>OU612085.1:11800000-12147500 GCA_914767735.1 Anoplius nigerrimus | reverse complement strand
TCCGACGCTGTCGTAATATGTAATGGGGCGGATGGATGTCGAGACGTAGGGGGGGGGGGGGATGTAATAAAGCTCGGGCTGATGCGCAGACACGCGAGAGTGAGCCTAGACTACGGTCTTACCTATTTTACCGCCCCCTATCCGCTTACTTCCCAACAGCCGACTTCTCATCGACGGCTCGCAGTCGATATTGATTAACTATCAAAGCTCGTACGCAGGCTGGGTCTCTTCAGCCTTGATGCGAGACAGCGATCTTCGGGATTCACAATGGATCGAAGCTTCGAGGGAATATTTCGCCGCGGGAGGAAGTCGTTCTCGCCCGTGGCAGAGGCATTTTCCATATAACGCGTTGCCAGACGACGTGGCTTAATAAAGCTCGAGCGATTCGTAGGCACGCGTGAGTGCGCGGATAAGATAATAATGCCAAGAAAGTCTGCACGCACCGTCGGCAGCTCCCTCGGGAATTTTTCCTCGTCCCACGAACGCGCGCGCGCGCGCACGTTCACGTGAACGTCGGGACGCGTACATGCACTGGCCAGACGTACGCGTCCGGTCGTACGTACACGCGAAGACTCACGCGTGGCAGGGCCACGGACCTGTGACACGGAGATAAGTTCGATGGGTTGGCAATATTGACCTTTCGACCCTCTGCGGTGTAAACTTGCGCCAGCTTATCGCAACCCCTTATCGGAGGCGCCTCGCACCGGAATCCAGATAGAAACTTTATTACCGCGGACAAGATATTATAATGCCCCACGGCCGTGCGATCGCACGCACGCACGTAGACACGAATCGCCCGAACGACGGACGTTGACCGTACCCTCTGCAGGCAGAGCGCTGGAACGCTCTGGCAAAGAACAATTTACCTGAGCGTAATCAATTTCATTATAGTCGGGGACAGTAAATTTTTGTACGGCCTAATAAGTTTACGGGCGGCGCACTGCACGGAATGTACTACGCTCGTCGTATTTCACGATCGATTCGACTATATTTCACGTCCGTGCGTACGCTACGCGCAAGCACGGCCGCAATTATAATTTATTTTTCCTACCGCCTAATTACGCAGCTCAGCGTCGAATAAATCGCACCCACTCCCCTTTCCGACCTCCCACGAACTGTCAGGGTAAAATCGAGGGCTGTCAGTCAAGTAAGGACCACTTTGATGCGTGTTTTTTTCAGAGTTGTTCGATCAATGCCTTCATTGTCCTGAGATCGAATTACCTGTACGTGTAAAGTAATGGACGAATTTTTGATTAGATATATCTGCCAAACCAGACCAGGGATGAGTCCGGTTACGGTGTTGAAATATTTCTTAACACATATTTCGCACTATATGCCAATATGTTGCTAAATTATATCCGTGTATCGTATAGCGAGAAAAACCTTCATTTTTTACTGTTTTTTGATACATTTTTGGCCGTATCTGAGACTATTGCACCTAGAAGGCTCCGGTTGCGATTTTTGTGATCCTCTTTTCTTCATCCTCTTTCAGTATGCATATCCACAAGTCGATCGGAAGACTTTTATTTTTTACCCATTTCTCGACCTCCATTTTTTCGATGGTTTTTTAGCTGTAACTTCGAAACTAATGCGAATTTCGACCAACGGAAAACGGCTCTTTGAGTTATTTTCGACCCCCTACCAGGTAGCAAAAGGGCGATCCGATCCGCCGACCTTCGATTTTTCGCAAAAAGGAAAAATTTCCCTTAGAAAATTCGCGATTTTTTAAATTGCCTGTAACTTTTAAACCGGCGATCAAAACCTATGATAATCATACATTTTCTAGAAGCTTTTGACGCGTACTTTAAGATAGGACTATCGGCGAAAGTCGATCTTTAAAAAAGTTGTTTTTCACCTCCGAAAAATGGCTGTATCTTCGAAACTATTAAGAATTCGGAACTTTGCTTGCGACCAACTTTCAGGGCGAGTTAAAATCTATGGGATAGAGTAGTTAAAAATCCGATTCAAGACCAAAAATTTTTTCGCGTTTTTTCGCGATTCTGAAGGTCCATCACCTTTCAATTGGTCCAAATAGTGCCAAAGTACCTTCCATTGGTCGCTGAGTCCCATATCATAACGACACGGTGGTCAAACGTACTTAAAACATGGGCTAAAACGAGTATTTGTGGCTTAAAACCCCTGGAAAAGACGACAATCACCATAAATTATGACATATAATCATGTTAACTAGTGTAAACTAACGTAAAATAATGAAAAAGTATGAAAAATATTAGGTTCAAGGGAGATAAGGTGATCAAACATACTCCAAAATGAGGTGAAATTGTAATATTGGCGGCCAAAACTCCCCAAAAGGCGGAAAAAACCACCAATTATTACATATAGCAACGTAAAATAATGTTAGCTAATGTAGAATAGTGTTAAAGTATGAGGAAAGTCTCGTAAGTAGATGTATAAGATCACAGATATGAAAAGACGGCGTTGACATAATCATGTAACAGTCGCCCGGTAAGAATATGTACGCTAATCAACTCTATAGCTCGCATGGCGAGCGGGTGATTGAATCATTAAAGCACTTTGCTCACATAAGAAAGATTTAACTTCGACCCTCAGTACAGCTGTCAGATCTACATACACACCTTTGAACAAAGCTATAGCTATATCGGAAATGATCGAGTCGCTGGTCATCGTTCGCCATCGACGACGCAGCGTCAACGTGCGAACGAAGAATGCCATCGGCGACGATCACGACGCCTGATCTCTCTATCTCCATCGAGCAGACCCGGAATGAGGCTGGGTCGCATGAGAAAGCTGGAGGAGGGAGAGGAAGGCCGAGGAATGGAAAAAAGGAGAGCGGTAGGGTCGAAGGGTCCGCGCGAGTCGAACGGAGAGGGAAAAGCAATTAGATAACCCGTCTGTTTTCTCTCCAGCCCATCTCGACCCCTCGTCCAGCGCGCGAAAGCTTGAAGCTTGCTCTAGCGACGAGGAAAACTTTCGTGGGACGAGGCACGAAGCTTCGTGGTTTACGGGCTGTCACCTTTGGCCCCTCTTTCTTCTCCTTTGAGCTCCCCCTCCATTTCTCTCTCCCTCTCTCTCTCTTTCACTTCCTCTTTCTGTTCGTTGCCTCCAGGCTTCCAGACGAATTCGTCGCATCGTTCGCGAGGACTGGATTAACAAAGATGAGCGCCTCTTCGATCACAGGGCCAGGCTGGGATGTGTCGACGCTGAAGTTTCATTAAGTTTCGCTCCCGATGGCTGGCGTTCAATTTTTCAGGTTCCGTGACAATTCGCCAAACCGGCAGGTGGCGGTATTGTAATGGCTCGTCGGCTGCAGCGGCTGGGCGGGGGTGGAGGGAAAAAAACAGTAAAACATTCCGCTGCGCGAGGGAGACGACGGGTGATTTAGGGAAAAAAATGTCGAACTCTCCCACCCCCCTTGGCCGTCCGGCGGCGTCCTGTAAAATTTACAGTACACAGCTGATTACGACATATATTACGAGACTTCGGATTCAGATATTTACCGAATGGATTCCCTTGCCAAATGTGCGCGGTGTCTGGATTCTATGGCCGTGTTTCACATCGAAATTCGAGGCCCTAAAACGGGCGGCGGAAGAGGAGGAGGAGGAGAAGGGGGAGGGGAGGGGGTGGACGCTCTGTCGGAGTCAGCAAATATACGAGGCCGCCGAACCGTGCGTAATTTTTTATGATACATCATGCGCAGTTGGTAGATGACAGGCAGTACGAAACTCGTTAAAAATATTGAGTTGCACCCCCGTCCACCTCCCCTTCCGCTCGTCCAGGTGACGTCGATGAAGCTAATGGCCGGCACGTTCGCATGAAAGACAAATTGTACGCGATCCGAAAACGACGCTCGGCACTTACCTGATCATCCGACAATTTAATTCGCTCACTGTCACGCAAAAAGCAGTGTCCCGAGGTAAAATCCTGAGAAACGATGCTCAAGAGTAAAGATCGACTGTTATACGAGTATATAGGTACATGATGCGCGGCATTACAGTGGGCAGAGTCGTAAGGCGATACAGCAGTGGGTGAAAATCTGTGTGGAAGTGGAAAATCTGTTAATCGCGTAGTCGGGAAGTCGTTCATTCATCCCGGTCTCTTCCGCATAAGCCGCCATCAAGAATGGACAGACATACAACCTTGAGTTCAGAATAAAGATTACAGATTGTTACGCACGCGCCTTTCAATTCCCAACTCAACTACGTACATATAACATCGACGAAAGGCAAGTTTTCGCGAATCTCGGCATGCCAACTCGTCGACAAAGTTTGCCAACTTCCCAACACGTTCGATCTGACGGGTAGCAACTTCCGTCGGGGAAGTGTCGACGCAAAAGCTGGCCAACGTCCGCAGCGTCCGCGTACATATTATTACACATAATCGCCGAGCGGCGTTGGTCCGAATATCGCGAAAGTTCTACACGGTCAATTTAATGGACAATTGGGATATCGTCGTGCCACGGACAGGTAGGTACGGACACGCGCGGACACCGGCCCAGCATTATCCCTGCCAATTAGCGAAATTGCATTCAGCGCAGCCGGGGCGCTCATATCGCGTATCGTCGCATATCTATATCGCGCGGCACGGCCCAAGGGTTGTCCGCGGGCGTTCCTGCCCGCGCCACCCCCTCACCTCCCCCACCCCACCATCCCCTTTGCCCTCTCGACTATCCGTCCATCCATCTCTCCACCTATCTCGGCCCCTCCGTGTTGTTCTCCTTTCAGGAGGTAATTTACGCAATTGTACGACCGCCGGTTTTCCGCCGCTCGCCTTAAGCGACGTTTCTATCGACTGTCCCTGGCAACCGGAACGACCGCACAAACCCTCCCACCCCCCTTCATTTCTCTCTTCCCATTCCCATCTCTGTCCACCTCCTCGCTCTCGCGAGCGTCTGGCAAGCGTTTAACGTCGCCGCCCGTTTTCGTCTACGCGCGCTACGAGAAAATACGTTCGCTGCAACGCTCGGCAGCTGTTTCGATTCGAGGCAATGGACTCTGGCACTTTTTGAGGCTACTACCCAAGATTCACGAACTCTCAAACTTCAAAATCTCAGTCATCCCGCCACGTTTATTCCGTACGGCGGCCGGGAAAGAATCGTTTCGCAACAGAAATGCAACACAGCCGTACGTATCCTCCTGCATTTACGCTTCTCTGTACGCCGTATTCTTCCTCGAATCCGCGGACGGAAATAGTGCCGATGCAGTCGACGGTCGGTAGCTGACAGAGCGAATGATTGGCACGGCGTAATTGAACATAATGCGCTGCCAGTCGCCGTTGAGTCCGTGATCGGTTCGCTTCTCCTTTTTTTTCAGCGGAGCACCGATTCGTCGCGACTAGTGTGGGCGAGTACAAGGTTCGCAGTACAGCACCCCCCTCCTCCTCCTCCTCCTCCTCCTTCACCTGCTCCTCACCCCCGCGCCCGTACCGATTGCGTCTCGGCATCAAGTCGGGGGGAGAGAAATTCAGCCGACGCAGTTGAAGTAGAATCGATCGCTTTGTTAACGCCCGGTTGAAGCCCCGGCCGCTCGACACGCTGGCAAGAAGAACGATGCGAGGGAAAGAGGGGCGGCTGGGGAGGAGGAGGGAGGGAGCGGGGTGGCCATAACTACGGCGCACGATTTCGCCTCCTACATCCAATCGGATGACAGGGTCGAACGTTCCTCGTTAATTAAAGCCGGACGCGGGCGTTTTCATCGATTAATAAAGCGTGGACAGAGCGGCTCTTTCGTTCCTCTAACGACACCCCCCTCTGATATCCACCCCGCCACCCTCCTCTGTTCTCCTACCCCTCGCCCACGGACTACAGATGCGTATGTGTTTACCCGTATTATCGGCCGGATAAGAAGCTCACTCGGCGAGGCGTGAAAATAATAATTGCGTCCGTCGCCTCCTTTGCCGTTTCATGGTGTATTGAATTTTTTAATTACACCTCCCGCACCCCCACAGCCCTCGCCGTCCTTAGAGCTGTTTGCCGCGCCAACCGGCCTCGCGGAGACGGCAGCGAAGCGTTCTGCTAACAGCCGCGACCCGACTGAATTCTGGTGCAATTATAAATTACAATGAACGCAGGGTGCAGCATCACTGTTTCGACTCTAGGTTCAAAAAAAATGTTATGGCGAGGGGCGTGGGTTTCAGGGGGCGCGAGTCCGAGTTCCACTTCTCTAACTGATTCCCGATTTGCCGAGAAAAATGATCGTCCGCGATCCTTCGAGGCGACGCCTCGGCGAGATGTAAATCTGGAAGCGGAGAGACAGGTTTCCTCGGGAAAGCGATTCCCGTCGTATCTCCGGCTAAATGCAGGTACAGTAATTTATCCTTCCCCCCTTCCGTCCCGGACCCCCTCCCCGTTGGTCTTCCCTTACTCCAGGCTCCGCGCCCCTTTGCATTATTAATCCCGAAGGGTATCGAGCGAGACGGCGAAACCTCGCAAGAATTCTTTACACTCGAAAGGAATAGTATCATTAATAATCGGAATTACCTTTTATCTCGGGTAGATCGTACAACCCCCCGCCTTTCTTACCCCCCCCGTTCTGTCTCCCACTCTCGCTGTTACTCGTCCCGCTTCTCATCAGTTTCTTCCGCCCCCGCGGCTTTAGCCGCAGCAGCCTCCCAGCCCGCTTCGGTATGAAGCGGCGGCGACCCCGCCGTTCCGGAAATATGCACAGCGGCGGGAGTCTTTTATTTTGTTTCTTCCTGATTAAATTCCGGCGACGGTCGATGTACGCGCTTTCGGGCCGCTACCGTTGCGTAGCCAGCGATGAAAAGTCATGCGTGCGGTTGGGGGGAGAATATTAACCTATTCGCCAGCCGCAATGGATATTTCGCTTCATAACATCGGTTTGCCGAGGATGGAAAGTGGATTATTTTACTATTATTCCGTTTCGTTTCAATTACGGGAGCTGAGGCGAGAGTGCGGTAAGGTAAGATAGTGTGGAAATAAGCGCGAGGTGTCGTAGGCTTGAATGAGGTATCGGGGTGATTCGGTAAGAATAAGTACGGTACATGATCCTGCGACCTGCAAGGCGGGCGGGTGGGTTAGTTGGTAGAGCGATGGACCCATATGCGAAAGGACCCGGGTTTGATCCCAGGTACAGAAGTCAGAAATTGAGAAAAAGCACTCTTGACTGAGTACATTGGAGCGCCAAGTCCGAATGAGCGAGCGCTCGCGGCAGAGGGCAAAGACAAGGCACGACCAGTGTCAACACGCAGCACGTACCACGCATATCGGGTCTATATATTATCTTAACAATCTGCCGAATGTCCACCAAGAAGAAATTGTAGAGTAAAAAGGAGTTAATAAAAAAAAAAGAAATATATATATTATCTTGCTCCTCACCTCAACCATTGATATTCCTGCTACTCATATTGAAACCATTCAGAAGTCTCTCGTCAACTTACATTCCTTCCAATCCAACACTAGAAAATCCAACGCGACTTCCATTATTTTCACCTCTCCAACCACCACCGCCATCATACCAGGACCTGCACATTACTTCACTCATTAAGATCGTCCGTCGCATCCGTAAGACCTTTATCTTCCCTCCGCCTCCCGACACCTTTAAAATCGTCCCGATCCGAGCGGGTCGACGACATCGAAATTGACGCGTCCGAGTCTTATCGCGTCGGAGAATCGTTCCGCCCGAACGATTCATCGATAATGTTCCGAGCGGATTGTCGCCGGGAATAAAAGGCGAGAGTTCGATTCTCCCGACGATGCTCTCATTAAAGCCATGCTCTTCATTATCCCGATATTAAGCGCTTGCCAAAAGTCAACGGTCTCACCAAGCGCGAATGGCGCTCGATCGCCGACGATCAAGTGAGATCCGCGAAGAAGGGTGGGAAGGGGTAGGAGTTCCGCGACTCATCAATTTTCCGAGACGCCTTTTACGTCGAAGCGGAAAATGCCGTCGGTTTCGTTGCGGCGGATTCGGGCGCCCCCGTCCTCTCGAATACATTTAACCGTCACTCTCGATGGGCGCCGTCGGTGGCTGCTGGCCCCCTAGGAAGGGAGAAAAAAGAAGGCATCCGCGGTACAAAGGGAAGAAAAGCCGCTGGGTCGCCCGAGGGGGGGCAGAAGGTAGGGGGGTGGCGTCGCTCGGGCCAGATGAGGCAAAAGTGGAAAAGCGAGAGAGGCTCGCGAGAGAGACAGAGAAGGAGAGATGTTCTCACGTCACTCACTCGAGAATACCTTAGCGGCTCGATCCAGGCTGGAGAGCGCGTGGTCGAACAGAAGAATGGCCTGGCTGCAGCGTGAAGGGACGACGAGGGGGGTGGGGGGAAGGAGCAGAGGGGAGAGATGGCTAAGAGACGCGAGCACGGTCTCTCCCTCGGCCTCGAAGAATTTCAATAACCACTCTTATTTCTATTACGTTCACGACGAAAATTTCTCGTTACCCATGGCCCTTTCCCACCCCCGACCACCTCCGTGACATCCTTCGCGAGCGGGAACGAGGCGGACGAGCTCGCAATCTTTCTATTCCTTATCCTGTCATTCGCAGCGGGTTGTCACGGACGGTTTAAGCGTGCACGGAGGAATGGGAGGTTACGAGGGGGATGAATGAGGGACGACACATGTAAATCGTGGCAGGAACGATGGAAGAGGGGCAGTCGGAGGTGTTTAATTGGAGCAGCGTATCGGAGAGTTCGTACTTCGGCAGTCTCCCGCGGGGGCGGAGAAGTTATTGACCTCGACTCGGTTCCCGGTTTCGCTTCCCGGTCCAGCTTCCCGGTTTCGTTCCCGATTTCGCTCCGGGTCCCGTTTGCCCGGCGACACCTCGGGACCGATCCGCCAGGTCGAAGATTGTCTCGACATCGATCCGATCGGCCGCGAATCTCTCTCTAACGGGACAGCCTCGCGCGCGAGCGCGCAGGGCGACAAATCAATCGAACGGCAACAACTGTCACGGGCTGCAACGTAGAAAATGCATTATAATGCATTGCGAGACGTGAGCGCGATTTCAATCGACGGCCGCGCGACCGTTCGCTCACACGCGCGCGCGCGCGCCCCAGCGCGAATTTATGGCGGACCAGGATTGCGTTCACCCGTTTTAAATTGGTTTTCACAAGAACAACAGACTCGCGCCGGAGCGTCACGCGTACCCCGTTTGCCGACCCCCTACGCTCGGCCACCTCCTCCTCTGCCTCCCCTACCCTACCCTTGTCTCCCGACATCCCTGTTCATTCCGGGAACCGACGAAAGAGTGGCGCGCGCAGTATGTTCATTGCACGCGCGCTTGATTCGGAGTTTCGCGTATTCGGTTATCTCGCGCGGCGTCGTTACGGAGAAATAATGGAAAATCGGGAACAGTATGGCCCCGATGTAAAACTGGGGCCGGGGCACATATATTTTTACCCCGCGCATCCCCACCCCCCCTCCCCCTGCCCGCCACCTTTTTATGTTTCGACTGACTGACACAGATATCGATCAACGTCGCGGGTGCCGCTGTCGCATGCAAAACCGTTGCGCGCCAAAGCTTCTTTTACCCCGGATCCGAAAAATGAAAGCCGCCTTCCTCCGCCTCCTGCTATGAATCGCTCATTCTTCCAGCCCGCCGCCCCCCTTCTACCCCCCTCGCCGTGGCATCGGCGAAGGGAAAAAACTGAAAGCCTTTCTTTCGGCGAACGAGAGAAGAGAGAGAAGAATGGCCGGATGGCTGGCGAACGCTAACCGACGACTCGTGTATCGCCTGCACGGCTAATTGACGATGAATCGTCCGACTCTTTCTTTCATTTTTTTGTTTTTCTTCTGCCAGGACGCCGAGGGGGGGTAGTCGGCGGATCGACGCTTTCGATCACGGACTCCCGCGCGCACGGAAAAATCGCGCGTCATTCTTTACGTGGCCCCGGGCGATCGCGACTTCTCCCCAGGGCTCGCGAGGGTGGAGGGGGTGGCAGGGAGTGGAAGGGAGGATTCTGCGGCAAGTCCAATTCAGTCGAGTCATAAAGGTGACCGGACACGGGGAAAGATCGAGGATCCAATCAAAGTCGATGCTGTGCCACGGTGCTCGGTGTGGGGGGTTGAAGCGGAGGGTTGAAGCGGGAGGGGGTAGTTTCTGGTATGGGTTTCGGTGGCTTAGCCGCTGCTCCGGCGACCGCCCGCTGTCGATGTATTTGTTTTCTCAGTATGCATACCAATGTTCGCTGCCGGAGCCGGATGTCCCTGCGGATATGACCCCAGACGCTGCCTTTGAAGGATTCGACCGCCCTTCCACCCGCGGCTCCTACGTTTTATCAAGGAAACGGAGCGGCGAGGGATCTAATATCGTCGAGTCAATAACTGCGCTTCTTTCCTCATTCCGCTTTTTCGGCCGCCGCGCCCGCCTGCCGACCGACGAAAATATGATACGCCTGTACGTGCGCATAAATATGCATAAACGAATCATGCGACCGCGGCAATATGTTATCGGTATTTCGTAATTTCGTGCCTCGATGTTCCCGTTACCCTTTATCTACCCCTCCTTCCACTCCAGCGCTGAGATGAAAGATCTTTGAACGACGGCGAAAGTTAAAGTCTTCCGTACGTCGACCGTCGTCTACCGACGACACACGCGTGGCTCAGCGTCGGTGAGGGTGAGACGAGGGGGAGGTAAAGTATGAAACGCTCTTACCTGCCGATGTAGAGGGCGTGATGAATAAGGGGTCAGCGAGTGAAGGGAGGGAGGAGTGGCGTCAGGAAAGAAGCTCGCTCGGAGGCGGAATGAAAGAGAGAGAATCAACCGAGTGTGGAAGGAAGACGTATTGTTCCTTCCGCGTGGAGGTAATGGAGCCAACCTGTCAGGCCGAGTTATGTCTCTCTTGCGCGAAGAATGCGTTATGCCCCCTCCCGCCCTCTCTCTCATCCCCCTGCTGCAGCCCTGTCAGTTACAGTACTATCCTCTCGTTCCAGAGACGAAAGGTCCGGGTCGATAAGTGATCCCATTCGGATCGCATAATTAAAGTGTGATCCGCGAAAGAAACGAGATTCAGAGACTTACTCGCGTCGAAGCGAATGCGTCGGGACGCCCAGCATACTGGAAGATTGCGAGGAAGGTGCAGACAAAGCACTATAAACCAAATTGCGAGCACCGGTTGGCCTGCGGTCAAGACATGGCCATGCTCTCCTTCGCTGGAGAGTATCGAAGTCGCAGCCGTTGTCAGTATTGTCGGCTGTCCTTCCCCAACAGCCCCAACAACCCCCCGCATCCAGGGAGGAGGGTACGGGGCAAAAGGAATAAAGCGCGGCTCTTTATGCGTGCCTCGCCTGTAAATACTGCGCGTATAACTGCATTGCGGAAGCGGTGGCCGCGAGTCCGGCGCAATGAATTCCGTTTATTGCTCGCGGCTCCAGAATGCGAGCTCTCCAGCAGCCCCGGAGCTTCTTCCTTCCTCGTTATAAGAGACTCCAGACTCTCGCCATCCACCTATCTCGAGAGTGGTCTCGCCCGGCGAAGCTAACCTCGACGATCGGGGACTCGATCGAATTTTCGAGAGAGTCAACGAACGCGCGTCTGTTTTCGGAGGGTACGATTAGATTTCGAAAAATTTCACTCGTGATTGATTAAAGCTGGCTGGGGTAAAATCGATTCGCCACGGAAATTTTCACTCGCGAAGGAAGTCACTCCGTCGAAGGAGTCCTGGGCCGCTGTCGCGTGCAGATCCGAAATGATGTACCGGCCTTGTCTTACCGTTCGGCAGACAGGCCCGACGTTTCTCCCGCGAGTTTTGATATCAATGATGGAGGGCGCCTGTCAATTCTGCCGAGCGTAGGAGAACCGAAGAGTCGCCCGGCAGCCTGCCCCATCCTGTTTCCACTTTCCGGACAGCCGGCAGCCCGATGCACTATCACAACTACCCGTCCCTTATTTATTTAACCGTTATTTCAGCCCCCCCGCAGTCCGCCCCGCCGCCGATCATCCCTCCGCGGGAGAGACCGACCGACTTCTCCTTTTCTTTGGCAGCTCTCCTTCGAAATGATACCTCCGGCTAGCCGCATAAAATATTTAATCAGCCGCTTTCCCGCTCCGCTCGCCTCCTCCTCCTCCTCCTCCGTCTTTCATTCCACCTTCTTTCTCCGAACATTTTACTCCCTCCTCTACTTTCCCCGGCAAATTGTCGCGGCAGCTTTAATCCAGTGGCAAATATCGTCCTCGTTGTCCGCAGCGATATTCTCGAGGCAGTCGCTCGCTGGGCAAGCCTCAAAGAGAACTCATTTTCAATCTCTCGCCTCTGAAAGACGCGTCTCGGCTAACAAGCAATCAGGGATCAAATTGCCCCCTTCGAACGGACGTATTCTGAAAGAGGGACCTCTCGCGGCCCGAGATCGCGAGGATTAAGGGCCCGCGTGGGGTGAAAGTTTCGCTCGAGGGGTGGTCGGGGCGTCGGAAGGCTAAGAATTTTCGCGCGAGACGCGTCGGAGATCTATATTCCGCGGACGGGGAAATTTTAAAACTTGCCAACAAACTTTACCAACGAATATTCCCTCTGAAAGCGGCTTTATGCGCCCCGTCCCGACTGTATGGCCCTCTTTCACCTCTTCCTTTACCTTTCCCTACCTCCTCCTCCCCCCCTCTGCCCCGCCGCGGCGCGGTCGCTACCTTTCGCTCCATCTCGACCTCCATCCACTCCATGGACTTCAATCCGCGTGTAGGCATGGATGCATGGTGGCGCGCCAGATCTAATCCTAAAAGTTACGCCGTAAACGTGCCACGTGACTGCCGAGGACGTCGGCGGCTAACGGATTTTCGGGCTGCCAGGGAGCTCGTGGTGCGAAAGGGACCTGCCTGAGGATGAGGGGGCGTGTGGGAGGACGTGTGCTAGGTCGCGTTCGAGAACGTGTGGGAGAAGGTACATGCCCGCCTGTGCCATGTGCCGCCGGCGACGTGACGATGTAACATCGTAATTTGTAAAAATTGCCCAAACGACGACGGAATTTCGTCGCAGGCCCATTCAGCGATTCTTGCTGGCTCTTCGTCGGACAAAATCTTCACGGCGTAGTCTGGCCTCGGTACAGCGACTTGTACCGTCTGTCGATCGAATCTGACGATGCACAGAAAGTCTTGACTATGAATTGACGAGCAAGGTCAGTCGAGCGTCGACTGGCTTATCCAGAAAATAGTAGAAAACGGAGAACGTTCGCAGTAAGAATGGCCAGTATAGCACCTACCTAGCTCTGGGTGGAACTGGGATCCGTGCGGTTTAGCGACGACGTGAAAACGTTCTCGCACGCTCGCAGGGACCGATTAAATCTATATGCGGAGATTTGAACGCAAACTGCTCCCCAGCGCCGATTACATCGTGGTCGGCCGGCATTGGGAGCGGGCCGCGATAAGACACACCTTCTCATCTCGCGAAAGTTAATTCCGCGACTCGCTTGTCCGACGAAGGGGTGGGTGTCGAGAGGGTGAGACTGGGGTGGCTGCGGATCGTTACGCGGCCGTGGCGTATGCCACTTTGCGGTAACGCTCACGGACATTCGGCTGTATCCTGGGAGGGTGTTTCGATGGAACGGAAGGGGGTGGAATGGCAGGAGGTAGACTGTGAGAGGGTGTGAGAGTGAGAGTGAGAGAGAGAGTCAGAGAGAGAGAGAGAGAGAGAGAGAGAGAAACAGAGTCAGAGAGAGAGAGAGAGGGAGAGAGTGGGCGATTCGGGGGAAAGGGAGAAAGAGGGCAAGAGGAGGTGGCTGGGGGTGGTGGGAAAAGCCTGGTCGTTGCAGAAGGGGTGTGCTTAGTTGCGGCTTAGCATACCGTCCTCCTCGCAGCCCCGGCGGAACCTCTCCTGCATCGCAAGTTCTGCCCTGTAGAGCGCGGCGCGCACGGGCGGTTAGCGAACTTTAAAGTCAATCTTGGGTTATGCAAACGCTTATGCTTAGTAAAACGCTCGCCGCGGGCGAGTCTCCGCTAAGTCGAACCACCCCGTGGCACGAAGGGGGGAGGGCGAAGGAAGCGCCAGGCGAGGGACGCTCCCCGTCTCTGTTTCGCCCTTTTCACCAAGTTAAAGCGGCTGCGTCTTCCGGGCGCGCGCGCGCCTCATCTTCGACACCGTGTATACATTGACCGATTCGCAACCTTAGACCACCCCTAGGCGATCGCCAATTAATTCCGTGCATGGCGGAAAATCAAAGAACTCCATCCTGGCAAACGTCGAGACTGAAAGGGAACGGACGCGCTCGACGTTCGACGAAATTCTATTTTCAGCTGTTTTCATAATTATTCGCTAGCGAGGCAGAGGTCCTCTATCAAAGCCGTTCGGGGCGCACTTTGATCAGGCTACGTCACGAGCAGGGATTAAAAAAATATTTCAATAGAGCCTCGCGACAAAAAGGTTGGCAAAATGAGGGAAAGCGGCATGTTGGAGGGGAGCTGGACGAGGGGTGGCGGGTGCGTGGCGGACAGGGCAATGCACGGCAAGCGGCACTCGTGTAATTCGAGGCGACCGCGCGTAAAGGTCGTAACGTCGGCCGGATGTCTCCTCCTCCTCCTCGCGTTTACGAGGTCCGCTTCGTTAGGATGTCGCCGAGCATAAAACTCCCTCATTACGGCTCGGTTTATCGCGCGACGAAACAAGGGACGCGACCGGAAAGGGGATACCGGAAGAAGGGTCCGCAGGGGTGGGGATTTAAAGTCGATTCGGCCTGGGCTTCGTCGATTTAACGCAACTTCCTAGGGGGTGGGAGGTGCACAGGGATCCTACCGAACAAATTGTTCCAGCCGTGCCGGCCGACGGAGGAATCCTCTCGCGAATTATAGCCCCGTTATCGGGAACTCTTGGCCGGCGTGCTCGTTCCCGGGCGGATTCGTCTCTTTTTTAACCGAAACTAAAAGCCACCGACCGCTGTAAGGAGCCACGACAATGTTCCTGCACTCCGGCCGCGTCGACCCTTTATTCCGCTTCCGCTCCCTTGGAACGGTCGGGGTCGATTTCTTGCCAGGGCAAAACTGTCACAGCAGGCTCGTGATGCCTGTCCATCGTACCAGGGATTATTCCTGTCATTGTTTTTCGCTGTGGCAAGCGCGCGCCTGCCCAGCAGGGCTAATACTCTTGTCGGGCAAGTTTCTCCGTTAGGTGAGAGGAGGGGGTGGAAATCTATATTACCGCGATCGGAGAATATCGGCAAGGGAAGGGATCCGGCCAGAAGGCAGGTGGCCCGTTACCATGGGACACCGCGCGGTAAATACGGTTCGACGATAAATGGCCGAGCCATGTGACAAAATCGATTCCAAGTGACATTTCGTCCGCGGCCGGCGTGCTCTTCTTTTTTTATCTCCATGCGCACGCTTCAGTCGCCTCCCATCTAACCGTAAACCGCTTCTCGGCGTTCGCCTCAAAATTCCGCACGAGTTGGACAATTAACCCGTGGCGTCGGTTCGGCGCGCGTGCACGCAGAAAAACGTCATCGGTCCACAGCCTCCATTTCATGAAACGGGAGCCACTCGCTCGTGACAAGGTACGCCCCCCCGAAAGCGGAGAAACGTGATTCCAATTGCCGTAGGGATCCCTCAGAGGCGAGGCTAACCTCTCTTACGATCGTTCGTCTTCGTCCCGTCGAAAAAGCAAGTCATTCGCAATCGAGAGAATCACGGACGTTACAGGCTTTCCTTTTACACTCTGTCTCTCTTTTTCTTTCGGCGTGCTCTTTCCACGCTACGAGGACTGCTTTCTTCGCTTTCCTCTCTACTCTCACACTTCGCGAAGCACGCTTCTCTCTCGGACGTTCGGCGATCCGGAAATATTGGCGGGAGCCTTAAACGGTTCGTGTCACGTGAGAAAATGTTGCAGGGGAGGAAACGTGTTCTTACCAGCGGCTCGCTTTGCGGTAAGCGGCAGCATTTTTCTGAACTTGCTCTCTGGACGTACTACACGTTTTCGTCCTAGAATTTTCGATGCGGGCATTTACCTCTCTCCCTCTCTCTTTCTGTATCTCTCTGCGCTCTCTCTCTCTCTCTCTCTCTCTCTCTCTCTCTCTCTCTCTCTCTCTCTCTCTCTCTCTATTTCACTCCTCTCTCCACCGTCGCGATGCTCGTATTCCACTCTTCAGCCCCCTCGCTTTGTGGGGTTAGCCCCGGCGCACGAATTGCAAATCAATGATCCGATCGTCGATCGCACTTTCGGCCGGGCGTCTATCTCGTTAGTCCGAGAATTTAATTCTCTATTTATCGGTAAACCGCGACAACTATCGCCCGCTCTTGACTCCGATTCGCGAGAATGCACGGCCGCTGTCCGCGCCAATCGAGCCGCGTTAATCATGGAGCTAGACAATTAAATGATGACTGCTCACCGTTTTGCGCGCGAACCATTGATCGCGCTCGAGTTCCACTATTTATTAATTAGCCTCGTAATTCCGCACTCGTCCGCTCACCCCTCACTCCCTAACAACTGACGCCCATGTTGAGACTTGACCGCGGATGATAATGCCGTTGGCGGTATTAATAATAATTGTAAACGTTACAATAACAATTCCAACCCGACACTCCCGTGTTAATATTGGCAATAGAACGGAGTTCGCGCGCGCGCTGATTAATTCCCACAGAGTTTCGGCCGCCGCCGTTGACACTGCGGCACTTTGTCTTCTCTATCGGTGAACTTTGATCTCGATCCCTATCTTGCGCGGATTGGGTCCTGGCGAGGCTTAGCGGAAGCAGGGTCTCCGGAACATTATCGACGTGGGATAATTTAGAATGGAACCTTCAAGCTGCACAGCGACGCTTGCCAGAATGACTGACATAGAATCCGCTACCAATTCAGACGTATCGTTCACTGCCATTGCACAGTTTCCGAGCTTCGGAAAAATGCAATTTGCCTGAGAAGGTCCGAATGGCTCCTCCGGGAGAACGCAAAGGGGTTGAAAGGTCTACCGTCGAGTCGGAGAACTCGGGGAAGTCGATCAAATTCCGGCGGAACGTTTAGCGGAACAATTTGCATGTGGTAGACCGGGGCGTACTGGTGCGAAATCACGAAATGCTCAGGAGACATTCGGCCAGGGCGGTGCTCGAGTTTCCGGCAGAGAGAGAGCGAGAACGGCCACTCGATGCTTAGCCGTGGCGAATTGTCGGTATCGTGAAATTAGCAGGACCCTTGAATAATTCATCTAATGTTACTGTGCCATTAGTATCGCGCTACACAATTTGACACGGACAGCCGGCTAATTCGACACTTGACAACTGAGATATTTAGCCTTAGCGTCGTCCCTCCCTTCCCTCCCTTCCCTCTCTTCCTCCCTTCTTCCCTTCCGGCCCTCCGCACATAACTTCGTCACGCATCCCTCAGAATAATCTCTGTCTGAAACTCGGTCGTTCACTTCCTCTCTCTCTCTCTCTCTCTCTCTCTCTCTCTCTCTCTCTCTCTCTCTCTCTCTCTCCCTCCCTCATTCTATACACATCCTTCCGTCTTTCGAAATAGGAATTACATCCCATTGTTCCTCCGAGTAACAATGGTCGATTGGAGGCCGGTTTTGCAATCTGCCGCCAATGACCATTGAACGGGGTCCCGGAATGACCGAGCTCGTCGATTTTATGATCTTGTCGACACTGTCCAGATATATATCTTCTCGAGGCAAACTATCAGATCCAGCTCGATGTCCCGGAATGATCGCTGGACTCGCAGGGGTGGGCACGCGGGCGCGCGGAATACGTTTTATGATCTCGTCGGCATTGTCGAAATGTATCGTCCCGCCGATTGTTATTTCTCCGAAACGATCGGCTCGGAAAGTATCAAGGTATGATTAATCGTTGCCCTCGCAAAAATAAATCGCCGGCCGCCTCCGTTCTCCGTGATTGCCGCGGACGATGTGGCCGCACCTGTGATTGACTAGCATCGATGAAAAATGACGAAACTATCGGAGGCAGCGGCGGCCGTGCGGCCGATGGCGCTGCCGGCGGCAGCCCTCCGGAGGGTAGGGAGGGGGGTGGGAATAAAAATTGTGCGTGCCCGAATCCGCAAAAGTCCGTAAAACTGTCGGTCGGAGGCCGGTTCGCCTAACGATTATTACGTTCGTAATCGATGACACGCCTTAATACCTTCTGGCCGCCCTCTCGCTTCACGCTCCGCCGATAATCGCTCCTTCAAGTTCGGCACCACCCCTGCCCACCCCTGGCCACCCTTCGCGTTCGCGGTCAGCCCCTTGGCCGCAAGGCGCGAATAAAATATCCCACCCTGCCCCGAAAAGGAAGTTTCGCTCGGCGTGTCCCCCTTGCCGGCACGGGACGAGGGGTGGTAGCGGGGACAGGGGGTGGGGGGTGGATGAGTGTACAGGGGCTGAAAATGGCAGAGAGAGGTCTCTTGCACTCATTCAACGCCCGCTGAAGGTGCGGTAAAGGATGGACTTGCGGAGGTCGCACCCGGCGACGACGAGTTTCCATTCTTCGACAAAAGTTCTCGACAACTCGTTTGAACCCCTCCCCCTCGCCACCCACCCCTCCTTTGTCTTCGCGCTCTTATTTTTCTCTCCGCCACCCGAAACTTTTCCCCCTCCGATTCCTCGGGAGGTGTAACGTAATACTTTCGCTCCGACGATGGGAGGGAGTGGGAAGGTGAAGGGGGGGGGGGGGGGGGGAAGCAGCTCGCACCCCGTAAAAATGCGGCCTTCCGAAATAACAACGTTATCGGACGTCGCGACTTTTTAAACGCCGCGAGAGATCGCGCGCCACTTTTCTCCCGTAAGAGTCTGCCCAGCTTTTTGCCCCTCGTCGCCAGACGCTCGGGGGGGTGGGTGGTTGTTCCAAGTCGGAATCTTGGCCACCGACGGGAAGTGCGAAAACACGTTGTCGAGGGACTAATTAAATTTCTGCATTATTACGGAGCCACCCCCCTCACCACCCCAACGCACCGTCGAGCTCGTTTCTCCCACTCGCCGAGTTTTAATCTGGGGAAGTAATATCTTAGGCTACATTAGATCTTACCCTTCGCGCCGAGGGGTTGGAAAGTGCGGATCGGGAGGGATCCGACGAGGAAGAGGAAGGCTAGGAACCGACCGGCAGGGCTTCGGAGGGACAAGGTGAGAGCGGGGGTGGCACAGGGTAGGTGGGGAGGGTAGGGGGTGGCACAGGGGTGAGCATAAGCCGTCTGCCTGCCGGCTAATCAATGATTCAACTCGCCAATTACGAAGGCGCCTCGAAAAATATCCTCTCTTCCTCCATGAATCCCACCCACCCCTTAGCCGACGGCAGCATCGCCACCCTGGCACGTCTGAAATATTCACGGCCCGAGCCTCGCTTCAATTCTATCCATTCCCCTTCGCCGTTTCTTGGCTCCAACCACCCCCCTGGCCTCGACCACCCCTTTCGCCCGCACTGTCCAGGATCCGATGGCGCGCACTCGAGTCCTCCCTTTCGAGTCCTCTTACGGTTCGCGACCCGATTCCCGAAACCTACGGCAGACCGAATTAATTCCCATTCCGCAACACAATCGATACAATGAACCCTCTAAGTACTGATCTGACTTCCGCCCATACTGATTGGACTTCCGTCCAAACCAAGTATGCATTACGGTCAGTACATTGCTTCCCGCACGGAAAGAATTCCATTAATCTGAAAACGCGAACCGAGCGTCCTCCGACTCGAAGTACTGATCTGACTTCCGCCCATACTGATCTGACTTCCGTCCAATCCGTCAAGTACGCATTACGGTCAGTACATTGCTTCCCGCACGGGAAGAATTCCACTAATCTGAAAACGCGGACCTCGCGTCCACCTACTCGAACATTGTACCCACCCCCACCCCTGGAGCCAGGGCACATCCAGTTAAACGCGCGCACAATGAACCGTCGGAGAGTCGTGCGTGCCTGGGCGTAGGCCGGATCAGCAGGATAGGCGCGAAGTGCGTCAGACGAACAAAAGGCAGCAATTTTTCTCCCGGCCCCCCGGCACCGATATTACGTTCTCCGGCCTCGGCAACGGAGGACAATGAAGGGCGCGGTGCGGAGGTGGCCGGGGGAGAGGGTAGTCGAGGGCTTTAAGTGAATTTCGGTTCCTTCCGACGTATGACGGATGCGCCGGGCGGAAACGTCGCGGTGGAAATCGCAATCGCGAGGATCGAGAACCGGGAATGTCGAGTGAGAGAGGGTTGATCGTGCGACGATTCGTCACGCGGCGGCAGAATGATGGCGGAGGAGAAGCTGGAGGTGGAGGAGGAGGATGGCACATGCACTTGTCGGCTCGCTGCTCGCGCCGAGTCTCCTCATTGTCTGCGCTCTTTGATGTATTATCGCGGAATTAAATCATACACGCGTAAATAGAGAAATCCGTCTGCGCGGCTGGGTGCCGCTGCGACGCCATTATATGTATATTCCGGCTCTTTGTCCCTGCCCCTTCCACCCCTCGCCCACCCTTCGTTGCCTCTGTCAGCCACTTTAAATTAAATTCTCTTAACTATACTTCGAAGTCCGCGCGGCCCGGAAGGGGATGGTTGGAAGGGCCGCGGGGGGTGCGGATTCGGAGCGAAGACGGAAAGGCAGGTGGAAAAATACATAGCTCCGGGTGGTAGGAGGGCACGGCCTTTTTTGTGCCACCCTTCCCCCGCCCGAGTACCGCCCGTCGGGAGAGCTCCTCTCTTTTGCGTATGAAAAATTCACCCCCCGGTTGCCTCTTATTGCAATCTTTGTTCGAGCATTTTCTCGCGAAATTTTAGCCACCTACGGACCTTGCCGGCGCTTTTCGTCGAATGTACCGGAACCATCCCCATTGTTTTCCCTTCGTTTCATCTCCGAGACGTCCCTGCGAGATCGCCGGGGATGGAACGGAAGGAGGAACTTGGCTGGGCAAACGGGGAGGTCTGGGCACAGAAGGAACCGATGATAGAGGGTGAGGGGGGCAGGTATGCCTTTCCCCGCGGGATGATTTTATTAAATTTGCCCTTATCATTCCGGCGAGCGGAAGGCTATAGGTCAGAGAGCGGCGTCGGTGGCCAGAAGGTTGCCGGGGCTGCGAGTCATTTTTTCATCCCCCTCGGCAGCTCACTCCGTTATACAGGCACAGTGGCCCGTCCCGCAGACAGTCTCATTTCCAAGCCGAGTGAGAGGCCGCTGTCAGTAATTTCCCAATTATTCCTAACTACGCGAAATTAATTTTGTCCCGCCCCCTTCGTGCACTTTCCATCAAATTACGCATCGTAATCGAAGCGTTCATTCTGTCTCCCGCCCACCCCCACCACCCAAACCTACCCCATCCAGTCTCCGTCACGACTGTACGTTAAACCGTCCACTCACTTTCTGTTCCAGGGCCGCGTCGATCGTCCGAAACACCGTGTACGGCCGCACACACACGTCCGGCCGCGATCGTGCGCACGCGCGCGCGCGTACGTCTTGTCAGCGAGCGTCGGTCACGTGCGACGGCGTCCTCGAGTCAAATTCCTCTTTCGGCCACGACTAAATTCGCGAGTGAAGTGCCAACGGCGAGCGGTGGATCGACTCGAGTGAACGAAGAAAATCCAGAGTGAAGGAAAACGCATCAGACTTCGGCCTCTCTTTCGTGAAGCAGTCAGAACTCTTCCGCACACATTCGTCGGCCTTCAGCAGTCAACTTGTCCGCGACGTCAGCCCCAGGTGAGTGCTTTCCCTAATCTGCGGATATACCGGCGTGCATCACGCGTGAAAAAAGCCGCACGTCTCCCCACTCCCCTCTTAACCTACCCCCCTCCACCCCCCTTAGCCGCGAGGAGAAGACGCCGGCGGGAGTTTGGAAAAACTTTGTTAAGTCGCTTACAAAGAGAGACGGGCGACCGAGCCCGCAGAAGTAAAGCGAAACGCGGTTCCAACTTCGGACTTACTTCGTTATAAAGTTTCATTTGAATAATGCATTTTTGTTATTTACTCGCGCCCCGGCGGAGCGGAGCAAAGCGGGCGGAGGCGGGCAACGCTTGACAGGCTGCCGGCCGTGACGCGAGCGGGATCCGTTCCGCGCTCCCGTCTCCTGATCCGGCAAATTCGTCGGATTCGACGTCGTGCGTCGGCAGCGTCGAGGTGAACGCGAGCGTCGAGAGTTTCGAGGATAGAGCGATCTCTTCGCAGCAATGCTCCGTTCTCCAGCGTTCGCGAATTCAAGAGGCAAATAGTAACGGTCGGATCCTCTATCCTCTCTCTCTCCGGCCGTATCTTGATACGCATCGTATTTCTCGCGGAATCTCCAGCCAGGACGAGGGGCCATCGTCTAATGAGCGCGCCCGTCGCAGAATTCTCGAGGCAGATCCGCCTCGCGAACGAAACCAGCCGCTTGAACTCGTTCGCAAAACGCATTCGGGTCCTCGCGCGAGCTAAAACGCGTATGCGATTACTGGCAGACGGTCGTGATGGAAAATATTGTTGCTCGTGGGTAGCTACCACCCACCCCCCCCCCCCCCCCAGTCACTTCTCATCCCCTTGGACTTCGTTACGTCGCGCCGTGCCTAGTGCGAGAAAGAGAGAGAGAGAGTGAGAGGAAAAACAGAGAGAGAGGGAGGGAGGGAGAGAGAGAGTGAGAGGGAGAAAAACAGAAAGAGAGAGAAAGACAGAGAAAGAGAGAAAGACTAGCAGAGCCACTCTTAATACCGTATAATACCGAAATTCTGCGGTTTGACCGATGCCAGTGAATGTTTTCACATTCGGGTCCTCGCGCGACCTGAGACACGAATGAACCGTACGAGGGGAAATATTGTTCGCGGACCGATGCGCGACTCAAAGTAGTAGAATCGCGCGGCGAACTATATGCGGACGCACGGAGGTCGGCGCATAATCGTACGATGTGTCGGCGCGCCCGACGTAAATCTCAAGATATGACGCGGCAGTTAAGAGAAGCCGTCTGGCGGGCCGGTCGGGAGGCAGGACAGAAGGATGAAGCCAAGTTATGGGCTAATTTATGGGACAGCCGAGAGTTTCTCCGGCTCTCCTCCCTCTCCTCCCTCCTCCTCGCCAACCGTCTCTCTTTCCCTTCCTTTCCCCCGTCTCGTTAAAGCGTACGGGATTTAACCCCGATTGCGGCGACGAACGCCCACCGCCACTTCCCCCTCCCCCATCCCTCCCCGCACTTTTGTCTTTTCTTCCGGTAACGACCCTAGTTAGGCAGGTAGGTCACGGTTACCCGGGCGTTGAATTACTTCGCCCTCGTCGCTCTTCCGGGGGCCGGGAGCGACGACATTTTTATTCCCGCTCGCTGGGGGTGGAAAAAAAAATCGGGAGCGAGCGCAGGAAGTGTCCGGAATTCGAACCAGACCACGTATCGCGTGATTTCGTCCGAAGAACCTCGCCTGGCGGTGATTCCGAAGGATGGGATTATTGGATTCGATCCTTGCACCCCCCACCCCCACCCCCACCCCCTTCCAGTCGCGTCCTGCCTCGATCTCAATAAATTTGACCCACGGCGAATTTTCCCCCAAAATTTCGACGCTGTCGCTTAACAGCTGCGAGAGGGCATTTTTCATTCGGCCGGCCGAACGATATTGGAATGTATGGAGAGAATCGGGAGTGAGCGCGGTTTCTGCGAATTTAAAGTGGATACTGTTAACGCTCGAAGTAATTTCATTTCGCTGAATTACAGAACGCTCCCACGTCGGGCAGTCTGGACGCAAGGGCTGGCGGTTACATTCCTTCTCGCGTTGACCGACATACGCGATCGATTTGAAGTGACTATTTTGTATGTTTCGGCGGTCTTGCCATTGGCATTCGCCGCGACCGCCGAGTCCGATAATGTCGGGAGTGCGATGAGAATGTCGATGGTCTGTCGAAATATGCTTTAATATACTTCGATCTCGTCCACATTGCTCTTTCCCGCAGTGAATCAGGTCTCATGATTCGGTCACGAACAGGTTCAAAACTTGAAGCATCATAGGTTCTCTCTCTGTTCACGACTTTCTTCGAACGTTGCAGCGAGGAATCGTTCGCCACGCAAAGAGAGCACATTCTGCGTCACAGTCAAAAAATACGCCCGCGCGCAAATAGAATTCTGATATCCGAGGCTCGTGGGCACGTCGGCGTTTCACATTTTTCGCGCTAGCCTCGCCCGGTTTCCGCATTTCTTTCTGCCGCCCTCCCTGCCTCGCCCTCCTCCCCGTTTCATGCGCCTCGGTGAGAAAACAAGCGTCGGGTATTAGATATTCGACCGTAAAGAGGCGGCGCAATACCGTACAGCTATTGTAGGGCGTCGAGGGGGGTGGGAAGCTTGGGGGCGGCCGAGAGGGAGAGGAAGGAAAAAGAAGCGGGCGGAGTGGGGTGGGTGGAGGTTACGCGGAGGTCTGAAACGAAAATTAGCATTTTTTCCATGCGACCGAGCTGCGTAGCTAATATCGTGGATATAAAGAGAAAGGGAGGGATGGAGGAGGGGGTGGAAGGGTCGGGTAGGGGTGGCTCGGAGGCAAGAAAAGGAGGCGTATTTGCCGCGGAAAGATTAACGTGTAACGAGCTACCGTGAACAAGCTGACGTTAAAGTTTATATAAAGGGGCAGCCCGGGCTTTTTCATCGCGCACTTCCTCGCGACACCTTCACTTCCGGTTTCGCGGCTAAGTTCATTGTGCTCATCCGGCCTGGGGTGAGGCGATCCTTATCGGGCCCCGACGGCGGTGAAAGTTTCGCTTTCGACGATTTCGATCGATCCCACTCCTCGCAGGAGGTGAGAGCGTGCCGTACAGTTCCCTTCCCCCAGCCCTCCCCGTAATCTGTCGCGAGAGAACAGTTTCGACGTCGGGGCTCGTATTCAAATTTCCGCATCTGCGGAGTACCGGCCAGCCGCTGTTTGTATCTCACGGCCGCGTCGAGACGCCTTATTCTCTCTCATTCCGGATCTACCCGGCGAGCTTACATTTTGGATCCTAATGCCTGATTTGCATATTCATCGACAAACTTTCCGGCCATTTTTCAATTTCCGCGTCTTAAGATCGCGCTCACGCTCTCTCTCTCTCTCTCTCTCTCTCGGGCTTCCTCTCTGACTCGCTCGGTCTTTCGCTTTCTTTCCGACTCTGCGAGACAGTGGCTTCTTGCCCGAGAATGGAACGCGGTTGGTCGTAGGTTACACCTGTTTTTCCCCCCTCCGTATCCTTGGAAATCCCCGGGCTATCTGGCGGCTCGTGCTTCCGAGGCTTTGCGTCCTCGAAATTATTCGGGGCTCTCAAAAAATTCAGAGGGTGGAGCGTCGAATTATATCGGAACGCTTTTGCGGATTCTCCGCGCGCTGTTCCGAGGCACATAGACGTATACATACACAAGTACGTTGACTCATAGTTGTAAGACGTACTTGTGTACGTATCGTTGACTCATTGTTGTTTAAACGATGTGAAAGAGGCGTGACTTAATTGTCGATATCTTGGTCGAGTCAGGCCGCACAGCGTAGCCAGGAATATTCGTTCGAATTATCGGATCGAACCCACTCGATGCGTCATGCTCATTTCGCGGAAGTCTCCCGGCAAAATGGCACGTTGGGACCGACGAATGGCAAAAGTAGATAAACGACCCCCCCACCCCCAACCCGAGCCGCTCCGACCAGCATCATCCCTGATCCCACGCGAATACGAGCGACCGCAACATTTACTATCGGTGCGACATTTAATAATTGATTAATCGGATGATTACCGAGACAGATCGAATGATAATGGTGCATTATTTACCGTAATCAACGTGCATTATTGAGTGTCCGGCAAAATGCGCTTAACGGCATGCATGTTTTAAAGAGGTGCCGGCCGCGGCGCGGGAGGGGAGGAGTGGGAGAGGTCGGATTCGTGATGGAGACGCGACACGAATGCCGTGCGGTCATTCGTCGTTAAACGTGGGCTCGTTCGCTGCGGCTTACCTGATTCATTTTTTACGCGCGAGCGGTAAATAACGAAATCCCTCCTCGATCATCCACCCCCTCCCCTCCAGCGATGGCGGCTTCTGACCTTGCCGCAAATCATCTTAGCACGACGTTAAATCTTCGCCGGTGTCGTCCGCTCGAAAGAGGGGGCAAAGTTCGCGTCGCCTTTCATGTCTCGGCCGGTGACACGGTGATACGAGCGTAAGCCGTGGCTCGCTTCAAGGTTTAAAAGCGACCGCAAGGGTAGCGGCGGCCCTCGGACCCGTGCCCGTTCTTAAATGCATTGTGTATCCGCCGCCCGGTGGATACGTACGCACACAGGACGCGGCAGGTTACGTACGTGAGCCGCGTATTTGGATGATACAGCCTCCATTGTCCTGGCTCCCTTGTCACTCCGACGGCATATCCCTTGATACCTGTGGGAGCGGACAAATGTTCCGAAAAACGTCCTCCCCCTCCTTTCCCTCCTTCCGGTCCTTCTTCTCCTCCTCCTCCTCCTTTCGCTCCGACGTACGGCGTTCCTTATTCCCTTCCACGTTGGCTGACCATTTCTTTCTTATCGCCGTATCTGCTGCGAACACGCCGCCGGCTGTCAAGGACCTTCGACGTCGAAGGACCTCTTGTCGAGGCTTTCGCGAATCGACGCTCTCTCCTTACCCGTGTCTCTCCCGGCGCCATCAAAAAGTCTTCGAAGGCCTACGTGAGAACGACTCAATTCCAGCAAAGACACTCGGATCTTCTTTATATAGTTGATAGAGAACTCGAGAAGGTAGCGTGCGGTCGGAGGTGTTGAATTTCTGCTGCCGGCTTCCCACTTTCGACGGATATGGGGGTTCGTTAAAGGCGGGAATTGTCTAAATTTCTTCCCTGATATTTGTCAAGCGTCCCTCCGCGCCCGGAATGGACGCTCGCTTCGCAAGTTACACTCTGCGCTCGATAGCCCGAGGGACGCGGCGAACGTTTCGCCGTTAATCGCGACGATCCTTCACTCTGGCACCTCGGCAAAAAATGCCTCTGCAAGCTGAACGCCGGTTACGCGAGACGCAGCCGAGGCAGTGCAGCTTAACAGAGACTTCGGAGCGGATAAAAATTGTTATATCCATCCTGCGGACCGAAATTTGATTCGATCAGCGTTCGCGTCGCTACCTCAGCCTGGACTGGCAGGATGTACAGCGGTCAGGAGTCGATTCCAAAATTTCATGTCCGAAGGATCCGCAACTGAGGAACGTCGAATCTGCCCATTTGCTTTGGGCATCGTGCCGGACTATGATCGGACTATGATCGGGGCTTTTTCCTCAGAGGTTCATAGCTACACCATTGTTTCCGTTCGGCGGTGTATCGATTGGCGTTGGCCAATGTGCAGGCGTGCGGGCCTCGCGATGAAGCGAGAGGGATGTCGAGAGAGTGGCATGCGAAAGAACGCGCGATGGAAGGGAAGGTGAGCTGACGCACACGCTCGCGCGCGCTTGCACGCCA
The DNA here is from genome assembly GCA_914767735.1 of Anoplius nigerrimus. Taxonomy (NCBI): domain Eukaryota; kingdom Metazoa; phylum Arthropoda; class Insecta; order Hymenoptera; family Pompilidae; genus Anoplius; species Anoplius nigerrimus. Next base: position 12,120,323 of record OU612085.1, on the reverse strand, counting down.
GAAAGAGACGGAAAGGCGGTCGCGAGCGAGACAGGTGAAGAGAGAGAAAATCAAGTGTGATAAAGTCGGCACACGTGCGCGGAGTCTCGGGCTGTGTGAGTGTGATAAATTAGTCGGGCCTTCATAAACATTTCACAGCTGCTGCCGACACCCTGGGTCCGGCCCCCCCCCCCCCCCACCGCCCTCCCCCGACACCTCTGTGTTGTAGCCGCCATCGCCACCCCCTGGGCAGCCACCCCCTCTAGTCACCTCCCACCCCCTTGGACTTCGTTACGTCGTGTCGTGCCTGGCGAGAGAGAAAGAGAGAGACCGAGAGAGAGAGAGAGAGAGAGGCGCGCAGAGCCACTCTCGATACTTTATAGCGGCGGAATTCTGCGGTTTGACCGATGCCAGTGAATTTTTTCCGCTCGGCATACGCGACTGTATCTCGACGGCATGGCGGCCCGGCACGCGATTTATCGTGCGATTCGATGGAGCCCCCCTTCCCCTGCGCAGGGAGCTGCCTTGCCGGCTCGCTCGTTTTCGAGCCTTGTGCTCCTCCTGCGATCGGCACGGCCGAATGGTCCGTGTGCGAGCTTTTTCCACTTTGCACGCACGGAAATATGTAGCACCGCACTGTTTTATGGTCCTCTGATGCGTGTGACGTGTCCAATGGCCAGCCTGCTATACTCACTGTTCTCCCACCCTCTCTCTCTTGCTCTCTCTCCCTCTTTCTCTTCCATCGTCAATGTTCGCCTCCGCTCTCCGTTTCAGTCTTTATTTTGCCAACCCGACTTCTAATGTGCTTTACGCCCGACTCGTAACTGCACCGCTTTTCACGCCATCCCGCTGAAAATTCTATTCCCGATGGGAATAAAGCTCGCCCTCCGTCGGGATATGTGTACCGCGTATGTCCGCGTACGGCCTGGCTAACCGGTAAGCGAATGACAGGGACGAGGAGAGAGCACCGCGCGCTCGTCCGCGAATTAATTTCGTTGCGCGTCGATGAGACATGACGGGCGTAATTAGACGAGCGCTGGCTTTCAAAAACATTCCGAACCCCTCCGGGCTCGGCCCTGCGATTCGTACGGTGGTACGGCACTGGCCAGCTGCCTCGGATTAATTCCGTTTCTCTCCGCTGCGAAAGTAAGGCAGACGGACGGAACGGCGGGAGCCGAAGTCGGCGGGGAGGGTGCGTCTTTCTACCGAGGGGTGTGCGAGAGAGAGAGAGAGAGAGAGAGAGAGAGAAGGAGAGAAAGAGGGTGGTTCTGGAAGATGGTGGAAGGGGGAGGGCGCGGAATAGAGACTCGGAAGAGAACTTTGTCGTTCGAATTGGAGGCGAAAGTTCTGCTAGAACGGGGTCGTAATTCTCGCAAGCCGTCTGCAACGGCGGGAGGCAAAGAAAACAAGAAGGCTCCGCCGAAGGAAAAGAACTCAAGGGCGTGCACCGGGCGAAGGTGCTTGACTCGCCAACGCCTTCCGACATAACGAGCTGTAAATCGCTACGACCCTCCACCCCCTCTCTACCCTCCGCCGCGAGTCGCCTCTCGCGAATGTAATAGTCCGGAAATAAATAACCGCAATTAATTCGCCGAACCGGTAGCGAGCGGTTTAATCGCCGGACTACGGAAATTGAGTGCAAATTTCGGGGACCTCGCCATTAGCCGGCCTTTCCGACTGCCAAAGTAATGCCGTGAAGATCGGTAGGTTGGGTTCGATCTTAAAAATACTGAGTCAGAGAGGAGAATATCGGTAACGGTAACGAAATTGTACGCGGCAAGCTTGATAGATAGGTAACCGCGGAGTCGGCGGGGAGTTATGGCAAATTCGTTGAAGGATTTAATTAATGCGCCGCCGTGAAAAGGGAAAGGGATCATGGTTCTCGAGAGGAATAATTGGAGAAACGAAAGGGCGGTGCGGACGGGCGCATAACGAGGGCAGTCCAAACAATGTTCTTAAACCGTCCCCGTTCCGGACCGGAATTCTGGCCGTATCCTACCGCCACTACGGCCTGGTCCGGTATAACGTAGAGACGCGACCGCGCATACACCCACGCCGCATGCACACGTGGACCTCACCTTCGGTGCGGAAAGATCGAGCGAGAGGTGGTGAGAGAGAGAGAAAGAGAGAGAGAGAGAGCGGCAGCCGGAACGGGACAGAGAGCGCACTCGGTTTCTAGCCGAGCACATACCAAAATAATCCAGGAGATTGTAATCCGCGCGATATTAAATTTAGTTTGCCCGTAGCCGGAAACTCCGGCAGTAAGCACACGGTTTGAGCATTAACTTAAACGCCGCGGTTAAGCTGCGTAATTAATTATCGTCGGGTCGTATATATGGCCCCCGACCCCGCTCGAGCAATTGCGTTTGAATCTTCGGACCGAACAGTTCTATTATGGCAGATCAGCCCGCGGAATCGGATCAAGGTGTCGGCGTATCGACCTTCGAGTAGAACGCTCGTCGACGGTCGCTCCTTCTACGTCAAGATTCGTCTCAATTCTCCCGCAGACTTATCTGCCATTCCCAAAAAAAGTCGAAAAGTGCCATGTGGTCGCTGAGGATCTAAATTGAGATTCCTGAGGACACTTCAGCGAAGAATGCCGGTAATCGCATCTGTCCGCGATTAGATCAAGGCATCGACCGAATTACGGCCTTCGCGCGGGTTCAACATGGGCCCCCATTAAGTCGGTCGAATTCTTCGAATAATTCCATCGTTCCGCAAAGGAGAGACTGTAGTGGCACAATGCGGGACTGGAACGGGAACGGATAACGTAGTTTTCCACGCTGGAAGCCGCGAAGTAGGGCCACGCAGGGTAGAGGCAGATGTAGAGGGGTTCAAGCGGGTGTGAGGTGGGGAGGGGGGTGGCTCGGTAGGGTGGCGTTTGCGGATGCAGAACGAGGGGTGAGCGCGAGACTGTGACACCCCCGACGACATTCGCCCGAACGTTCCGGCTTCGTAATTCGATGTCCCGCTCGTTCTCGCTCATTCCCGAGTCCGCCCGTTTTCCCAACCCCCTCCTATGGAGGTCCGCACCTATTGCGCCCTTAACGGGACGGCCTTTAAGCCCGAGCGGGGCAGCACCCCGAGCGAAGATGGGGCCCTTTCAAGGTATCCGAGCTTGAAAGTTTCTTGAGTGCAGCGGCGCTCCGGCCGTCGACGCTTTTAGTAGATTAATTTCCACCCCCTTCATCCTCCACCCTTCGCCACCCCTTTAGCCGACACCTCGAGTATTCCGTCGGCAAGCCTCCCGGCGCGAGGAATCGGCCGCGGTGCACTTCGTTTGCAAGATCGAAAAGCCTTCTTTCGATGAGGAGAGGAACCGCCACTTAGGATGATGGTAAGTTTTTGCCGGGGCCGACATCAATCTTCGAGCTTCCTCGGACCGGAGTTTCGCCTTGTCCTCGCTCGATGCCGAAAGCGCTTTAAGCCGTCCTCCCATCCCCTGTTTAGAAGTCATTGGCCCGCTTTTTGCAATGGCCTGGCCGGGAAGCTCGTTTTCCGAGTCGAAACGTTAGTCGCCCGCGTACTTTGGCCGTCGAGTTTCGTGCAACTGTGGATATTCGGTAATTTGCTGAGGCTCCCGCTCGCCGGAAGTTGAGGCGGACATGAAAGGAGGGGGTGGGCGGTGAAATTTGGACGATAGGCCATTCTTAAAAGCGGTGACTTTATGTTCGACCTTTTCGTCGGAACGTCGAATCTCTATATTGTCTCTCTACCTCTCTCTCTGTCTCTCTTTCTCTCTCTCTCTCTCTCTCTCTCTCTCTCCTTGTCCTCTCCTTACTTTCTGCACCAGTATTTTCCGCTTTGTATCGACGTTTAATCGATCGAGCTTTCCGGGGGTAAGCTTCTTAGCGCGCGGTATGGACCCTTTGCTCTCAATTAGATTTCACAAACAGTACCGAACGTTCCGCGCCCAGTATTGACCCAGCGTTTAGCCGGCATTTCAGCACGAATAATATTGTGCGAGTAAATTGAATTCATAAGGGCCCATATTAAGAGTTGGCACTCCTCAGCTCTCCAGTTCATGCGTACGTCGTAACGTTCGCCATCGAATGATCCACCTCGATCACTGATCCACTGCCTCTCATAGAAACGGCATCGTTCCACCTAACATTAATTCGCAATAACGCAATTTTGAATCCACGGATCGTCCCGATTAAACCGGGGAAGGTGAACGGCAAAATCCGAAAACGTCCGACGATCCGATAGCCTAAAATCCTCGCACATCTCTATATACCTACCGTCATAGAGAATTCGAACATAGGTCGCGCAATGAATTATGTTGAATCACGTCGGTCGCACTGGCATCGCAGGATTACCCGCTTGAAGCGCGATGCATAATGTAATCCCTTGGCAAACGTCACGTCACGCTCCCCTCTCCTGCCAAACTATTTTCAATCCGACTTTCGACTGACGCTCGCATCCGGCCCCATGACTTCGCGGCCGGCTAATATTTGACAATGACCAACAGCCAAACGATACCGCGCCCCCGCGCTGGTTCACCATTTTAGAAACGAAACTGACGAAAATCGAACGTAATCGACGGGGCTAGGATTCGCTGGGCAGCCGATTCGTACGATCGTACGTCTTCGACTTCATAGAAGGGTTGACGTTTCCGATTAATTTGGCCGCCCCGGCCGAACGAAGTCGGGGCCAGTTTAATTCGGGTATACGGCCATCGAAACTCGCTGACACGAAATCGGCGAGAGCTCAATTTTCCGCGGGGCGCAGAACTCGAACGACCTACTTCGTGTCGTTTCGATGGGCGAGTCGGCGGGAGGAGGGGGGAGGGAGGGGAGGCGTGTTATTTATGACTCTGGCCCCGGGCAAGAGCAATCGCACGTTAATCGAATTTAGGTCTGTTCATCTACATTATTCAAATCAGACTGAGGATTGGTATTCCGCTCGACCGCGGGGTCCAACACGACCCCCGCCTGTCTTGCCGAGTCGAATGAGCCGAATCGGACTTTTTGTCCTCGGCTCTCGGCCGCGGGGAACGATCGGGGCGGGAAATCGCGGCCAAAAAAAAGAAACAACAATCTCGTTTAACGCCGGGCACGCATCGCCCGAAACTCCCGCGGCCCGGGCGTAAATCGTTTTCCCGTTCTGTTTGCCTCTCGATTGGGCGAAATTTCGATTACCGGCGCGGGCGCGCGACGATTTGAAAGGCAATAACGCGGATGTTATGCCGAAAGTTTGCCCTACGCGATAGCGGGGCAAGTTTCGTCGGAGGGCATCGGCGCTATCGCGAGAAATGTTAAGGGATCTCTAGCGCACTCTCCTCGCTCTCGCGCTCTAGGAGAGGGATCGAGATCGAGATCGAGCCAGAGAGAGAGAGAGAAAAAGAGAGAGAGAGAGAGAGAGAGAGCGGCCAAGCGGGCTTTAATCTCGGCGAAAATTCAATTAAACTACTTTGCGATTGCAGCCGCCTCCCGTCGACGTCAAGCTTCCCGACATTCGTGAAATTCGCAGCACCCTCCCCCCCTCTCAAGCCTCTCGCCGCCCTATACGCTCGCCGTGTAACTTGTTCGGGGCCCAGCTTTTCGGCTGGTGTACGTGTCACGTACCGTCGACGCGTTCGGCCATTAGCGTCGTGCCGGTTGCAAGACGAATCGATGTCTGACGCCGTCTACGTTCCGCAATCCGAAACAGGGCAGGAGAGGGGGAGGGGGGGGGGGTTGGCTAATTAATAGCTCAGCCTTAATAAAACTCCCTCGCATCGTCAGCCGGGCAAAACTCGAGCTTGCCCGCGTAGGATTAATGGCGCGATAAGCCGGCAAATCGATGCCGGTACATATTAGGCCAGCGTGCGAGATCGGACGAGTCGGTCTCGGGGAAATATTTTCGACCCGTACGTGCACGCTTGAAATATCGCCGCCGACGAAGTGATTAGGAGGCCGCGCGGGGTAGGCTGGATAAAGCAGTCGAGTCGGAATTTAGTTCGACGCGAAACAGCCCATTAAAGGAGGCAAGAGCCGCGCGGTGCGTGCCGAGATCGCGGACGTAGATTGCGTCGGGCCGTGAATAAAAGTCCGCGACACGCATGGAGATCGCGGCTTCATTAACGCGCTTCACCTCGCTTAATTTTGCCCGCCATTCGTCGCGGCGGAATCACGCACGCGCACTCCTAATGCACGCACGTACGTCCAGGAGAGCGGACCGAATGGTGGGTGGAGGAGGTGGGGCGGAGATGTGGTCGAGAAGAGAGAGAGAGAGAGAGAGAGAGAGAGAGAGAGAGAGAACGCTTCCATACATTCGCGCATGTGAGCCATTCTCCCCTCGTTAAGTTTTCATGCCCGCCGCGGGAGACGAATTCAATTCCAAAGCGCTTGTCGCGGTTAATCAAGCGCTGCGAAACGCTTCGCCGTGTAACGCGCCTGGAAATACAAGCGGCGCGTGTCATTCGTACTACAAACCGCAGAATGGGGTGGGCTCGGGGAGAGACACGGGGCCGAAGAGCTTTCCGTTCGATCTCCATCGCGGGAGAGTCGCCCCGCGCTCGGGGTAGACTTTTATCTTTAAATCTCGTCTATATGCGCATCCGGCCCGCGGCTCTTTTCTTTGAGGATTCGATGTTTTCCTAACGTACGACCTTCGCCTCCGTCGTCGGCGATGCGCTTTTCGCCGCTTTTCAATTTCTACTCCCGCAATCCCCCCACCCAAACGTATATCGTGCACTTAAGGTATTTCCGTGTCAGCTGGGCGAGCCTCGAGCTGAATAAATATGACGCCCACCGATAAACAGAAATCGCTGTTTCTGAACTGGATCGTCCGATCGTAAGCTAGGTTGTACTACCTACTCCCTGGTTTCATTGACACGGCCCATTAGCGTAATTGCTTTCCTCGCCTTCATTCGCGTCGGCTTATTTCGCCTTTTTTTATTTCCGAGTAGCTCGGATCAGCATTCGGCGGCGCGAGAGAGGGAATACGAGAAGGATCACGTGCCGAGTGCATGTCCGCGGTTCTTGGCATCGCTCCGAAAGTATTTCTCGGAATGCGGCAGGCATGCCGGATATACCGTCTTATCATTCACAAAGGCTCGGAGAGTGCGCGAGGCCGTGCTCTCGCCTGTGCGAACGCTAACGTGACACGTATTCACGGTGCGTGAGCAACGGGCATTAAAAGCTTTCAGCCTGAGGGCGCACACGGGAGGGGGGAGGGGGGCTCGGCGTAAGTAAGCGGTATCGCATAATTTTCCGCGAATAGGGGACAGGTTAGAATTTGTCGCCGTTAAGTAAACGAGGCAATGTCTCCGATTGTCGTACCTGCCCTCCGTTACCTGAATTTCTCACTTAACGAGCGGAACGCTGTGATTGGCAGCTTGCAGGCAGAAATTTTCGATCACAACGTTATTCAATTTAAAGAAACGTACGATGGAAAGGTTTTCTGTCAGGATCGTTGATGCGCATATTAGATTCGAAGATAGTTTATCGGAGCGTAATAGACCGAGAAACAAATACGATTAATATTTTCTGATCGTTGTGCCGGTATTTAAAAACCGCGACAAGCGTCGAGATGATCGCGTCCCGCGGACAAGTTTTTCCGTTGTAGACAGGTGTCCGTTTCAATTATCGACTAAGTAATTATTAACCTGACACGGCCGCGGCCGCGAGATTGGGGCTGAATCATGAAGAATGACGTGGGCCGAAAGAGGTGTGGAACGATGCGGAAGGGATGACCCTCGAAAATTTCAACCCCCGCGCGTCTTCTCACGGCCGCTTAAGCCACGAAGTGCAGGTTTACTTCGCACCTTCCGGTTCCGCCCCCCGCTCTCTCCTTCCCTCTTCCTCTTTCTGCCGAAAGCACGAGCCGCGGAAGTAGCGGGCCGTTAGCTTCCGACGGGAAGCGAGACGAGAATAAGGAGAGCGAGAGACCAATGAGAGTCGACTTTCCCACCCGGGCGGCAAGAAAGAAACGGAAGGATCGAACAAACTTCGAGAATGAAAAATGGCTCTTACGCTGTCCTCTTAGGAGGCGCGCTCCATTCAAGACGAGCCTTTGTGAGTCAAGAATTAAATTCACGGCCTCCCCTACACCCCCTCCTCTTCTTCCCACCCTCGACTAGGTTCCCATCTTTTGCTAACCTGACCGTTTCGCGCTCGGGAGCGCCCGAGCGTCGAATGAAAGAAACTGCTGCGACAATTATTCAAATTTTCAGCCCGACGCGGAGCGGACGGCAAAATTATTTTAGCGCTTCCGCTCATTTCCGTCGAGGAACATCCGGTTAACCGGGACCCCTCTTCCCTCACTGTTTCGACTGCCTTCGTCACGTCGCAAATCGTCCGGGATACGTGTGGACAGTTCAAACAAGCCGGAGATGGAAACTTCCATCGCGGCATCGACTGTCGCGCGAAGTTCGCCCATGAACTGGCCCAGGGGACTACAATGAAATAATACTTCTTAAAGTGTTAGCCTCTTATCTCGCCTTCTGTGAAAGCCTTTAATGTAACGACAGGCGCGCTGTCACCGCTGATGAAGCAATAATATCGTCAGCGTACAGTCGACAGTCAACGAAGTTAATGAATATTTTGTTCGCCGTTGGTGAAAGTTCGCTGAGATTTCGTTCGATGTGTATGTGTAAGTTTATCGGGCCGCTAAATGTTTCAAGGCAGAATGTGGCGCGGGAGAAAGATTCTCCCCGGCGTTTTTATCTCGGCGAAGTTTGTTTCGAGAGTGTCGGGCGCAGAGTGTATTAGTCGGGCATCGATATGAAAGTTGGAGGAGGATGAGAAGAAAGGGGAGATGGGAGGAGGAAAATTGTGTAGGTAAGCTCACGTATGCGGGCCATCGCACGAACACGGGCAAAATACGTATCCCGAGTGCAAAGTTGTCGAGGATTATTAACGCGGAGGCGGTCGACGCGTGGAAAAGTTTAATGCGATCGAGTTAGCCGCCCGCAATTTCGGCCTCTTCCGGTCTGCCGTGGCACTGTCGAGAGCTATCGGAAATCGCGGATTATCGTCCCTCCAACCCCCGTCCGCGAAGAATGCCGCGGCAACTTCCGGCCGCCATCGTGGAAGAAAAATAGATCTCCGAGCGGCCGAAGCCTCCCACGGGAGATAACTTTGGCATTTTCGAAGGTGCTTCTTTTAGGGTCTTACACCCCCGTCACTCTTTCCCACCAAAATCACACTTGGAATGTCAAAGGTGGTAGAGGTTGGAGGATCGAATAATTTAATTGATCGCTAACATACATAGTAATATACATTTTACATGGCGACGTCTGAAGAACGTACGCTTTCGGTCGAACCCGCTGCTCGAACGAGCCACATTCCTGGAAGGCAATCATTTCCGTGACATCGATTCGACGATAAAATTAGAGCAACGTACGTAAAAGTTAATTTCGTCGGAAGTGGGCGACAGCCGATGACGGGGGTGGTCTTCGATTATTCAGCGGTCAAAAGCTGAGCTGCTTCTATGCCGCATCATCGTCCATCTATGACGCGATTCTTCATCGTTCCTCCCCTCTCTCTCTCTCTCTCTCTCTCTCTCTCTCTCCACTCATCCTGGCCCATTCTCCACCCACGGAATGCAGGTGTGCACCGTAAACAACGGCGGACCGCGCATTTACATATTCACATTAACAAAACGGATCGTCCGATTTGCATGTTGAGCGCTTTTATCATTTTTTGCATGCACACTTTTTCCATCCTTTTTACTCTCTCCCCCCGCCGATTTTTTTTTAACGAGCCCGCGGTGCTGTATACATCGCGGCCCCTTGAAAACGCTTCAGTCGTTCCTCTCGGCCGCGCTCTTCAAACGCCGCTCTTCTGGGCCGACCTAAAGCGTTCCCCATCGACCTGCGGAGCGACCTAAAACCGTCGGTTTCTTTTGCAAGATTTATCAAATCCTAGACTCGGCCTCGCACGGCTGCCGCAAGACCCGCAGAGATAAAATAAGGACGCGCGCATTCTCTTACGCTGCCGCATAACGCCGAACGAAACACTCTCAGGCGACGAATCGATATTCTTCGAATGATCGTCGCGTTAAAAATTTGGCGAACGCGAATGGGGAACTGTTTGGCACGCCGATCCGTGGAAGGGCAAAGTGGACGGATCGGAGAAACGAACTATGGGAAAAGAAAGCTCGCGTCTCGGCACTCTCGGCGTCGGCGGGCGTAAGCCCGCGCATTTCGTCGAATGGCGCGAAGACGAAAGGCAACCAGCGGCGTTGCGGAGCTCGTAAATCTGTCGATCGTGTATTCTTCGCGACCGCTATGCATCTCGGGAGTTTTCGGCGCAGCCGGCAGTCGGCCGGCCGGACGTGGCCCGAATGGACGCATCGATCACGTATTCCGAAGCGCTCTCTTCCCCGTCGAACAGTCGAGCTCTGCCTGAGTCCCTTTCTCCGACTAGGGACCCACCTTCCACCCCCCTCCCCCCTCCTACTCACCACGCGGTCCTTCCGCGCGAATCAATCCATCAAGTCCGCGTGAATCGCGCCCGCCGACATAAAAAGCTACTTTCCAAGGCCGGCGAGAACGATTCAAGTTTTCGCGCGCGAGAGTGGAAAATGGACGCATGCGACTTCGCTGCCTGGCCGCATGCGGCTCGATCCTGCATTTCCTTGCATCCAGCTTCTTTCTCTTTCGAAACTTTTTTCATCCTTCACCCTCCTTCACCCTCCTTCCCTGTCCTTTTTTCACCGAACGCAGGCTCAGGCTGACACCGGGTAATACAGTCGGGTCTGGCTGTCAATTCGACGTCGGGTTTAGCGTCGGTGTGTTAGTCGGGCATGCGTTAGTCGCCCGGATTACGCCGTTTGATTGATTGACGAGGAACAGCGGGCTGTGTTATGACGATAAGAATATCCGGCTGATCGATGCGCTGTTTTTAAAGAGTGCCCAACCTACCGCCAGCCCGCCGATTTATTCCGATGTCCCGGGCGCGGCAGGTTGGACTCGATCGAAGACAGAGCTGAGGAAAGAGGAAGAGAGAGAGGCAGAGAGAGGGAGCGAGAGCGAACAGACGACCAGAGAGAGAGAGAGACAGCCACGTTTCCGAGTTTTTAATAAGACCGTAATTCGTCATGCGGGACGAGTCAAGATGTAGGCGCGTGACGATACAGATTCCTGACTTTCGAGCAGATCATCGCTGCCCTCCGGCTCGGCACGTAATCCTCCACGTCCCATTACCGGTAACACACCGTTGCCAGGAACCTTGAGAGGGAAACGTCGTACGGATTAAGCGGAATGACAGATCGAGCCTGATAATCGAAGGGCCGAGTTATCGTCCGAGTTCGATGTCCAATTGAAATTCACCCCCTCCCACTATCTGGCCCGGCCAGAATGCAACTCTCAAAGGGACGAACAACGTGTCCGGCAAAATTTGGACTCGTCCCTTACTGAGCCACCCCCCCACCCCGGAGCATCCCCCTCAATGGTCGCGGCCTGTGGTGCGGCACTTACGCGAGAGAGGGTTGAAGGACGCGGCCGTGCGGAAAGGCATTTCTGTAGAAAGGGTTGGGAGCCGCACGGGAGCGGTGGGACGGCGAGAAGGTCGGCGAAGGGGTGGGGTGGGGGGGATGAAGGAGGGAGGGCCGCAGAAACGAGCGGCACTTATGCAGGAAGCCAGAGAGGAAACCGCGTTAATGAAATTGCCGGTGCAAACAGGAGCGTAATTCGAAACCGCTGATACAATATTTAATTGAATTCTTAGCGGCACCGACCGACAGGTGCTGCCCCCCCTCGTTCGCCCTGCATCCCCCCTCTCCATCCTCGGCCCGCTACCGGAAGCGTATCGCCCCCTCTGCCGCAAACACGTTCGTTCTGCCGGATACGAGCCGGCGTTATATTCAGTCCCGATCCTCGGCCTTCATAATTATTTATCAATCGTATCCGCGCGATGTACGTAACATCTTCCGTTCGTCTCGAGTATCCTCTACAGTGAGTTTTAACGATCGTACGAAGAGGAAGCTTGGACGACTACCGACTCCATTCCGTGTCTTTGCCCTTTACCTTCCTGCTAAACGATATGCCGCCGAAGACGACGTGGAGAAGGATGCGGACTTGCATGCGGCTTCCGCGGAAAGCACGGTCGTTTAAATCGTAAGACGATACGGTAGGGAGAGAGTAGGAGGAGGAAAGGAAGGCGGAAATACTTTGATTGTTACCCATGCCGGGTCGGATCACTTTGAAGGATCACGCGAGGTAACGATTCACGGTGGACTCCTCCACCCTTCTCCCTCCCCCCTCCCCCTTGGCTTTTTCCATGAGGACGACTGCCGTCGTGCATCATTATTTACTCTCTCCCGGCGACATAAGACGACCGGCAAGAGAATTCTCGATGCAAAGCGCGAGCCGGCCCCGAAAGAAGAGGATGACGACGCGGACTGGCATAGGGGTGGGTGGAAAAGAGAGGGGTGGCTAGAAGAGCCTCTACCCACTCTTTCTCTAATAGGAGCGAAGCGAGCGTATCACGACGATTGACACAAGATGCCAATCTCTCTGCACGGCAGACAAACAGAGAGCCCCGCCGCTCGGCATATTTCGTTTTCGTGGGTAATGCTGAAATAACAAACCTCGCCGAACGTCGCGTAGACTGTTTGTTTTATGACGCCGGGTACCTTTGAACTACCCGTCCCTCCGCCCGTGTACTTATCAAATCAAACATGCGTCCCACAGTGCGGGAGGGGCGGAGGGGGGTAGCGGATATAGCGGCCGGAATATGGGGATGGAAATTCAAAGGTGCCGCGAGACGCGGATTCTCCCGTTTGAAGTCATTACGGGAGCACTCGCAATCTGAGGATCGATTAGGGGAAGTGTAAGAAAGTATTTCGCCGCGGATGGGGTGCGTCCGGGGAATTGGGAGGAATCTTCAAAGAACCTACCTCGGCTAATGTCCCGGAATACACCCGGCCTACCTACCCTGGGCCCTGTCAATCGGCTTGACAGACGGAGACGGTCGAGCGTTCTTCGTCGCACTTGCGCGGACAGCGCGTTTAAAATATTTACGCTGCCCGGAGGGCTGGACAAAGGTAGGAGCGATCGCGCGTAAGCGGAATTAGCCTGACCGGGGGCGGAGTAACGAGCCGTGGCTGTCTGGACTTTTCTCTCCCACCCTCTCCAACCTTCTTCGCCCGCCGACGTACCTTTTCTTCTCGGCGCGCAAAACTTGCGCGCCGTTAAATCCCGCCGACGTTTTCAGCGACGGCAGTCGGATGTGCGTGCAAGACCTCGTTTCCTGCGGTCTTGCAGTAACTCCTTGCACGGCTTACCACCCCCTCCAACTCCCTCCTCTTCCTCCCCCCAACCCTCCCGGTGCATTTAGACTCACCCTCGAACACCGAATGCTTAATGAAGTCGCGGCGCCGTAAGAGGATTATTATGTCCTGCGTTGCGTATAAGGCGTACGTAGCTGGTCCCTGTCAGTGTAGGTGTACTTCCCTCCCGTGTGTGCGTGCCGTATTACTGCGTCGTGACGGGACGGATTAAATTTGTACGGGCGGAACGTTTGCCCGTAACGAGACCGTTGTAATATTACTTTCGTAGCGGGTACCTACGATTTCATTGTCGTCTCGGGCGGAGTTGCATTAAAGCGCAATCCTTGATTAGGGGTCCGCCCTTGTCAACGCTGCCGCGATAATAATTTATGCTAAGAGGGGAGGGTGGGGGGGGGGGAGGTCGAGCCAGATCGCGCCGGCGCCGTTCTCGTCTTACCGTATTGTTAACGCGGCCGTACCGGGAATGGAAATTCTTCTGGCCCGCCATTCCGTCCAATTAACTTCTTTGTTACGGCGATGCTCGCCGAGTTCCTCGGAGGGAAAGCGAGCAGGGAACGTAACGCGATATTCGATTCGTTACTAGCGTGCGGGTAAACCCCCCCCCCCCTCCACGTTCCACGACCGAGCTTAGTTCCAGCAACCCTCCTTTCGTCCCCTCTTCTCAGGGGTTCCGCCTCGGAACTTAGATATGTGCCAGGTGATTCGATGCGGATGCAATTTGTTCGAGGCCGGGGCCGAAAGAAACGCTAAAGAAGGTTCCGTTAACGAAGTTAGATGGCGCACTGTACTGCTCGACGCTGGCCAAGGTGTACCTTGAATTAGTAAGATTTCCAAATTGACTTCTTTAAAACTCCCCGGTGCGCGTCCTTCGTTAGAGGCAATAAATAACTTGTGGAAGAATTCCGTGGACAGAGTGTGGAAGTTGTCCATCAAGCTGCCGGACATTTCGTCAGCTGATCATACTCTCCCATCAATGTAATTTGCGAGATATATCCGTTTAATACCTTCTGTTCGTCGTGCAGGGGGTTGGAAACGTACGTCCGCCATTACGGCCGTAGTAATGGGAGGAAAAAGATACCGGGGGTGGTCCTCGTGTACGTGAGGGGGTGCAGATGCACAGTTACAGAGATAGCGGAGATAGAGATGGCTCTGCCAGGAGAATCCGAATCGGGAACACGTCGAGGACTCCGAAACTGCTTTCGAATTATTAGTTCCTTCCTTCGGCCAGTACCGTTCCTTTCGGCTTCGATTCCCACCCCTTCCAACCCTCCCCTTCACACCGCCGGACTCCCACTTCCTCGGAGGTCTCGTACGTGTCCACCACACGGAGCGTCGGTGCTCAGCTTCCTGCAGGAGGACCTGCGGCCTATCCGTAGCCTTGATAAACAGCCGACCCTTGCTACGTTAGGGCCATTATTGGAAAAATTAAGAGGACCATCCATCGTCCGAGGGAACACTTCGCCCCGACCGAGAGCGAACTTTTTCTACTTCCTTTTCTCTGTCTCATTCCTCCCTCCTCCTCCCTCTCCTCTCCGGACACGTTCGCGAGATGCAGGCGAATTCTGTAAAATTTCGCCGTACTTAATTCTCCGATCTTTGGCGTCAAAACGCTGTCGGAGTCTTGGGAAGACGATCGGCCTCTTACGAGCGGAAGAATTTGCGAGGCTCGAGTGTGTGCCGAGGAATGCATCGGCCGGCAACTTTCGCCGTCGGACTCTGGCCGTGGAAAATTCGCCGAGCAGAATGTACGGCTCCCAAATCAAGTTCGTCCCGACGAACAAGGGTTCGCGAGGACGAATTCCTGGCGTGCCGCGCGGAACCGCCCCGGCGCGCAGGGCCGCTGGAAGAAATTAAAATCCCTTTTATCCCGAGAGGGTGCCCGCCATGGGCTGAGGGGTGGCGAAGAAGATATCCGAAGGTGGCAGACTCCGAGTAAATCTTCGGGAGGGTTGTGCAGGGGGTGAGCCGCGCAGCTCGTACGCTCGGTCCCGCCGAGATAATCTCGAGATTTTCACCTCGCGGAATACAGATGAATCTATCGGCGCTCTTTTCAGTTTCCGCGCACCCCGGCATTCGATCTCCGATTCATCCCACCTTCGTCAGCCACCCCCGCCGAGACGCGAGAGGACCCGAGCGACGGTCTTCCGGCCCCTGATTTCTCCCCCGCTTCCGCCCCTCCCCTCACACTGTTCCCCACTCCGAATTCTCACGCAACGAATTCAAGATTGCCCCACTTCCGTCGGCCGCTCTCATTATTCCTGATATTCGACTAAACCAGTTTTCTCAGTCTGCCGCTTTTCCCACTTTAGCTCCCACCGCTCCGCCTGGAATCTTCATATTTTTATAATTGTATAAACATGACTTGGCGAGCTCTGCCGGGAGTTTCTCTCTTTTCCCTTGTAGCCACCCCGTGCTCGACTCGTGTCGGCTGGCTCCGTTCCTCCATCTTTTCTTACACCCTTTCAGCGGCGCCTTTCTTCACCTCATTTACATAGACTTAGGTTTGCCACCCTCGTCAAGTGGCTTCCCTGCTCTTTCCTCTCCCTCCTCCCCTCCAGACTCTTCTTCCACCCCGGGCCGGCAGTAGTCGCGATCTTCTCTTCTTCGCGCCGCCACTTCCACCCTCTTCCCTTTCTTCGAGCCTCCCTAACTCTCTGACCACCCCGATCCTCCCCTCGGGCCATTGAGACGGCAACCGCCTTTGGCAAAGGGTCGCGCGGGCCCTTTATTAAATTTCTAATAACGGAAATAATTGTCATTGAGATTGAGAGTCCGGGAGGATGATGTTTGGCTCTTGAGGGGGGCGCGGACGATTTCTGGTGATGGTCCCAGGCCGGAGAGGAGCCTGGAAGGGGTAGAGACGGTGTGAGAGAGCTCGATAATTCCATTTAATGCCTAAGTTCTTGTCTTCGAACAACGAACGAGGACCCTTTGGACCCTCGGCCCCCGTCGGAGGGAGGCCGCGGTCTTCGGGGCGAAAGGCTCGATTCGAGACCGAGGACTTAAGTCGAGCCACACTCGACCCCACGGCGTTCCCTTCCCTCCCCCCTGACACCTTCAGCGCTTAGACGTTGCCGTTAGCAGCAACGCGACACTCCCTGTATTATTCCGGCAGGCGCCCTGAAACTGTTGCTTGCCGCGCCATTCGCTTATCTGATTTCCTGAGCCCGGAGCAATGGACGCTTATGGAGTGCGGCGCGAACAATTGGGAATTAATCGTCGGTAGGCTCAGCGAGACATCATTAATTTTACGATAATCCTAGCCCCGTGCGCTTCACACTCGGATGATCTACGCGCGGTAATGAAAATGGAACTAATGGCGGCTGGCGGTGCGAACGGCGTACATATATCGATCGCCAATGTTGTTGGAGTTCCGTTGTCGAAGCTTAGCGCGCGTTCTGCCGCGGTGGCAATCAGCGATATGGACGGGATAACCGGAGCGGTCGAATGATAAAAATTGATTACGCTCAGATTCGGCGCTGGCTGCAGCGAGCGACGAGTCCTCGTTCGAAACTTGGGAGCGGACTTGCGAGTCGTTCGTCAACGTTAACCGCCTCGGATCGAGTACCATCTGCGACCGCGCTCGTAATTTCGAGTCTATCCATCTAGCCGACGATAGATAGACGCAGGCAGCGTCGGCAGCGGCGTTGGCGGCGGCGGCGGCGGCGGCGGCGATCGTTTCATTCGCATTGCAGATGACAAATCGCGAGTAGCATACAGCGAAGTCCAAGATCACAGTAAACATAGGTTGCGGCGGCGTGCCATTAGCCGGTTAGAGAGGGATTCCGTGTTGCTCCATTCTAATCAACCGACGCCGACGCTCGCCTACGTCGACGTCGCGCGCGCCAATCAATTGCACACCATGAAATCTCCCTATTCCTCCCCGTCGCCATTCTCCACCGTCCTCCAGCTACCCCACCTACTTCGCCACTCTCCCTCCCACCCTCTCTCTTTCCCTCCCTCTCTCTCTCTCTCTCATTCTCTCTTTCTCTCTCCATCCACCCCCGCAAAGCCCCAGTCGCCCTTTATCCCACCCCCGAATACGCTTCGGGCCCTGTTTTACCCTCCAGAGGATTAGCTAATGGTCCGTCCGCTGTTTTATCGGACAGATTCGCACCGCTCCGGGCTCGAGGACGTGAAACGCCGGAGTTGAAAGGACATGGAAAACGCGAACGACGGATCCACCCCGGATCCTCTCCGGATCCGTCGCTGGCGAAGAATGAGCGCTCTTCGCCCCTTGGCTACTCGCCGCCACCTTTCATAACCGCCTATCTATTCCTACGGTCTTTCCGCCCCTTGTCCTCGCCCTGCCACTCTTCTCACCTCCCCCCACTCCGCCATTGTCTACGCAGCATATCCGCCGGCGAAAAAACTCTTAACGCGCCCGCCATTTTCGTTATTGAAATTCTCGACGAGATTGCGACGCACCGGAAGCAGAGTGTATTCTCGGACGCCGAAGAAAACTGTAGCCGTCGTTGTTGTAAGAATGCCGTACCTCGAACCTACCTGAATATTACATTCGCGCACCTTGCATATTACATCCGCGTAATTGTAGCTAACGAGGCATCTTGACACTCGCCGAAGCGGGAGGATTTAGGATTCGTTTAAAGTTTCGCTCGGCAAGTTCTTTCAGCGGTGCCCTCCGCGCGGAAGGGTTGGCTTCGTAGGCGAGAGGGTAAATTCGTGCTGGTCGTCATCGGACAAAGGTGAGTCGTAGCGCCGGTCGGCGGCTGTGGAGAATTATTTTCTCTGGCAACGAATGGCCGACGCTCTCGCCTCCGGGTCGAAGCGACCGAATCGGCAATGTCAAAAGTCCGAGCGTACGTGTCGGACACGTAATCTTCCGAGGCGCGTCGAGATTTAGGGTGGATTGGCCGCCATTCTCCTGAAAGCGGGGGCGAGCACGGGGGCGAGCAGGGAAGAGGTTCGATTTTACGTATTCTATCCTCGGAACGAACAACGCGCCGCTATTCGGCCGAGGAGGAAGAATGGAGGGAAGTGAGCGAAATCAGACAAGAGGGAGGAAGAGGGAGGAAGAGGGATGAAGAGGAAGGAAGAGAGAGAAAGAGGAGGGAATGAGGTAGAAAGAGGGAGGGTGCGAGGGGGGAGAGAGGGACGAGAAGGAGGATCGTAGGGAGGGGGATATTTCAATGGCAAGCAAATAGCACGAAGCGTGGCCAATGGGCTTTCCCTTTGATTAAATGTAAATTGTGCGGAGAACGCGATTAGTACTCCCGGCACTTCGCCTCCAGTCTTCAATCGCTCCACGCTCGAACGGCACTCCGCTCCGTATACATCGCCGTGAGAGTGCACCCCTCCACGATCGAGATAAGTTTGAGGTCCGCCGTCTTTCGCAACGAGAATCGATCGGAATCGACGACGAAAGTCAGCCCCATTACCCCCTCACGAGCTCGCCTTTTTCCGATCGCTTTCCCTTTGACGATCCCCCACCCCCCCCCACTTTCTCATCCCGTTTCGCGAAGCAAGAGAAAAAAAGAGTATCTCCGTTCGAGCGAGACTATCCAGATCAGGGACCATCCGAGCCAGGCTAACAAGGCCATCCAGGTCGCACCAGACTCACCCTTCGGTCAATTAAAACTTGCCGCAGTCTAAACGCAAAAATGTTTAACAGAACCCTTCGCGCCTTTGGTATTCACCCGGAGTGGCAGACCGTAATCTTCGGCGAGCGTACGCGCGCCCTTAAGCTTCGGCCGAGCTACTCGCGATCGTGCCGGCGATGGCGAGCGAAGGAGGAGACCTTATCGTCGCGCACCTGCCGCGATTACGTTCGCGAATTGGAGCTAAGACGTTATTAAAATCCAGGAGCCGTCGCGCTGTCGGCAGTACGGAGAGTACGGCCGGGAGAAAGGGAAAGAGATACAGAAAGGACGGGGGAGAAAAGGGGAGACTCTATCAAAACTTAGCGTAATCAAGAGGCAGAGAAGAGTGGAGAGAGAGAGAGAGAGAGAGAGAGAGAGAAAGAGAGCACGAAGTTGGAAAGTGTCCACGGCTGCGAGAGGCTACGTCGCACTGACGAGATTTGCATTTAAATCGTTCTTCAGCTTACGTGGGGTATCTCGATTCGACGGAAAGACGTACTCGAGTGTCCACTCGATTACTTCGCCCGGGAGAAAGGTACTGGGCGAAGTATCGGGAGAGCACCCCTTCTGCCTCACCCCCTCTGACATCCCCTTCCTGTCCTGAGAGGGGGTGCGAGGTGGCCGACGGTGGAAGTGACGACGATAAAAATCCGATTCAGGGGCGGTAAAGCGGGCGTCAAGAGGGACAGTTGCGGACTCTCGATGGCTAGACGGGATTCCGCAAAGGGCACGTCCCTTATTGTCCCGACGTGATGCCATTTAATAAATTATCGTTTCACGTAGTCTGAGGGCGCGCGCAACCGGTTGAACGTGGCGTTTTCAGCGGAAACAAAGCCGAAATAAATGCCTCGGAATCGGGAGTGGGCGCTGGGTAGCCTCTCGCTTCGGGATACAGACCTCTCCCATGTGCGATTTATATGTACGAACGACTGTACTTTATCCTCGCGGAGTTATATAATGTGTATACGTTATATAAAATTTCATGCGGCTCTGGGGCGGTCGACGTTCGCTCGTTCCGTTCCGTTCGCTCACACACGCACCGTCCTCGGGCCGCGCGTATATCCGCTCGGGGTACAGGTGTATATTCCTATATAGAAAGCTTCTCTCGACTCCCCCCAGGGAAACGATATATCGACCCACCCACCTTTGTTATTGCCGGGAAATTGGAAAGTTTTCACAGATATCGTGGACGAGCGGAAAGAGCGACGAAACTCAGCCCCTTTCCGTCCTTTTCCCTTACTCTCTCATCTCTCTCTCTCTCTCTCTTTCTCTCTCTGCCTTGGACCCTGTCCTCTACAGTTTTCCATCGGCCCTCCACCAACCTCCGCCTCCTCTAGTCGTAGATTTCACGAAATATTACTTTGCGCCGGCTCTGATATTCTCCCTCTCGAGAACGAGCGGTCGGATATATTTACGAGCGCGACGATTGTTCGCGGCCCTCCGAACGGTTATCAAACCGAATCATACTTTCGCCATCAGGATAATCCCGCCTCTCTAACAAGTCCTGATGGAAGTCCCGTTATACTTTGTAATCCGACTTGGCCGTCGGCACGCCTCCAATCTCACGTCGTCCGGAATACCGAAAGGACGAGTCTGTCTGGGCTGAGAACTTTATCATACACGCCCTCTCCGTGCCGACGCAATTTCCCACCTCTTTTTCCATCCTCGTGTCTGGCTAAAACTATCGGCATGGTTAAAACAAGTTCCGAAATCGTGGAATTCGGATTCATCCTCCCGGCCCGTATCTTCGCAGTTATAGGCGGCGCGAAATGGATGGACGAAGGTCGCCGGTTGCGCGGGCACCGGCAATCGATAGACAAATACAGTCCCTTGGGCATCAGCGTATAACTATACCCATCCATTTGCTATCTATAATTAGAGCAGTCTAGCGGAGTGCCCCGAGAACAAAGACAGAGCGGCGGGATAGTATCTATCTATCAGAGACGGGCATTGTTTACGAGAGTGACGGCGTCGAGACGCCTCCTATGCGCGTCCCGGAAATTAAATACTACCCGAGGATATAGAGGGCGAGGGGGAGGGTGGATAGAGAGGAGGATCGAGACAGGTGGAACTAGGTGGACGGATCCTCTTTGGATTCTCAGCGCTCTCCAACCTTTCGATATCTTCGCCCGTCGAGACAAACCGATGACAAAGAATGTTTCGCGAATAAATGGCCGAGCGATTTCCGTCACCCTCTCATCCCCCCCACGGTCAATTTATCCCCTTTACGGCTCAATTCCAAAACTTTGCCGATACCCGTTAAGGGCGAGGAACGCGCGAAATAAGAAACGCCAATAAGGCATGGCGGCAAGTCGAGAACATCGTGGACTCCTCTTTCCGCGTGCCCAGCCTTTCCATCGTCGGAAGATGTAACGACACCAGGGAACTTTTTCCCGGTACAGAGAGAAATCCAAGATTTACAGCGCGTCACTGGATACCGTTTCGCTCGCTAGCCTTTTATTCTTAACAAATAGGGTGTCGAATGTTTGCCGGTCCGACTACGTGCACGCGCGTTCCCGCGATAGCGCCGAGTAAAATAGTCGATAAGGGAAAATCTTGCATTTCTCCGGGAAAAAGACGCTTCTTATCGATGGATCGGAAATTACAAAAGTTTTCGCTCGCGCGGCGTGACGCCCGATCTTCGAATTCGGCGAGAGACGTCGTCGGCTGATTTCCATTCGCGATTTCGTGCAGGTGCCTTTCCACCGAACTTCGCCTCTTTAGCGAGAAGCGAAGAGAGAGAGAGAGAGAGAGAGAGACTCCGGCGTCAGAAATTTTCTACGAAACTCAACCGGGCACCAGGCATTATTTTCCGACCGCGTATCTCGAATTAAGGTAGACGACGTTGGCAACATTACCGGGCACACCCGGCGTTCATTTTTCGAGGGGGTGGCGAGTGAATTAGAAAAATGGCGAGAATTGCCGGGACCTCGCCAGACTTAAATTAATTCTCACGGACGGACGAGAGGCGTGGACCGACGTCGGTTTGCGTCAGTGCGGCTTATCCTCCTTCGATCCTCTTCCCACTCGTTCATTCTCTCAACCTGTCCTCCTCTTGACGCCTCTCGCTTTCCCTCTTATCGTTGCCATGTTGCCCGACGTCTTCTCCCCCCCCCCCTCCCCCTCCTCATCCAGCCGTCTCTTTCTATTTCTACGAAGGCTGACTGACAAGGTTTCGCCATTTCCGCGAAGCGTCTGGTAACGAACTTCGATCTTCCGATAACTGGCAAAACATTTTGCGCCGCACTAAGCTCCTCCACCGGCGCTGCTCTTTTATTATTTCATTTTATATCATCCACCGCCGCCGACCCTCCGTCGACCCTACCCGAGCGTACTTCTCCGTGTCGAACGGTTCGAACTTTCTCATTCCGCCGCTTATCGCGGCCGCGTTTTTCCATTTGCCAGCCAGTCGAACCGACTTTCCCATCCCGGGCAGCCTCTGCCTTTTGTACCTGACCGCCAAAAGAATAACACTCCGCGAGAGTACGAAATTCCGGGTGAATCTTACCGCAGGAACTGTTCTTTCCCCTTTTCATCCCTTTCATTCCTCCCGCCCCTAAGTAACGCCCAGCGACGCGGGGCCATTGTTATCAAATCCGATTCTCGAAATCCTTGCAAATTCGAGTGTACTTCTTTCTCCGGGTATCAGGCGCAATTCAAAGTTCATCTTTTCACCGGTCGCCTGCTGAATACAGAGGCCCAAGGACGCTGGCAACATCGCGAGCTTACGCGGTAGGTATGACGCTGGGCTCGGTTTAAAAGTGGGGAAGCTTTGTTTTATTGCCCGCGGGCTAGGCATATGGGGAGCCTTCAGCGGAGGTTGGCGAGAGCGAGCTTCTAGCCGGTGGCAAGAGTGCCCAGGGAGTTTTGGTTAGCGCGTAAAGCGGCGCTGTACGGTCGAAGTTGGCCTTCCACGCTGGTTATCATGCCAGCCAGGCGCCCAGAAACGACTTAGCCCCTGACTTAACGCCCCCCGACTCACCCCGGACCCGTAGCCAGCGCACCTACGGCCGGGCGCCGAGTTATACAGAGCTCGGAGGTGGTTCAAAACCCTGGAATGCCGGGCATTGTGTAAGCCCGTAGGATCGAGGCGTTACCGGGTGACCCGCTGACAGATCACCCTTTCATTCCGACTCGCCCTTTAACGAGCGGTAAGAAGATACTGTTTTCATTAAGCCTCCGTGCGGTCCAGCGGGTCCGGGAGGCCAACCGAGGCGTTAATCATGGAAAGAATCGAACGACAGTGCTAACGAAGCCTGGTCAAATTGACCGACCGGGTTCGAACGACAATTCGAACGGTAATCCGGACGTACTAATGCGCGCCGAGCGATGATCAAGAGATTGTTTACGCTCCGTCCCTACACTGGCCGGCGTTGGCACGCCAGCCGAGAGACTGCCGACGAATAGCGAAGGGCTACCCCCTGCCCTCCTGTAATATTCGCCCGCTTCGACAACGTTTCGATCTATTGACGCATTAATTCGCGCCCGCGCGGTAGACGATCGTTGACTCGACAAACGAGTTCGCGATATTAACTCGGCCGTAGTCGGGGCCCGGTTGATCATCGCGCGCGCCGATCGAATAAGGTCACAAGCGCGTAACGGAGTTTCAACCAGCCGCGATAATTTGGCCATAAATCATTTAATTGCGAGCTCCATTCCCAGCGCGCGCCTCCCTCTGCCTCTGCCTGTCTCTTCTCTGTTCTCTGCCATGTCTCTCTCTCTCTCACTCTCTCCCTCTCTCTCTCACACTCACTCTTTCTCCAAACTGTTTCGCCTGTCTAGTACCTGACCCCCTTCCACTTCTCCCGCGAGCTCCACCTTTGCTCGTAAGATAACAGGTCCGGGTTAATTGTTTCAAACTTAGCGCCACGCCCCGCGGGGCGCCCCCACTATTTACTGTATAATTAATTTATACTTGCACCTTAGCCCACGCGCTGGATCGCGCGCGCGAGAGCTCTGTAATTGCACGGTATTAGATATGGAGAGATAGAGGTTTGCGGGGAGATGAGGCATCGCAGGTTCCGATGCGAGCGGCACAGTTCGCGCGTGTTACATACCGAATTGAATAAGCGACGATAATGGAACGTCGGGACGCTGTCGATTGCGCCGGTTGCCGGCAGCCTAACGAGCGGCGCTGTCAAATCGTCGATCCGGGGGGTCGTCAAGGCCGAAGTCGCGAGTCCGAGCCCCGGTACGGGTCAGGTCGCGAGTTTTAACGACGCCAGAATTCGCCTCGAAATATATCATCTCTTATCGACTGGCGGCCGACCCAATTCCGACGACGGCTCAATTTTCACCAGATTTCCCCCTTTTGCGAGGCGGACTCGGTGCCAATAAAACTAACTGGCCGCAGACAGAGTTCGGCCGACCAGCGGCGACGGTAGTCGGAGAATTTAGGGGAGTATCGAATGGAAGTCTAACGTATTACTTTGTCGGGACGGATGCTGGCGTCCGGCGAGCTTGATAGGCGTAATGTATGCGCATCCGGGAGAAGCGTGAAATTATAGTGAACAATGAGGTGGAAGTATTCGGGCGATCGTGCGACAATCGATGATGGGGGTGCGAACGGATATTATTTGCGGATTCGAGAGAGGCGCGATCGTTCTCCTTCGGTCGCGTTCGCTCACTTTACTTTGTTCGCGGGCGCGCGTGGCAAAGACTTTCCAACTTCTTTCCCTTCCCTTCCTGCCCCTTCTGCCTCTTCGTCCCCTTCTTTACCCTCCTCCCCCTCCTCGCTCGCCCTTCGAGCCTCTCCGCCCCCGAAGGACGGCACCTTTTTAGGCTAAGAACCGCGAACTTTCAACATAACTTTTCCTAACCGAGTGACGGTAGTTTCGCCGGCAGATAAGACGCTCCTCATAACCGCGCCGGGATTTCACGAGTTGAAACTTTTTCCCCGGGAGCAAATCCGACGACGACGACGACGAGGACGACGACGACGACGTTTCTCGGCTCGCGCGTCGCTCCTTTCATGGAAGTTCGAGTTTCGGTATTTCAGTCCGCCCATAGTGCTCCGCCGGCAGCCCTCGATCGAATGGATCATTCGGCCAAAGTGCCCGCCCGACATTTTCGTTCGATATTGACAGCAAGGTCGAAACTTTCGCATCCCTTCCAGCCCCTCCCGCTCCCTCAGGGACTTTTAATTTTTACACCCCGTCCCATGTAAATTCATGTACGTAAAACTGGCGCCGTTCGCAAATCTCGCCGAATGCTAAGTAAGTCCGATAACTGTTCTACGTTCTACTTCGGGGAAAATTGTATTTCGGACGGTGGGACTCCGACGCCCGAAAATTCCGTTTGCCCGAAAATGAAGTTTTGGCCCGAATTTGACGATGCTCCGCGTAACTTTTCCCTCTCGGCGGAATCGGTGTATTCGGGGCGAGTCGAGTTTTGCCGAAGATTCGCCGCGGTCGAAAGGTTTACCTCGCGCAAGCCGAGGTGGGAGTTTCGGGCCTGTAGCGAGCGGATCCGGCGAATGGATTAGACGAGCAGCTCGGATGCGGGGGTGGAGCGATTTCGTGGCGTCTATCGAAACGATCCGAGCGGAGTCCGTTCCGTCAGGGAATTTCGTCAGACGTCGTAGCCGACGGCATCGCGTGCGGGACCTTCCCTCGGAAGGAAGCCTTTCCGGACGCTCAGATTCCCTGAAAGGCAGCTGCCCGAATTCCAATTAATTCGCGAACAATCGACGTATCCGACCTATTTAACCTAATCGCGATCGATACTTCGCGGAAAATATTCAAAATTCTCTGACATTTTTGTCGGACGTGAAGAGTCGAACGGAAAGCGTCTGTCCTTCTTGATAAATTATAGGACTCTTCCTGCCGGAGGTATTATTCCTTAACGAAGGAGTCGGGCTCGGACAGTATTGGAAGAGTTTGGATAACGGGACTCAATATCTTGAGCGATGAGCTTCGGATTTAGTTTCTTCTAATCGTCCTGGGGACCAGAAAGAATTCGACGTCTCGAATGACACATTCCGGAATCCGAAAATTTCACCCCAATGGCGGGAAACTTTTCGCATTCTGCGTTTGTGGCCTCGTTCGGACTTCGCGTTGTCGCGCGATACTTACCGCTGACCGGCCTTGCCAATCGAAGGGAACGGTGGATAAATATCGACGTCAGTCGTCGATGGTCACCGACGAAGGCCATTACGTCCACTAAAAAATTGCACGTGCACACACGCCCCATCCCCCCCGGGTCGGTCTATCGGATTTCACTTCGGCCCTCTTGACAAAAAGTTTTCTTGTTTTATCGGACGCTAAGTACATTAAAGGTATATTAAATTACGAGAGAGTACGCAATAAAGGTTTCGTAACTGCTATTCTTGAAAAGTTTCCGGAACATCCGATTCCTGCGGAGAGCGACGGAGAGAGCGAGAAACGCTGGGGGTTGCGGGGTGAGGGGGTGAGGGAGGGTAAGCAAGGTAAGAAGGAAGACAGCGACCGAAGGCGAAGAACAAGTCGGGTCCGCTCCTTGGCCGCGGAAGAGGAACTTTAAAAAACTTTCGACTGCCGGATCGTTTAATAAAAATGAATTAACTCGTGGCCTCCTACGAGGGACGAATTTGTTTAAAGCACCCCTTCCCACCGCCTCCCCTCCAGCGAAGGGCTGCGTCGACCTGACTTTTAATTGCTCCGACTTCCCGATAGCCCGCCCCAACAAACTCACCCCTCCTTCAACCCCTTCCACCGCTCCCACCACCCTCTCCCCGCCGCGGAGCGCGATGCCGCTTCTCGCCGGCGTAATTTTCCGGAAATCCACCTATAGTTTGCGAAGAAAAATTTGAGTTTTTCATCGCGGCCGATGGAATGACTTCCGATCGCGCCCGGCCACAGGTTAACACGGCAGAGCTGAACGATCATCGCATCGCCGATGAGAGTCGAACTTTTAATCCCTCTCGAGACTGGGCGGAAGTCGGATTTGCGGGTGGCGAAGTCGGCCTTCGAACGATCGCGCCATTACTCTAACGATCGGCGTTCGAGTGCGAGTGGGACGATCCGAAAATTTTGTCTCCCATCGACGGGACACCTTATTATTCCGAAGTCGATTTTGTAAAAAGGGCCAAGGCTCGACCGTGCCTACTCTTCCCTCTCTCTCTTTCCATCTCTCTCCCTTCATCGGCTGCCCTCTCTTTCCACGCCCTCCTCTTCTGAAACCCTCTTCGATCCAAGTTCCATACCCGCTAACGAGACACATCGACTCGAATTGGGACGGAACTTTCTTGGAGAAGCTTCGTCGATCGTGATTAAGGCACCAAGCCGTACCTTGCCGGGCACGCGATGGGAAAATTTAATTCTTCGTTAAAACTGCTCCCCCCTACCAGGCCAATTCGTGGGAAACTGCAGGACAGTCAATTATGGCGCGGTCAAAATAATCGCACTGTTCGGTCGGACGCGAGTGAAAACAAGATGACCGCCTGGGGACGCGGTAATTGATTGCGGCGATAAAAGCGGGAGCGCGTCGAAGCGTAAACGGTCCAATTCGACGTAATGCGAGCTGTGAGCCGATGATTTGTCGCACGACTTTCGATCTGCAAAGTCTGCCTCGGCACACGTATCGGCTGATTGAAAATTCAACCGCCGCGGTAGGAAAGAAGCGCCGCCGAAAGTGGTGACAAACAAGGCGGGCATCTGTTATCTTTGGGTTTTACCGGATTCCCGGAGGCAGCCGGGCTGCCGTTGGCCAACGCGATCCCTGATGCGGGGCGACGTTACCCGGGGGCCGTCGCGGTAATACACCAGGGCGAGAGAGTGGCTGCCGTGTCTCGTGGTGTGTTCGTTCGCTTCCATTATCGGAAGACTTATCTCCGCTCGCCTGATTGGTTCCTTCCGCGGCCTGCGAAGAGACGAGTACACATCCGCACGTTGTGTACCTTTGTCGCGAGGCCGTCGTTCCCATCGAATCCCACCCCCACCCTCACCCCCCGTCAGCTGCCGTCTTCATCGTCCCTGTCTCGCGACAACGATTTTTAACTCTCCGTTCCGTCCGACGGAAGCGTCGACATCCGCCCTCCCGTCTTCGTTAAAGTCTTTCCCAGGAGTCGATCGATAGATAAAGTCCCGAAGGGTGGACTCGTGACGAAATAATTTCAGTGTCACTTTCGTCCAGCATTTACGGCTATTACGATCTCGGCCGTTGAATAAGAGCGGAGTGCGCTGATACAATTGATATTGCGAAAGTTCGCGATACCGAACTCTGGTCCGTGGGGCTTGTTTGTAAACTCAGTTATAAAGATTGGAAAATTACGGGAGGTTTACTGGAGCCGCGGAACTGAAGAGGAGAGAGAGTAGAGGAGAGCAGATGGAGTAGAAGAGAGTTCGGAATTCGTCGTATCCGGGAAGTGAGATAATCGCATCGCGATCGATAAGACGTTTCACGCGTGTCGTCTCCTTCGACTCGAAAGAGGGGGAACTCTGAATGGGGTGCGAAGGCAAATTATCACCGCGAGCGCTGTCTGAAGAGTGGAGGGGGGTTCGTCGTGAAGGATGGAAAATTTGCCGCTCTCGCGGGATGCCAGACTGATCATCGCTGGCGCGAAGTGCCGCCTCGCATAAAGAATCCCCGAAACGCTTTTGGGGACGTCTGCCGTCCTTCGGCCGTCTATCCTTCGTCGTAAAGAAGGCAGAGTCGTTCGGCACGTCACCCCGTCGGCGCGAGCACTTTCGATTCGTCGGCTGGCAAAGTGGCGGGAAGGACGAGTCGATCGTAAAGCAGGAATTCGGCGCCTCGCGTGTACACGACGTCCTCTCGGAATCCTCTCGGCGTCCTCTCGGCGTCCTTTCCGCTCATCGCTTCGCAGCTCACTTCCGCTCGACTAGCGGCACGTTTTAACGGGCGGATTAACTCGAGGGTTTGTCAAGAAAGTTCTTAATGTCGTAATGAAAACAGAGGGAGTCGGCTCTCGAGACTGCGGAACGCCGAGAGACTCGCAATAAAAGGGGGAGCCGGGGGTGAAAAAAAAAGTCGAATTATCTCGACTGTCCCTCGACCTATCCCCGAGCGTGTTTAATCCGATAAAGGAGCGAGGCTCGGATCGACGGAGGCGCGAATTAACGTCGAGCGGAGAGTCGGCGTAAGAAACTGAGATCTCGACTCGCTTCCTTCCATTCTTTCCCCCCCTGTCCATCTCCTCCTCAGCCAAGAAGAAACCATTCTCGGACAGGAGAGTCGTCAATCCTCGCGTCTCGCTGCCGGCCGATGGCCGCTTAATTATTAGGCAGGATTACGAGGCAAATCACGTACTTGCCGAAAACTTTCCCGATAAGTGAACCGTTAATGTTTGATCGCGATAAGCCGCGCCAACAGAAGGCACCATCCCCCCTCCTCACGATGAAAAGTCTTACATTATTGCCGCAGGATTTACACCCATTTTGAGCGTCAATAATTAATCGCCAGCTCTTAACCCGGCCGAGATAGGCGCCGGCGGTGAAGACGGCGGCTGTATTAGTAGCCCTCTTTTAATTAAAAAGTAAAGCCTCCGGAATATTAATGCCGCGCTAAGCCTGCGCAGTTTTCACTCCCCTGAAAGCTTCCCAGAGTCCCACGGCCGCGGTTCCTCCACCGATATAAATGCGTTCGCACCCGAGGAGAGTGTTTCGAAAAACGAGCCGGTTAGGTCGGAAGAGTCGAATCGAACATCCCGGAAGGTTCCGGGGTAGGTTCCGGAGAAGGTTAAATTCGAGACTGATCCGCAGACGGTGTCCCCAATTTATGCGAGCCGTGTATGCTTGATGCGCACCCCCCTCTCGGTTTACAGGCGGGGAGATTTACAGGCGCCCCGGGGCCGAAAACGATTCCGGGAACGTTTGTCGGCGAGCTGGCGCAGACAAGACGGCGCGCGAGCGTTCACGAATCCACGCTTCCCCCAACCTTCCGATTCCCAACTACCCTCATCCCTTCAACTCCGACGTCGCTGCAAACTACAAAGCGCGATATGGAAACCTCGACGCAATTTCAGTTTTCACCCGGTTACCCCGTGGAGGTCATGCATTTTTAACGTTTCTCCTTAAAAACTGCCCAGAAACGCGTGGCACAGATTTTGGGAGAGAGAGAGAGAGACAAAGAGAGTACTTCATCGCTGGCGATTTAGCATCGGAATTGACTCCGAGGTGATTAAGGGCGAGCAGTCCAGTTCGTGAATGTGTAATGCGAACCTGAGGCTCGGCAGTTCGGAGGGTGGCGACCGTCAGTGGACGGGGGTAGGGGGATGGTTGATGGTAGGAGGGGCGGAGAAAATGAAAAGGTGGCTCAACAGGAAGTAATCCTGCGTGCAAAGGCAAATTGAAACGTCGAAACGTGCCGCATGCAGATTAGACCAACTGGTCAGACGCCCGCGCGCAATTTCTCTTGCTGCCCGGCCGCCTTAATGCTCTCTCACGTACGTATGAATCGTGGCCGCGTGCGAGTGCGCCGGTGCATGCGGCCGGTCCCGTGAGCGTGTACACGCATACGGGTCCTATATATTAGCGGCGGGAGTTGCGATTGAATCGACACGTGACATTCGAAAACCGTGAATAGGCAGGGTCCAGCCCTCTCCTGCGAATCGATCGACATTCTGGCCCGCTCTCACGGAGATATATACATATATATACATACCGTTTCTGTAGCGAATTAAGGGTTCGCGCATCTGTTTAAAATTCAGATTACGCCAGTTCGGCAAGTGCCCGACAGTATCGGGCAAGTTGCGTCGACGGAACGTGGACGGTAGGCGGTTCGCGTTACACGATCGATATTACCATAAATATTCATCGTCCGCCGTCGCAATGTTATGACTGACACAGATACGATCCATTGTCATCGCCGATAGGTTTCGCGCACTGGAGCGGACGACCCGTTGACAAGTCGCTGACAATCGAAAGAATCGTATCAGCTGCTAGTCTGGATCCCATGCCCCGGGTCATATGGATATGGCGACCGGTTGCAGGGTCGGAGAAGTTGGCTAGGGTGAAAGTCTGTTCTTTAAGGGCGGCGACCGTGACGCTTCCTTGATTCGGTCTGTCACTCAGGCCCGGTCGGACCCGCCTAACGTCCCTGACGTGACACGTATCGTAACGAGCATACTTAAACGTCCGCTGCAAAAATGCAGTCGATCGAACATAATGGCGCGCTGCATAAATAGCCGGGCTCAGCCGTGTCCCTTTGTACGCGGAAGATGCATCAAAAAGTTCGGACAATGAGGCGAGCAAATAAAGCTCACCCACATACACCCCGCTCCCACCCGACGGCCCCTGTGTTTAACCGGACGTTGCCGGCCGTGTTTTTACGTCATCGGCGCGACATATCCGGCGACTCTTTCTATTACTTTCAAATAAGTACATTAAAAGCTCCTTCTTTGTCGGGCCACTCGTGTTCTTTGTTTCGCGCGGCTCTTTGTTCGCGAATCTTTTCGATAGCGGCGTCGAAACGCCGTCGATAGAGTCCTCCTAAGAATCCGGCCCTCTGGATGTCTCCAGCGATTTTGCATGGAAAAAGTGCGTGCTAGTCTTCCTTTATCAGGCCTGCAGCCTGGCGTCAGCCGCTGTGACGCTCCAGTGCTTGCCAGCTTTTCTCCCATGACCCTTTGCCCGTCAGTGGGTCGATGATGGGGGATCGTTCATTTGCAATTTCAACGTACTCTCCAGCCGTCCCAGAAACGATCCAGCTGGCCTCTTCGGCCTTTGTGCGAGGACGCCAGGTGAAAAGAAAAATCTGATGCCGATCGTAAGTTGGGAGTCTCTCAGAATTGGTCATATCGATGACGCCGAACACGTACGTCCGGTAATACTCGCAGGACGAACAGGGTGGCGACATCGGCCGTTGAAGTTCGAGCGGGAAGGCTCTACCGGCAACTACGGGGGTTGAAATTTTCTCCTTTGTCAAGGCGACCGCCAAATATTCGGAACATAAGATGGTAGCGGGCAAAAGTCCGTCAAAAGGCAGCGTCGAGTCTCACGGTCACGCGCCTTTCTTCCGGCGCGATCGCTTTACTCCTTTTTGCCCCTTCGCCAGCTTCCACCCCCCTGCCACCCGTGGTAGTTTCCGTCCACCTCGCGCCTGCGCGAAATGAAAGTGGACCTACAAAAGGAATATCCATGGGACAAAGGGCGACCTAATGAAAAGTGTCCGGGCACTGCGTCGGGCGATGCACGGGCTCCGCTTGGGGGAGAGGGGGTGGAGTTAGGGGGGTTGGAGGGGGGGTGGAGGGCGACAGGAAGAAAGGATAGCATCTACAGTTCCCTTTCAGAGAGCGGCCACTCCGGGAATTCAGCCGAGGTTCCTCTGACCTTTGTTTCCGTACATCCGATAACCGTCGTGGAAGAGGAGTGCCTGGAGAGAAAGGGGGAAAGACGGGGGCGCAAGTGGGAGTCGGACGAGGGGGGTGGGTGGATAGGGGTGGCGGCCGAATGAATGGCCGCGACGAAAAGAACGAACGAGTGGGTGCCCCCTGAAAAGCACGATCTGGTAATTAACGTCGACGAAACGGTACCCAACCCCCTCCGCCGCCCCGCCCCTCGCCACCCCTTGTCCTCTTCGTCTTTTTCCTCTGACCCTCTGGACGGTAACCCCTTTGACGCGTAAGTCCTCGCCGATGGTACGGATTCGCGTTTCCAGAGATGACGGGTCATATTCGCGCGGCCGACAGGCAGACCCTTGTCGAATCGCACCCCCGCCCTGCCCCCGTGCTACCCCTCACGGCCGACTTTAATGCTGCCTCTTCGTCATTCGATCATTTTCCGCTTCCATCCCGACGCCATCCGGGAGTACGAAACGCTCCTTCTTCGATGACACCGCTCTCGTCACGTTCTCTGACAATCTTGATTAAGTTTGTCCCCTGAGAATTAATCCGTTCTCATCGATCAACCCCGTCCGGCGATTTTCACTTAGGGCCGATACGTCGAATTGGAACGTGCTGATACGGAAGTCTGCAGTATTTTGCTCCGACTCCCATCTTGTTTTTCGCTTGTCACGGTGCATACGGTGAAAGCACATCTGTGGACGCAGGACATCCGAAATCAATGACAGCCGTATGGCACGATATGACAGTCCGAAAATTTGTACCCCCACCTTTCTTGTATCGTAGATCGGCCGCAGGGAGCCAACGACATCTTCGAACTCATTAAATCTCATCCTTCGCCGAAAGAAAGCTCACGGGCCGCAGCCCTTTAATTTCGGACCACTCCAGGCTTTTCTTGCCTTCGTTAAAACGATTCATCCCCTCCCCTGGCCCGCGGAGCCACCTTACGAAGGACGATTGCGTGTCTGCTGGCTGCAATAATTCCCATCTAATGTCTTTATGGCCCGGTCCTTACGCTCGTTGAAGCAGACCGCTGTTCTCCCTATTTTCCTCCTCTACCCCCCCCTCGGCCACCCCCGGCTCTCCACCTCTGCGGGTTACACGCGGTGTTCTAATAAGAGGACGGTGCAAATCCGTCTCATTGCCGAGGAAACCCTACTTGGGAAGTACCCCCGGGTATAGCATCAATCGCGGATATCGCATCATCTCCATCTGGCCATAAAATCTGCCGTACCTCGTTAGCCACGCTTGTTACGTTCCGCACCCCAAGTTCGGCGGGCCGCTTCTCTCACCCCCCCGCGCGGCCGTCAGCCGAAGCCACCCCCGGGTACGGGCCCGCCCTCTCTGCGGCCACGCAGAAGCGACGCGAGCCTCAGCCTCCGCTTATGCGAATCCCGAAAACGATACCGGCCACCGACGCCGAGCAACCCCTAATTATATCGAGCCAAACTTGACAAGAGACCGGCGGCCGATACTGCGGTCTTCGAATCCGTTCCGCTACGGTGTGAGTTTGAACGGCGTTTAGGAAGCCAAAACTTCCATAAGCGATTCTGTGCGTACAGGTAGGTATAGGTGTGTATGGGAACGTGTGGGACTCGGAGCGAACCAATTGAAGAACGCGCGCGATCGTTCTCTGTGAAGCTTAATTATTTTTTCGCCGATAATGAAATTCTGTAATACCTTAACGTTTCGCTCGCGTTTGATCGTTCGCTCGTCGGCTCTTCGACACATCGGGCCCTTTCACCGAGCAATTTCATTCTCGTTCGACTCGCTCGGCGGGGTTGGAAGAAAAAAAATTCTCCCTGCATCCCCCATGGGAATCGTTATTACCACATGCCGCCAAGCACGACCACCCCCTACTCTCCGGTGCACTTTCGTTCGTCGTTTACGCGCCGCGCCTACCGCAATTAATGCCGAGAGGCGAGGGTGATTAATTTGTTTTAATTGTTAATATCCTTTTTTGCTCGCGACTCGGTATGTGGATGCACGAAGGAGACAGAGGCATCTGACGAACCGTTCGCGTTTTAAATGCGTTTTCCGTACGGTTTTCGCCACTTTCTCCGCACCCTTTCCACCCGGCTCGCACTCGTCACGTGCCGCTTCCTTAATGACCGATTGTAACGCGTCGCGTCAACAAATTGAACGGAGGGGCTCATTTGCTTAAAACATATCGCCGGAATTACCGGCGACGCGCCACCTGCTGCTCCATTATAATAATTATTGCCGGGCGGGTGTAATCTATAGCGCCTTGCTCGGCTCCCGACACGTTAAAGTTGCTCTGCTTCTATCCCACGGGCAGCGAGATAGTATTTCTGGACCGAGTAGTTGATCGAATCTTCGTTAACGCGTTGTTCACTGTGTCAGCCAGGCAGGATTTACACGGTGTGATCTTCAGGAATCTGTAATGATATATAGATTTTTTAACGTGGCTGTGAAAAGAATCTGTACAGTTGATATGGTACAGTAATATGAAATAATAAGTGAGTGTATGGAAAAGGAAATTAGAGCGCTACTCAAAATGTTCCTCACTTATCTATTGCAACTAGCATACAAATAGTATATGGGTTATACAATATCTTGGCATTTTCTCTTTTGGCCATGCCGTGAATTTAACAACACATAGTCTATCAAAAGATAAAAACAAGCACACAAATATTGGAAAATTTCATGCACTTTCGTCACACCTGCATCTCTATGGCCTTTCCCGCATATAAATAACGCCTCCATGTCCTAATCAGGTCAACCAATTCCATAATCGAACAGTAATCCTCTCCGAGCGCTTTAGATTTTCTTCCAACAGTTGCCAGGATTGATCGCAGGAAATATAGATAACCATTGTACAGTAGCGCAGCAGTCAGTCAAATTGTCAAATGTAATTGAATTCGAATTAAAATGACCGAACAAGATTATGGCACTTTGAAAGAATAATTCCTCACAGGACGGACTGATCGCAGGTACGGTTTACACTCGAAACCTTCCGCATCCGGTAAAGAGAGAACAAATGGAAAAAGCGTGCCTTTTCGGTCTGAAAAGTTGGCGGGTCCGAAGGTAAAGGTCATTTCGTCGAATATCCGCCGACGTCGACGATGCATCAGCGCACTTGTATATACGAGTGTTTTTCCAATATCGGTAATGCGTTTCCCTGGCCTATCCAATCTGTGGCAAAGCGCCGGACACAAATGATAAAGTTGCGAAAAAGTGCGCAAGTTCCGCGCTTAGAGTCCGACAAATGCGCAGCAGTCGCTCCCAAACCCGAATATCGGCGCATTCCGTTATGGCCCCTGATCGAATGCCGCCAACAATTGCCCCCCCCCCCCCCCACCC
Source organism: Anoplius nigerrimus (assembly GCA_914767735.1). Taxonomy (NCBI): domain Eukaryota; kingdom Metazoa; phylum Arthropoda; class Insecta; order Hymenoptera; family Pompilidae; genus Anoplius; species Anoplius nigerrimus. Next base: position 12,084,923 of record OU612085.1, on the reverse strand, counting down.
ACCACGCGATAATACGGACAAAAATTGTATCGAATTCGCTTCCGGAAATTCTATCAATTTTCGAATCTGCTTCCCACCCATTTTTCCCCACTCGCGATGCGCGTCGACTCTCTCGGAAAATACGTCGCGCGTTCTAAACGGTTTTACTCTGTTTCAGGTAATGCATCGAACAACGTTTCTGTCCAATTTGCCTAAGCGTCGAGGAGCGTAAAGCTACGGGTGGATACCGGCGCAGAGTATTCGGAGTACGTACTCGTTAACATATGCACTCAATTGCCTTGAGATTATTTCTAGTTACCCGGGAACGTTAAATATGGAAGCGGTGGCGGCGTAAAACTCGTCGATTTTTTACTACACTAAAAAATATCATGTTTCGAGATGGATCGAGTATTCGCCCCGGCGCCGTGAATTATATTTTTCTATTCCCGTCAGAAGTTTATGTTTCAGCGGATCGATGAATCCTACAGCGAGTACGCGTATTTGGTCGGGCTCAATGCGCTAACAAACGAGTCGAAAATGTTTCGTTACCGCGTAAGCGCCCCGTCAAATACTAGCTACAGCGAAAATCTTTGTTCCGAAAAATGTTTTCATCGACAACCGCTCTAGCCGACCGAATCGTTCGAATTTTGATAGCGCGTTGCTTGGGAAATTTTCCTGCTAAAAATCGTAAAACGCCCATTAGCATCTCTGTTACGACCGAAATTGCGTACGTAATCAAATACTAGCTACAGTACAAATCTTTGTTCCGAAAAATCTTTTCATCGACGGTCGCTCTAGCCGACCGAATCCTTCGCATTTTGGTAGCGCGTCCCCTCGAAAATTACCTTCCAAAAATCGTAAAATGCCCATTAACATCTTCGTTACGGCCGAAATTGCGTACGTAATCAAATACTAACTACAGTGAAAATCTTTGTTTCGAAAAATCTTTTCATCGACGGTCTCTCTAGCCGACCGAATCCTTCAAATTTTGATAGCGCTCTCCCTCGAAAATTCCGTGCCAAAAATCGTAAAATGCCCATTAGCCTCTTCGTTACGACCGAAATTGCGTACGTAATCCCCATAGGTATTACGTTAAAACGAAATACCCGAGCGTACTTAATGCCGCCGATATGATAATGGCCGGTGCGTACTATACAACGTGTACACTGTATAACTGGGCAACCCCCCACGCTTGAAAAGGCCGCTGTTTACGTTGGCCGAGATGTAACTCAGTTTAGCGACGGTGTAAAGCGCATTGTCGGCCGTCTTTCCCGGTTCCGGAAAATGCGATCGAGGACAGCCGAGTCCCCCGATATCCACAATCAATCGAGTTATCCCAGTTCTTTATCCTCCCCCTCCCCACTCGCTTTGAAAAATGTCGCCCGTTCTTATTCCCGTCTCGTCCGACCTGCCGTTCAATCGGCACGATCGACGCCTGTTTCATTCGTTATATCGGCCCCGAACGAGGATAAACAGCCTCCAGGTTCCCTCGTAAAACGGTAGGCGAGCAACGCGCTATAATATTGTACGTGAAATATTTGCTCCGCGCCAATCTTTCCTTAACCTACATCCCTTACCTGCCACCCCTCGCGAGAGCGTCGTCGAACTTTCGACGGCAAAGAGTTCCGGCTTCGATGACAGTGTAAACGTTAAGGACGCTCTACGCGCCAATCGTCTACCGAACAGTTATACGATATTACGTGTCTCCGTTCCGGAAGATACACGCCAAAGAGGACACATACGCGCGCAAGTGTGTGTGTGTGTGTCGATACGTCGATGGGGATCCGTACAGTTTCGGATCTCGACGGTAAGAAAACGACGTCGGAGCACACGGGCCACTTCTCCCCCGTGGATTCCACTACGGGGCTCATACATTTGCCCCGGGAATTTCATAGGTAGCACGTGTCTTTATGGTTTATGCGTCTGGTCGGGATAGGGAGGGAGGAGGAGGAGGAGGAGGAGGAGGGGGGAGGAGGATGAACCCGCCGAAGAAATAGGACTGACATCGCTCGCGGTATTTTATTGTATCCTCGACTCCGAGATTCGATGGCACAATAAACTGTACTCTCCGGCCCGTCCCCTCCCTCGCTTGTTCCTACCTCCTCCCCCTCTGCCTGACGTCTGCCAAAAGGCGTCGTTGATTGATTTTTCATGCCCGGCAGACTTTTAGTGCGCGAGGCCGAGAGGCGGACTCGAATAGCTCGCCCCGTAAGTCTTCGCGAACGACTAATATTATTTTATAGCGGAGTGAGAGAGAGAGACAGAGAGGGGGAGAGGCAGGAGGGGAAGAGATAGAGTTACTACGCGATAGTAATTTCATGCGGCGTAAGTGGTTTCCATTTGCGATTGCGCGGCTCGTAAATCCGGCATCGTCGTCGGATTCGGATGCTCCGTAGTTGTCGCGCGTCCGCCTTTTTGCGCTCATTATAAACACCGGTTCCCCCGAAGACACGTTGGCTCGTCACACGAGCGGAGGTGAGCGCGCGCTTAGCAAAAAGCAATCCGAATCCGCCGTATGATATCGTTAGCGTGGCCGCAGATAAGATAGGGATGCTTCGTCGGAATGAATTGCTTGTCGTTCCTTATCGTGAGCAGACATAACTTGCGCTGAGTTCCCCCACCCGTCGCATTATTCCAACTGCCAGTAGACTTGCCGACCGAATCTCCGGCTTCTCCTCTTTCAGCCACCTCCCCCTCTTACCTCGAACACCCCTCATCCACCTTCATCCCACTTCTCCCCATGCACTCTCGACTCTCCGCTCGCAAAAGCGAACGTACGTTAAATGCAAATGTCGATGACTCCGGCTTTACGTCAAACATTTCGTATGATTTGAATCCCTGTCCCCCTTCTCCCTCTCTCCCACTCGGCAGCCGTGGAAATTAGTCAATCGCTCGATTCCCTCCAGTCGTTTCGCATTCGAGGTACCCTCCTCGTAAAAAAGTCCTTCGCTCCCTCCGCGAATTTTCATCCCGATCGTACTGCCTTCCTCTAGTCGCGCAAAGGGAAAAAATACTAAAGCTTCTGGTTGTATCAATGTCTCTACTTTTCGGATTGAACGCGATAAAATCGTATAATAGACAAGGTGGGGAGGGGTGGAGATACCGAGAGTGCCCACAGTGGCCATTGCAGGCTCTTTCTCACTTCGTATTTCCCGGTTCGGAATCGGACGTGGACTCTCTCGGGCCGTATTCTACACTCTCGAGACCGAGTTAATACACTTCCGGCGCGAAGTACGGCGCATCTCGCACTGAGGAGCTCGGTCAGGTATGCGAACGAGTTCTGAATAGGGTTGGGCCGGTTGCCGAGCGCGAATCGACTCGGCCACAAAGAGTGTCCGACGCCGAGAGTAAAGAGAGACGTTTCACGGGGTGGCGACAAAGTTAACGCGGTCGTCGTCGTCGTCGTCGTCGGCGTCGCGAACGCAAAGTCACGGATGAAGTCTCTTCGGACGAGAGCTAAGAGACGGAGGGTACTCTTCCCGTCTCGCTCGTCGGGCGCCAGATTAATGCTGTCAGAGCATTCGGAGCGATGGCTCTAATGAAGATTTTCATGCATTAATTTTATTCACTTTTCTCGACGACCGGTTGGCAGAAAGAGCGTCTCGCTCAGAGTCGGCTGGCGCTAAAGCGGAAAGTTTTATAAGTACTCCACTTTCACATGTATGTCGACCGTTTATTTTGAAAGTGGTGTAAGGCCATTTAAATAAAAATTAAATATCGCACAAATGAACCGTTAACACCACATGAATCATAAATTACATATCTAATTTCTTGTTAAATATGGACTTACACCATTTTCATAATAAACTGTCCATATCACATATACCTTTATTTTATTACTGTCCATACCTTGTCAGACCCAGTTGCAAATCATCCCCCCTACATTACTATCGTCACCTTCTCATTTACACTCGCCAATCGCCATCGAATGAACCTACTCGCATACACTCTTCAGATTGTTTCGATCCCGAGCCAGCGTTAGCTATCCAACCTGCGTCGACGGCGTCGAAGTTTAAGCGAGTGGGCGTCGGCGGTAAGAGGAGAGGCATCGTTCTCGGCCGGATAATCGCGGCCGGGGCTCTGGTGAAACAGAACAAACGGAACTCCACCCTCTTTGAGTTTCGGACCCATTCGCCACGCCGAGTCGCCGCTGAGTTATTACGCCCCTTACACCTTTGACACTCACTTCGGGACTTTGCACGGGTGGATCTTCGCTCGCCTGGGCCGCGTTTCCGTGTGCGCTAGTAGCGCTCGCGCGCGCGCATGTGCGCTCGCGATAGCTTCAGCCAGGGCAGTGCTCGTTCGCACGGAATTCCCGGTGGGCAGAGCGCGGCGGGGGTCATAAATTACGTATCTGGCATCGATTCAAGGTAGACTCCTCTAGTCACGCCACATTATTTTCTGCGTCCGAGCGAGTACGGCTTGCTGGGCCCCCCCTCCCTCCCCTTCCCGGAAGAACTTTTCCCGCCGCTGATGCCCACCCTCCCTCCCCCGGCAGCCCCTTTTCCGAAGGAAGACCGGCGACTGGCGGAAAGTGGTACAAGCATTCGGATTTCGGCAATAAAATCTCAACACGGTTAACCGTCCCGGCCAACTGCTGCCGTCTCTGCCCACACAGTCCTCCCCCTCTCTACCCTCTCTCTCTCCTCCCTTCGCCACTGAGTTGACGCTGATGCCGTGCTACGCGTCGCACTCCAACATTTATTCCCCGCTAAAACGTTACATCGGCGACGTTTCGTGTACTTTGTAACGGGAAGACCGCGGACGGAGGAAATGCATAATGCATGTCTCGAGCATCTTGATGTCGGCATTATGTCGCGCGACCCACTCGGCGAAGTAAAAAAAAAGCGGCGCGAGACAACAGCGAGCTAACTGATGTATGCGCTCTTGTCGCGGCACGCTGCGTCTTGTTCGCGGATAATGTCTCGCTTCTGAAGAAAATCGCTCGCGAACGAATCGACGCTCGGAATATCCTTCCAATTCGATATCGTCCGATGACTCGAACGGCGAGATTCTCCGAACAACGGGTGGCTCGTCCCGTTCCACGATTCGGGGAATAAAGTTTGCCGGAGTTCGCGATGTGTGTCACGATGCCGGGGAAATAATCTCTTTACCGCGTGGGAAACCCCTTTCCGAGGGGTGGTCGTGACAGGCAATAAAAAGTAAGCGTGTTGCGTGGCCTCCCGTGTCAACGTTGACTCCGGGGAGCAGCACGAGATAATTGCGCACGCAAGCCGCTCGTCGCTTTCTTCCGTCCACTTACGTTGGAGAGAACGCCCGCGCTCGCGAGAAAGGACGCGATGTTTGCTCGAACGTTTAGTCGGCCAGAATACACGCGCATCCACCCCCTCCCAGCACCCTCCGCACTGAAATTTTCCCTCTTCGAGCTATTTCGTGTGCCCGACGAAACGGGCACGGCGACAATGGCCACGCGATAATCAGGCCATCATCGACCCGAGCCGCTGTTTATTCGTGGCATAAATTAAAAAGGGAAGGGTAGATTGGAGGTGGTGGGGAGCTGAAACGCAAAAGGAACAAGGCGCATTAATGGTTACATCGTCATCGAGTTCGAGGCATGAAAAAGATCGCACGCGATGCCATCCTCCTGCTTCTCCCACCCCCCCTCTTCCACCATCCCTTTCCCGTTCGATCCCGTCGTCGAACCATCTCTCGTCCCCCTTCTCCCTCCCACTCCCTATCTCGCCGCTCTCCTCGTTCAAACTCGACGATATTTACTCGGATATAACGCTGGGTACATACGCAGCTACGTATAATGGGAACGATACGTTACTCCCGACACGTAACACGAGAACCGTGCTCCGTTACATTATTTATCACTTCGCGGTCATTTGTACGGCCCGGCATATTTCTGCCCTGCCGCCACTCTTTAGCTTTTCTTCCCCCGTCCGCCCTGCTTTCCTTCCTTCCTTCCATCCTTCCATCCGGCCGTTGCCGAGAGCGTGCCGTGCCATGGACTCGGAAAGAGAAAGAGAGCGAAAGAGAGAGAGAGAGAGAGAGAGAGTTGCCTCGAAAGTGCCGGCCAAGTCTTCCCCGGGTCGGACGTCGCGACGTAAAACGTCGAATAAACGTCGAGCTGTCCGAGTTTGATGGCCGCTTCAGACGCCGCGCACCTTCGACCGGCCGACGAATTATTATGCGCGGGACGTCTCTCATCCGACGCTGCGAGGGCGAACGAATCGGTGCTCGCTCGATTTTGGGGCATAATGCGCCGGCTTACTTTCAATTTATCCGCCTCCCGCGTCTTCCGGACGCTCGTCGACGACGAATATCGACATACGTCATTCGAAACACGGTAGCACTTGGATTGTACAGCATCCTGGGATGGTTTGCGATGATTTTCGCTCGGAGCTGAGAAGATGGCGAGCGGCAGTGTCTCGCCTACGAGCGAAACGCATCTTTCGGCCTGACGCGTCGTAACTTTTCGCCGGGCGAAGAGAGGGTGGGTAGGAGGAGGGGTGGAAGAGGTGAAAGAGGTGAAAGAGGTGAAAGAAAGCAGGACGAGTTCGGGGCGGACCAGACGACGTCTGATCGTTAGGTCCGTGTCCTCCGTGTTCCTTCGCGCCTCCCTTTTCTGAGAATCTATCGCGAGGGAGGCCATCCCTACCTATTACCGCCTCGGCCCTCCGTTCCAGCCTTCCATCCTGCTCCCACCCCCCTCACCCGGGGGCCCCTTATCGATTTCACCCCGTATACAAATCCACCTTCAGGTAACATTAGTCACTCCGCGCTTCCACTGACACACAGTGCTGTTCCGGATAGCGGACCTGCAGTGGCAGACTTCGGGAGACGGGGGGCTATAGAATCGGGCGGCGTTATGGTATTGGTTGGCGCGCGCGCGCGTGCGATGCGCGTACGTGTGCCTAGCTAAGCCCATACCATCCGCTCTCGCTTTCTCCCTTCGTCTCTCTCTCTCTCTCTCACTCTCTCTCTCTCTCTCTCTCTCCCTCTCTCTGTCTACCGCCATCTACCTCCATCCTTCTCACTTTCGTTCCCGTCGCCTCTCCACCGGCCCTATCACCCCTCCCTCCCCCGTCTAGGCTTTGCGTTCCAGCCGACTCGCCTGTATGTGTACTTACATAGGTATATAGGCTATCTCTCTTCCACTCCGGTGACAGTTACAAACGACGCGTTATCTATAAGGATTGTACGCCGAGAGGGCGAAAATGGCGAGCACCTGCTCGCTCTATATCCGTCGCCGCTCACACCCACTCCCCCTCCCGCCACCCGCCTCTCGCCGCTAGAGTCCCCAGCTACTCTATAAACTCGTGTCAATGGGAACGCAATCACCTCCAACCCTTTTTCAGGACCCTAGTCGTCCGCGAATATCTACCGACAGCGAAGCGGGACGGATAGAAAAAAGGGTGGGATCGTGGAAAGCGCGAGAGAGAGAGGTGCGAGGGTGGCGAGAGGGGTGGGGGTCGAACAGCTTCTGTATACAAATGGGAAAGCTGTCCGAGGGTCGAGATTAAGTCGAAACGTCGGCGGCGCGCCGCGGAGGTCGCGAGGTTACGAATTCGTTCTTGAGATTCTCCCGCGACGAGCCCCGATGACGCATGTACGTCGAGATTATTTAGGAACGGGGGGTAAATTCCGCCCCCGTGCAGGGCGTGTGGCTACGTGAGCACCTTGCTAAAAGTGCCGAGGAGAGTAACGATTGTTTCGCTGTGGCCTTGACAGCCTGCCTCGATGCATCGCTTTGTCGCGAGTTTTTGTCCAAAATGCTCGAGCCAAAATTACCGTGCCGAAGTGGTGGCCGAATATGGTCGATGGAAAACTTTGTTTTTACCGAACACGCGCGGCACGCGATCAATTTTCCGCCCGGGCTCGGGTTAATGTCATTGGCCGGGCCCTTGGCCTAAACGAAACGTTGACAAACTAATATCGGACCGAACAATGCCGATTAACGAAGTTAGTCCCATACCGACCCGCGATTCGATTAAAAATGTTTTAGGCTGCCTGTCGGAGGGCGGAAAAATTGAATAGAGCCCGACAGAGTGCCGGTTTCATGTTTCAGCTCGCGGAAAATCGTCCCTTCTCTCCGCTTGACGGATCTGCGACTCGCAAGCGGGAGAAATTCAACTCGCCCGAGACAGTTCGCGAAGACTCGAGGATAAATCGGCCTCTCCTCTCTTTCTCTACCCGAGTGTCGCAAGACGGCAAAATTCAGCGAGATATCGCGGTCCGTTGCCAAAATCGTTCGACGCTCGGCCGACAATGTACCTTTTGTCCGACGACGGGCTCAAAATAGACCCGTACGTCAACGGTATCGAACTCGGACGTGAGCCCGAGGTCGTCCTGTCGTTCGTCAATCCTCGATCGGTCAGCCGAACGACCTTCTGCACCTCCTGACCCCGAGGAGGCGAGGGCGTCAATTAAAAATGGCAGCCGCGCGTAATCCGGGCGTACGTATGCGCGCGAGTAAATATAAGCGTGACGCGATTCTTGGCAGCGAGCGCCGACCGTCCTCTCCACCCACACTCCATCCATTACTCGGCCAGAACAGGTGTGCGTATTATTGCTGTGAACCGACCATGGAATCCGCATTTCTGCCTCTCTCTCGTCTTCCTCCCCCCTACCTTTCCTCCACAACCAAGCCCAGCCTCTCTTCCTTTTCTCCTCCTCCGCCCACCTTCTTCTTATTTTCACCCCCGCCATTCTCACGTAGACGCACTCGAAAATACACGCGCCCGCGTTCTCCGTGCGAGGCGAACTAACTATGCGACCGCCCCGCAGACTGGCGTCGCCGCTTTAATTCGCGCGGCTCGTATATATTCGTCCCGAGTATTCCGAGAAATATTTGCTCCTACGGCCGACGCGAGCGCGATGATGACGAATACGAATCACGGCGGGGGCAGGGACGGCCGGGAAAAGGGAAAGGAGAGTGAGAGGTCCGCCGGGAAATCGGCTGCGGGTGATGAGAACACGTCTCGAACCCTTTTGCAGCACCCCACCCCCCTCGGCACTCGTCTGGCGACGAAATTTTCCGCTGTGCGTTCCAGCAAACGCTTATTTAGCGATGAGACGCCTATGCGCGAGGCGACGCTCGGCGTCGAAAAATCTCTTCGCCTCCGTTCTGGCCAGAAGTGACGGACTGTCTAGACTCACGGACGGACTTGGGACAGCTAGGAATGCCGAGACGGCAACGAGGACGCAATAATAGCGGGAAGATGAAAGGTATCGTTAGCAGGGTAGGTATCCTACGAAAAAAGAACGAGTCGTTGGACAGACCAGTGTCTGTGAGTCGACCAAAAATAGTGTCCACGCGGACAGGTTGTTTACTCCACCGAAATCTGCGGTCGGTACACTGAACCCTTGACCTCGATCGCGGAATTGATAAGTCGCAATTAACGTACGTAGCGTAACGCGGCCTTAAAACGTAACTTCGCCCGAAAAAAAAATCCTCCCACAACAGACTTCTGGCACAGCTGCCGCCCAGTCGGACCGTTACAGCAATTCTTCCCGCTTAATTCCGGCGGAGGGTTTCGCGCAGGTCGGGAGGCCGGCAACAATTTCCGGCGCTCGCTCGCAATGAGGCGTGCGATCGCCGTAAAAGAAGGGAAACTTTTCTAATTAATTGAATGTGAATCCCGCGGAACGACCCGGATGAAGTTTAACGCGGAACGGCGCCCGCTCCTTGTTTGGAGGACCGTTCCTTTCCGGAGGGATATTCAAAGGCCTGTGCCACCCCCCCGTAAGGCGAAAGAGGGACAAAAAGAAGTGAAAGAAGTGAAAGAAGTGAAAGAAGGGAAGAAGGGTAGAAGAAAGGATGCGACCGGAAGGGTGGCCGCGGACACGGAGTTCGCGGTACTTTTCGGCAGTCGACGAAAGGATAGCCCAACCAGCGCCGATAGCGGAAAGTTTCGCTATAAAATGCCGATTCGACCTGGAAAAGAGAGTCGCCTGCATTGCCACGTCGAAGCGAAGACGGGGTCAGAGTCTGCGGAATCTGTTCTCCGTTGTCCTCCGCCTCCTCCCGCTCCTCCCCCATTCTCCCATTCTCCGGCAGCGGCCTCCGAACCCACCCCCTCCCCCCCCCCCCCCCCCCCTACAACTCCCGGGACCTCATTGATCTTAGATACGTGTACAGAGACGTCGGTAATTACTCGCGCATTGTTACTAATTTGCTAATAGATCGATAGATAGTTCGGCCAATCCCGCTGGAATTCGAGAGTCCGCGTGGAATTGAACCGTTCTCCTCTATCCGTCTCTCTCCCTTCCGGATCCACCCTCCGCATCCTCTCCCGCTCCCCTCTCCTCCCCGCCCCTCGCGTGCAAGTTCCGTCGTGGAATGTTCCCAGGCCGATGCACTCGATAGACATTGTCAATGCTCGCATCGCGCTCTAGATTGGAGCCGGGAAACGAGCGCGTCACTCCAGATTCTAATACCTGCCCACTTCTCTTTTGCGCGCGCGTGCGCGCTCACAGGTAACGCGATCGGCCACCGGCCGCTAATCACGTCCGAATTTCCCTTTACAAAGCGTGATAAAGGAAAGGCACGCCGGGTAAAAGAGCGACAGAATTCCGACAGCGGGAATCGACAGAGAGGGGGTGTCTTTGAAATCGAAGAGTGGCAAAATGATTAGAAGCGAAGTACGGCCGAGCGGTGCGCGTCGCAGGTGGGGGGAGAGAGAGGATGGAAGAGCGGACGAAAGAAGAGGGAAGGAGAGGTGGCGATGGCCGCAGGGTGACGGTGAAAGGATTTTCGTGTAAACAAGCGAAGGGTGGGTCCGTTCATCGAATAATTCCACCGTGATTACGAAAGACGAGAGCGCCCCTCACTCCCTCCCCCCTCCCCCCTCCCTTCACACACGCCTGTCCATACTCGCTGTTCCGTCAAAGCGATTCGTCGCACACACGCGGCCACCGTCGCGAATTAGGGTCACTCGACGTGTCTCGTTCGTGCCCTTCGTGTGCGCAGTCTCGATAAATACCGAACAACGCCCCCCCCCCCCCCCCCCGCCCAACCCTCCACCCTTTCTCTCTTCTCGCTGCTCCACTAGAAACAACTGAGAAGGGCCGCGTGGGAGGATGGGGTTACGAGAGAGGCCGGGGTCCGAACGGACCCGGTGCGAGATACCGAGCCGCACCACTGTCCGACCCTTCTAGTCGTGACTCGCTATCGGCCGGAACCCCTCGATGAGAATTGGTCACGGTACGCTCCGCGGATCGATATCTTTATGACGAATCAACTTTGACCGGGGCGCGCGTAGTTCAACGAGGTACAAATCGAGACAAGGGACTTACTCGCGGCGAAGGTATTCCTCGTAAGCCGACGAAAATGGGCGAATGTTAAAGTAGGCGGAAGTTTCGGAAGCTGTCTCGGACTGTCTTTTCGCGACGGAGAGAGTTCGAGCGCGGCGGAAAGGATGGTGGAAAGCTTGGAGGTTAGAGGGGAGGTAGAGGGGTCGGTCGACGATAAGGGCATTCGAGAGATGAACTTCCCTTCTGCGGCCGGAGGATCGGACGAGTCACTTGGACAGGGACAATCAGCGGAATCGGAGATTCAGCTGGATCGTCGGCAGACGATAAAGCACGTCTACTCCGTCCCCGGGTCTCCGTATCCCTGTGGACAAATATTATTTTCCATCGTGGATGCACTCGGTTGGCTGCTTCGGGAGAGGCTTAGACGATTTCGTTGCCTCGCGCGCTCGCGTGTTGGCGCGCACGGGACGTACGTACGTCCCGCTGTGTGAGTGCGTACGAGTTTCCTCGATCGCGATACTTCACGGGTCACTTAACCTCTCATCTCTCTTTCGTCCTCCTCCCCTGCCCCCCCCCCCCCCTCGAGCGTCGACCGGGCCGATAATAATACATTATTCTCCGTCGATACGAATGTGCCAGCCGAAATGCAGAACGGATTTAGTCTTCGGCCGGGAACGTATCTCGACGATCTGTCTTCGCAAAAGTGTACACCACAGCTTCCGTCCGTCATCCTGAAAGTTGACCTCGAGACGTTTCCGCGAATCGTCTTTCCCACGTCACAAATCCATTACGGTGGCTCCGAGTCGATCCCCGCCGCTTTCCGTGACCCATCTTTCCCGGATCAGCGGGTAATTCGGAGGTTTAATCTGAATACGAAGCGATACGGTGTACGCGAACGCTGAGAAAAGGTTCGCCAAATGTTTTCCTTCGTTCCGACCTCGGACTTCCGGCGCATTTTCCTCGCGCGGCGACGCAAAAATTATGACAGTGCTCCCGTGACCCCAAAAAAGCGGGGCTTCCGCGCCAAAGTTGACGCAAATGTGCCTCGCGCCACGGTTTAGAGAGGTGGGAGCGGGCGTCAAAGAACTCGCGAAATCGGTTGAAATATTCATGAAGACGTTGCCGAGTCAGACTCGTCACTGGGACGAGTTGCGGAAAGTACACGTCTCACTGACCCGGCCCGCTGAGAGGAGGAGAAGGAGGAGGTGGTGGAGGAGGGTCCGCCGCGACCCGGGAAAGTGGATGCAGAAAGGACGATGCCGGATGATCGCGACGTCCTGATCCTTCGACACCCTCGCTTTCGGGATGTTCCCGGCAGAAAAACGCTTGCCGAGCTTGGAAGCGTTTTCGATTCATCCGGCGGTGCGACTCGCGAAACTTCGTCCGATGCTTCGTGGCCGAGTTTCGAAGGAGAAGCGGGAAGAGAAACGGCGAATGCGGGAGAGAGTCGAGGCTTTGGAGGGAAGTGCTCGGGGGTGGAGAGAGAGAGAGAGAGAGAGGGAGGAACAGGGAGAGAGAGAGAGAGAGCGATGGGTGAAAGGGTGAAAGAGGGCCGGCAAAATATTCCGGAGAAAAACGAGCGCGACGACAGAGGCCGTTCCTTCCATCCTCTTCTATTCTGTGCTACGCTTTTTCTCCCTGCCGTCTCTCTTTCTTTCAGCAACACCCTCTTACTCTCTCTCATTCTCTGCCTAGGTATCTCTCCATCCTCCTCTCTCTCTCTCTCTCTCTTTCTCTCTCCTTCTCTCTCTCCAGCCAAGCGCGTTGCTGTGGCGCGTTTGAGGCGCCTGAAACGAGCGGCGTAAAAAATGTTATTAAAATGTGTTTGGAGTTGCCGAAGAGGAAAGACGTTATGAATATTAAGCAGCCCCTACCGGGCCCGATATGTATGTATGTACGCCGTCGCTCGGGCGGCCGTCAGCGTTCGCACGATGGCCCCGGCCTCGCCGCGAGATTGATTTCCGCCCAGGAACAACGAGAGTTTGACCCGAAAAATTTTTTCCGGAGAATATTTTCGAATACCGGGTGCCCGTGAGCCACGGCGATTGCGCCCTCGCCCAAGCTCGCTAAAGGGCATCGCTGGGCGCGACTCGCCTACGCTCGCACCCTCCCCCCGCCCCCCTCCCGAATATTCCCACCGCTTTTATTGAAGGCATTTTATTTAAAAATCCCTTTGCCATTGCCGCGAATCAAAATTCAGACAAATCGAAGTGCCGCAACCTCCTCCCTGCCGCACCCGCCGCTTTTTCCTCCCTCTCTCTGTTTATCCACCCTCGTTCGAAAAAAAAAAAATTCTCCCACTTCTCGCAATTTCGCTTGCCGATCGCCGAAGTGAGTCGACAGTCGAGAAAAATCGTCCTTTTTACATCGTCTCCTCCCTCCGTCCGCCCTGCATGTAATTTCGACCGTTATTGCGATGGGTACAATTAATTCGGTGTACCGTCGCTAATTATATTATAATCCTGTATCGAAACGATCATGCATTTGATCAGAAATTAGCGAGCGGGCTACTCGCGGCCGAAACAATAGACGGCCCTGTAACACACGGCGCGCGTATTAGAGATTTCGATGTTTGACCGGAGCTTTTAATAGCTCGCATGGCAATTTGGTAAAAACGTCAAAGGCAACGACGTCGGCTTTGGGCGGCGGCGGCGGCGTCGGCGTCGGTGGTGACGGCGGCGACGGCGATAGGGAATCGAGTTTGGGAAAATTGCGTTTACGGCGATTCTGGTTACGTCGGATGGAAACGTGGACCCGGTATCGTCCAACCCCTTGCCATGTCACACACCCCCTCCCCTCCCCCTTCTCTCCTGGTCCGCTCGGAGTCGACGTTGCATCCCGCCTCGCACCCCCATATCAGCGGACAACGGTTGGCCAACGAACAAAGAGGCAAAAGACGAACCGGAAATCACGAAACCGGTCGGAGGGCAGTCTGTATTTCCCTCTCACTCCTTCTCTCTTCCTCTCTCTCTCTCTCTCTCTTCCTCTCTCCGTCTCTCATATTCCCTCCCTGCGAACGCACTCCGTCTCTGTCTGGATGTAGGCCGCTCGGCGTAACGACGCGCAAGAGGACAAAACGATAGCCGGCGATCTCTCGAGCGGACGGAAAAGGAAGCCTTTTGTTCCTTTGCCGTGCCAGCTCGCGACTCGCTTAATTAATGCTAGACTCGAACTTTGCTGCCGGTCGAAGTCGACGGAGCCGGTTCGTTGTCGTCGTCGGACTCAAAAGCCAGCCACGGCGTCCAAGTTTCTCCGAAGAAGGACGTTCGGCTCCTCTGTGCGCGCGCCGGAAAGCGGAAAGTTCGTCAGCGATGCGCGATCTGTCGATTATTGACGCCGGACCAAGGCCCGGAATTGCGCTCGTTAAGGGAAAGAATCGGCGGCAGACGAACGGACAGCAGTCTGTCTCGGATCAGTTTTGGGACACTTTAACAGCTTGGACGGCGAAAATGACGTGCCAGAAATTTAATCGAATCAATTAGCGATCCAGAGAGTGCCGATTCTTATTCTCGAAGGATTGCCGAGTGGTCGAAAAATAAGGAAAAGTCGAGACGCCGTCGAAATAACAACCGGCCGCGACCGACCAAAATAAATATCAATAACTTGCGCGGTAGCAGGGGGGGGGGGCAACTTCGGCGGAGAATTTGTAAGCTTTTAGGAGAACCCAATTAGAACGGGGGAAACACGCCGCTGCAGGGTGTTCTACAACTTCTGGCAGACGTCATAACCAGAGGAAGTAATATACCTACATGACAATGCAATTAAAGGTTAATACCTGCCGCACACTGACGCACAGCCCGACGCGCGTAAACGCCCGTTCGTTTCTCTTGTACGCGGTCTCGCGTGGAATCGGGGCCACGTAATAGGTGCTGCAACTTAAGGACAAACGAACCTGCGCACGCGCGCCCGCGCCACTGTCTTAAATCACGTTTCCACTCTTGATGGCACAGAAATCGGGGTTGTTATTTCTCAGCGTGCGTTCCTCTATTTCGCAATCGACTTAATTCACCGTTAGCCCCCGCAATTCCTTCGGCAAACGAGCGATCCGAACCGGCGCGATCCGTTCGGCTTTCGAGTTCGCAAATCGTTCCGTCTAACGAGCGTCGCGATAATGACGCATATATTAGTCCGATCCCGGCCAGAATCTTCTGCGCTTTTCCGCGACACCTTGCCCCGATCTAGTTTACGGGGCCATTATTGGACGAAGGGAGGGTTGAGACGGAGGGCGGAGGGTAGGGCCACGACGGGGAATCGATTTTTACACGGTCGGACGTTTCTGAATTCTACTCATTGTACACCGGAAACTCGAACTCCCCAGGGCTAATCTCCGCGTGGCTCCTCGAAGGGAACTTTCTAAAAAGTTCCACTCGAAGCGGTAACTTTCCCGTCAGCGGCACGCTCCCGGGGGTTGGCGGGGCTCGCAGAGGGATGACGTGCGATCGGCTCTCCCGCACCCCCTTCCGCCCCCTCTCGAGCCCTCAACCGCCCACCCCGCGCCCCTATATGTCGACTAAATTCCACCGGAACCCACCTATACCGGTCGGCCGGCACTCAAAGAATCGATACCTTGCGCAAAAGTATCGTACCGTGGCTATCGCTCGTTTCGCCTACGGACGAAACTTCGGTTTTATGACGTTAATTGATTTTATCCCCTCCTCCTCCCCTCGATGACAGATTGTTCGGCCGATAACCCGTTACTTCGAACCGCCGAAACTGGGCTCGCCTCGAATTATCGGCAATTCTCTCTCTCTTCGTTTCTTTCCACCTTTTTCCATCCTTTTTTTATCAGTCATGAAACTAGGGGTGGGGGGTAAGGATTTTTGCCAAGACTCGAGTCCGTTTCCCGGCCAGAATGGAGTGACGCCGTTGGGAGAGAGAATTAATTAGAGCCGACTGACGTTCGGCATCGATAACGCACCTTTGGAAATCAAAGGCCTCCGGTTCTGCGCAGGAATAGCCATTACGCGGAATATCCTGTGCCTTTGTATCCTGGCAGTACAGAGAGAGGGCAACTCCTACGGCGGTTGTTTGTCTGAGAGTGCGTTGTTCCTCCCGTGCCGGCGCAATCGGCGAGCGAAGCCTCAAAAATGACGCCGATAAATCCGAGACCCCCGCCTCTCCGGTATCAACATACGGCTCTGGCTTTACATACTGGGTGAAATTGGTCGACCGGATGTCGGAAAACACGTTAACATCGGATCCCGGGCCAACCGTTGTTCGATTTCGCCGGCTCGCGACTCGGCTTCCCACGGCTCGGCTAGAATCACAGATTAGGGAAAACGATCTCTCGCAACTGGGTAGGAAACGGCGAAGGAGCGCAAACCGGAAGTTCGCGGCCGCAGCTAACCTACAACCAGTCTCCGTTTCAGCTCGCGTCAGTTTACTTTACTCGCCAAAATTTACAGCCGTTTAACGATCTACGGCCGTAGCGAGTCCCGATGAATTTCCATTCGAACATGCGCGCGCGCGTTATGAGCGCAGACTATCGATATGACGCAGCCTACGCTTACACATACCTCCGAAACGATTCGCACCGCTCGCGACGGATAACAATAAGCCGCGTCGCTGCCGATAATCAGGCCAGGCTAATTTCGGAACTTCTTCGGAGTGGCGCGCGCGCGCTCGTATTCTCGGTAAAGGGCTGATGAAGAATAATCCGTGACACAGATCCGTCATGTCGCGGAACCTAACCGTACTCCGACTCTTACACTACCTTAGCGAATACACACGGCCAACGTTCTCAGCTCGAAATTATCCTCGGCGAAGGCGCTACCTTTGCAGCAGACCGAACTACTAACCTGCGGGCGAGGAAAGGGAGGGAGGGAGGGGGGTGGGGGTTGTACCTGGCGGCAGGGGCACAGAGACGTTGCATTAACGAGGCGAACTTGCGACAGTCGTGACAAATGGCCTTAGTCCATTCACGTGCGCGCAATGGCATTGCTAACGTCATAATTATACTCGTCCCTGCCCGGGCAACATTATACGCGCGTAATTACGGGCGCACTTGCCTGGGCCGCGTCGTTTGCCACCGAATCGCTGATGCTCGCTGACGCTCGCCGACGCTGGCCGATGCTTTCCGATGCCACGAGGCATCGGCGCGTTTCCGGCATATCCGCTAACTGTCCGTGCAGTTTGCGTTGCGTGCGCATTGTCTTTCCGGTGCAAAAAGCCAGCCCACCTGCGATCGATTTCCAACATCGCTCGATCGTTGGCCACCCTGTACATATTTTCAGCTCATACCGGTTCGTGATCGGGCCACATTGCAATTAGCTGCCGTTTTCTTCGCCGGAGTTCAGCTTTTTCCGAGCCTCGTACCTGCCCGGCTTAATGAGTTTCGCGGAGCCGTCGGTTTACTTGCTCGCGCGCGCACGCACGGACGTCCGAGTCTATAGCGCGAAACGAGGGATGAACAATCGGACGCGGTCGGTCCTTTGTCGCGTCAAAGCAGTCCGCAAATCGCCTTGCCGAGTCACCGTTGCTTCGCAGCGACGGTTGCTTCATTGCTGCATCAGCCGGAGCGTCAGCGTCTCTGTCTCCTGCTTTCTACCCCCCCCCCCCTCTCCTCTCCTTCTCTGTCTATCTATTCGCCTCTATTTCTAACTATCTCTCTCTCTCTCCCTCGTGGTTAGCGGCGACGTGCAGAGTGGCGAATCGTCGAATGAACGAACCGAGACCGCCACATATTAGCCTCAACCTTCCCCTACATAGCCCCAGTGTTCAATTACCGGGACATCTAACGTCATCAGCGTTACGTAATTGAACATACTTTCGGCCCGGGCCTCCCTCGCTCCTCTCCCGTGGCGTGGGTGCGGAAAATTATCTTGTTGGAGCCGCGCAATGTTCAACTTGGGCGGTGTTGGGAATGATGTACAGTTTCCGATGCGGCGTATGCGTTATCGAGTTGGGTCGTTAGGGCGTACACGGCGCATCGGTAAGTCCTACGGTAGGCTAACGTTAAAATACAGCGACCTGTAGGCACACACACACACACACAGCCAACACACCGCGCTGCAGGGGCAGGAGAATTAATTCCGAAGCAATCGTCGACTCTACTTCCGCACCTGTCTCGTAAACAATTGGACTCCCCACCTTTATCGCACGCTTTACGTTAAGTAACAAAGTCACAAAATCATTGGCAATCTATCTGGTGAACGTTTCGTTACATGAAAAACGGAAAGAATCGAAGTCGGACAGGTCGAATTTCGAGGGGCTGCAGGCGTCGGTGGCGCCTCCGCATTCGCGACGGTGAATCGGGGCAACCGCCGTTGGCGTCGGCGGCGTCGGCGTCGGCGGCGTCGGTGGCGGTGTCGTCGTCGGCGGCGGCGGCGGCAAAGCTAGGGGCGGACAGGCGCGAGGCGCCGTAGCCGCGTCTCCTCAGTCGACGTCAAGCCGTCGCGACGCGTGCGTATTCTCTCCTCGCGCCGTTTCCCCGAGGCTCGCTCGACTCGCGTGTTCGAAACGGCCGCACACGGCGTGCAGTCCTCGAGAGCGTGTGCCCACCTGTTCGCGTTCGGAATCTGGACCGTTCGGTAATCGGCTGCGCGATATCGTGCCAGGTGCCGTGAAGGGATCGAGGGGGATCGAAGGGATCGACGTGCTTCGACGCGGATCAACGGCTTCGGCCAGCGTCGAGCCGCCTTTCACGCCTGCCACGCTCGTCGAGTGTCTTTGAATCCGGAGTTCTGCGGATCCGATTTGGTTCAAAGTTCTCAGAGAGTCAAGAAAAGCGCTGCTGTTCCTGCACAGGAGAAGAATCCTGACTGCTCGAAGCGAGTGTTGAAGTAGATCAAAGGAAGTTCGTTCGGTCTGATAGTTCAGACTCATATATGGTGTTTCGTCGGACGACCGCGATCAGCCGGATCATGACGCCGATTTCCTGATGATGAGACCACGCCGATGAGAAGCTCGTCGTCACAGAGACACCCGCGTCTCCCGTGACGACACGGTGGTGATGAGGGAGATCGCAGGAGTGACGGATGACGAAGAACTCGGTGATTATCAGTGAGAAGCAGCCTTGGATTATGACAGTTTGGTAGGTACACTCGATCTCGCGCGAGAGTAGCCCCGGGTGGCCGCAGTCCGCTGGGCGCGAAATTTCCGCCGACAGCTCCAGTCGGACTCCATCCGGTTTCCTCCACGCTGAAGCCTACGCGGACCTACCCCTTTCCTCTCTACTAAACATACACCGCGACGAAATCGTTCCCACGTTCCGCATCGTTTGGCGCGTCGACGTCGCTAAACTTGTGGGACGCACGGCGTCGCGTTTAACATCCGCTCGTTTGCCGAAGAAGAGAGCGATTCAAAAGCCTAGACTCGCGAGGAAAATTCCGCGAGTATCTTCGTACTCGATCGATTCTTTACACTGTCCCATCCTATTCAATGCCAGGCGTCCGCCGCCGCCGTCGCTTCGAGAACGTCCTCGTCGGAACCCAATTGATTTCCATCGATCCCAGCTGCGAAGTTCGATCCTCCTGCCGGGTGAAAAGGAAGGCCCGTGCTCGGTTACGTTTTCATATCGATCAGCCGGCGACGGGTGTGCTTCAGGTGAGAACGGGGGAACGTCTGGCCGCGAAGGCAATCATCGAACACCTGAGGCAACCGGTTGTCTCCTTCGGTATTGATTAACATACGGCGTCCTCGGGCGTGAAGCGTTCTTCTCCCGCGCGACGGCAAGAAAAGATGTTTTGTCGCATTGCGCGTACATCAAACGGGCAGGCTGTGCCGTTCCTCGGCGGCGTTTATTAAGTCGTGCCACGGGAGAGTGAGAGACCCCCCCTGCTCTCTCTGCAAGCCAGCCGCCTTTGCATAGCTGTCGTCAGCCGTTCGCGACTGTTCTTTTGTTCCTTTACATAATATCTATTAATGGCAGCGGGCCGGCAATGCATAACGACGCTCGCTCGTTCGCTCGAATGGCGGTAGGAACGTTCCGTACGTATGAACGTACGTACGTATGTACGTGCGTGTGCCAGTGACTGTTTACTCAGGGACTCAGCCATCGAAGCACGGCCTTCTAGTGGAGCTATCGCCGTTACCCGCACCCTGCCCCCGCGACGTTATAGTCGATGGATGATCGACGATGCGTTATTGGAGCGCGATCTTGACCGATTGGACGATTTAGACGACCGCGATCTCCGCACTCTCGACCGCTGACCAATCGACCGATTGCGAACCTCTCCTTTCGCAACCAGCTTCTTTGACATCGGCGTCGGGAAGAGTATCAAAGATCTTCGACGCTACGTGCCCCGATTATCGCCGATGTTTCGAGCGAGGCAGTGTGGGAGGGAGATAGAGTGTGAGAGAGAGAGAGAGAGAGAGAGACCTCTCTCTCGGAGCACTTCTCGATCAGTGTCCAAAAAATCTTGTCGGGCAGCCACGGCGAATCCTTTTGTCCCGAACGGCACGTCGCTTTATCGCGGCACGTGACGCCCGTGCCAAAAAGTTGCCGCTCCTGGAAACAAGCCGGGCAACACAGCGGGCCGGCCACTCCGAATTGTTTTCGCGTGCGGAGCCCTCGCTTCTTCCTCCTCGCGCTTCCCTTTTCTCGGATGTCGGCCGGCGATACCGCAAAGTGGAGGCGAATTGTCGTCGCTCGGGCGAGTTTCGGGCCATATCGAGGGAAAAGGGTGAGGGAGGAGAGAGGGAGGAGGAAGGAGCTGTGCAGAGGGCAGACCGTACCGAGAGAGGGACGACGTGTTCTCGGCTTCTCGCGAACGAGCGCTTCTCAAAAGACAGTATTTTCCTACTTTGCAGACCGAGCACGAACTCGGACCCGCGAACGACGGGAGTCTCGGCGTATTAGTGAAACAGCGGGGGGGAAACAAGGCGAGCTTCGGCTTTTCGCTCCTTCCACCCTTTGCCTCCCTCCTCCTCTTCCGCAGCCCTCGTTTGCCACTTCCGTTTCGCGGCACGCAACCGCTCCGAAAACTGTCATTCGTCCTTTGCCGGCGCGCCAAAAATAATTAAAGGCTCGAGCGGCGGTCCGCCGAGGGGCGGCTTCGTTTGTTTGCGCCGAGTTAAAAGGCCACTTTATTAGCGCGTCGAGATTCTTCGGCGTGACTTTTATTGAGCGTCGCACGCTGACCCGCGAAATTGGAATTAGCGATCTGATTACATTAACCGTTTGACGAGGCGGTGAAATTTTTCCTGTAGGAGCGCGGCTCGTTTGCCTCCAATTTCGTCGGTTCGCGCTTTCCTCGACGAACGCGTTATTGCCTGCGTTGTGTTTCCAGTAGTCGTACGCTCTCTGTCTTCGGGTGGAAATTATTGATTCAGGAATATTGTGCGCCAGCGGCCATTCACGCCGTTTCACGCCTTATTGCGGGCGATAGTGTCGGACGAATACGTCGACGCACTATGGTTGTAATTCACGTCCGCTCTTTGACGAGCTTTCAATTTTTATCCGCCGGGCGCCTGCGTCACGGTGGCTTATATTATTTGAGTCTCGGCTTCCCGGAATATGTTCTGGCACACAACTCATAGGATCGTACGGTTTCGCGGAAAGTGCAGGGAAATAGACAACACGCCGTGATCAGTAGAACGAAAGGAAGGAAAAGTGAGAGAGAGAGAGTGAGAGAGGGACAGAAGGAGGTAGAAAGAGAACGAAGCGTTAAGAGTGAAAAGAGGCGGGCGAGAGTTCTGTAGAGCACGCGTGAATACGAAGGAGACGGAGATCGACGGCATTACGAGTAGACGTAGACTGAGCTGGAACTACATTTAAGCTGTCAGCGACGGCAGACTCGCGGCAAGGCACGTATGACCGTGCCAAGCAATCCCGCGTAACGGCATCAATAATAATGGGCGCCGCGACTTCGTTCGGAAATTGAAATTTCGTAGTCTGCGAGACACGACAGTTGCGAGCTACCGCTTCCTTACCCTACCTTCCCCACCTTCGCAAATACTCGCCGTACTACCTTCGACGGCAGAGGTAAGGGCGCCGTGGGCACTGAAACAGCTGTTTCGAACTTTCTCCATTCGTAACTGGCCGGAGAAAAATTTCCGACGAAAGACATCCGGTCGGAATCCAAAGATTGAAAAGTGTGGCTCGCCGCGGCACTCGACGGCCGACAATCGGGCAAATTATTATTCGAGCTCTCCATGGAGGAGATGGGCCATAAAGTGAAAGGGTGAAGTGATTCATGACGAAGGAAAGAACATCGTGTAAAGTACGGTATCGCATGCACGTCTGGCGCCAGTCCAAGACTCGCGATTGACGAACGAAGTTCCGCGAGAAACACTTGCTGAACCGTAATCGGCCGAGTGTGTGACACTGATACGCGATAGGTACAAAGTGCAAATAAGAGGAATATTAATGTCGACGCAGTGCGAACCGGTACGTATTGCCGGCTTTCCATGTGTCAGGACTGCCGCGTCGAAGACGAAGAAAGTGGCCGAGAGTGGGAGAGAGATCGAGAGACAGAAAAAAGAAACGACGTAGAGAGAGAGAGAGAGCGCGCAGTGTATTTATATGGCGGGTCGCGCACTTGAAAAAACAAGAGCGCTATTTAAAAGCGAGAATCTGAATGCGGGCCAACGGTGTGTTTCATTGGTTATGCGCGCAGGCATGTGGGTGCGTTAAAATCAAATCGATCACGCATTCGTTTCGTGCTCATATCTACTTTTGATTCATTGCCGAACTTCATTGCAGCCCGCTTGACTGTGTCACGGCCGCATTGTGCCGCACGCATTGTATCACACGCAACGCACGCCTCGCGTACACGTATCGCACGCTCTGCTCGGCATTGTATCGCGCGCGCGCGCGCGCACACTTGCCGGTATCGCGAGCGCGCTTTCCGCGAAAAAATATCCGATTAAATGCCAGACCGGGAACGTCATTCGATGCAAATGCAGATTACGACTGGATATGCGCTCGGTATAAAAACGGGACTGGCATCGATGCGAGAACATTTGACGAGCTACCGTTTTTCGGCCCGCCGAACGGACGAACCGGGAACGGGAACGAGAATGAAAACGAGAACGAATGTGAGCCGAGCGAAGGAACCGGCGGCTGGCCTCGAAAGACGAAATCACTAAACCCTCGTTTGCCCGACAAATCTAATTTCAAATCGGAGCCCAACCGGACCTATGGTTTCTCGCGACGGCGGCGTAGCCTAACTAGAGTTTAGTGGTGCCTTCCTGTCCGGCGAGAGTAAACTCGCCGACGCCGTTGGTCGCCGTTAACTGGCAAAAACCTAGTTTAAACCTTGTTTAGGACAACGCGTTGAGCGGCCGGGGGTCTGCGACGGAAAATTGGATAATTAGTTTTCGCCCGCTAAGCAGATCGGTGCGTGAACGAATCTGGGACCAACCCCCCGTCCTCCCACCTCTACCCTCATGCGTCTGTAACGTCCTTATTTATGCCCGAAACCTGCCGCTCGCCGTTGCGTGTACTATTATATGTTGCAACCTATAGCGCACCGTATATCGTAACACGGTACAGTACGGTACAACGCACGCGCGTTGCATAATGGTCGTAGGCGCTATGGCTCAGCCGTGAAAAATCGATTCTCGACTGAATGGACCGAGCGGCGAGCCCGAGAGATCTTGCCGGAAAAAATCAAGCGATTACCTGAAATCCATACGCGACGCGTTTCATTTTGACTCGCCCCATTCACGGCCGAGAGATAATTGAAGGGTACCGCGATTTATCGCGGATCGAATAACCAATTTGATGAAAATAATCCGTACCGGCCGCGTGCCCGCCAGGCGCCCACTGTAATCCCGAGCACTCCCCTCCCTACCCCCGCCGACGCTTTTTCTCTCCTCTCCCTTTTTTTATTCCTTCTCATCCAACCCGTTTCCGATTTAATCGCGAAATTTTGCAGCGAGAGCCCCCGCGTCGATCCCGGAGAATTCCGGAGACAGCCAATCTGCGTCGCGATCGCTGATCACTCCGTTTCAATACGCGGCCAACCCCTCGCCCAACCCCCTCCCCCGACCCACCCACATCATCGCTGAAACCCGAGCCTTTGTACCGGCTTGTAATCACGGATCGACGCGGACATTTTCCGCGACCGCCGAAAATTATTTCGCCTCCCTCCCACCTCCCCAAACCGAAATCCAGCCTGACCGGCCATTTCGGATCGTTTTCGGAATCGGACGATGAAGCTCGCTCTTGTTAACGCCAGCTCCGACGAATCGTCGCTCTTTCAATCCGAACGAGACAGCGAGCCCGTTCGCTGACGAGACGACGGATCGTCGGTTCACGATAGCCAGCGCAAATGTTTGCGCGAAATAGGATCCTCCACCTCCTTCTCCTCCTCCTCCTCCGCCTCTACCTCGTCCAGCTACCCCACGCTCTTATCGGAACAAACCCGATGCGCGTGACATGAAAGAAGATACACGTCAGGAGTCGTTACACTCGTTTCTTTTCTTGGCCGCGAGAGCCAACGTTTCATGCTTCCCTCTGCTGGCCGTTAACTCATTCACGAGAGGCGTCAGAAAAATTGTTGAGAGCCCCCGAACGATACGGCACGCCGAGCAACGGCTATGGGATGTTTGTTATCGCGAACCTTGTAAACCGGGCTCTCTGGGTCTATCGACCGTGGTGCGTGCCGTTTCTTCGATACTGATGGCGCGCGCGCGCGCGTGCGAGCGAAATAGAAACGAGGCCTGCCATTAAAACGAACTGGACGCCTGCTTACTCCTAAGCGGCCGACCGAGCCGCGATTGTGCAACTTTCAAGGGAATTCGAGGCGCATAAAGGCTTTTATTAAGCGTAAAACGCTCCGGCGCGTTTACGCGCGCGCCTCTTTTGAGCGTCGGCCGATTTTCAACATCCGACCCCCGCTCCGCCCTCCCTCCTCCGCCGTCCGGCTCTTTTTCAACGCAGCTCGTTCACTGTTTGTCGATCCTTAATACACTCGGACGTTTAACGACGTCGAGCGTTCCTCGTAAATTGCGCAGACGCCTCCCAACTTACGGGCGCCGGCCTGCGAAATTTTTCGCTCGCCGCTGAATATTCCGCCGGCGACTCGATTATATCGGGTGCCCCGTCCGAACAAAATTCAGCCCGACGTACTGCGTCGGAAGTGGACGTTCTGAAAAAAAAAAGCGTAGGAGTCTCTCGTACGGCCGACATTATGAGGCTCGCGCGCGTAAGTCCTGCCCGACAAATTCCGCGAGCGACGTCTGACTATGTGCGGACGGAAACCACTTCGTTTTCCACGGTGCCGGAAAGTAGGGGGAAGGGAGTCGCGGGAGTGGAGCTTTCCAGTTTTCTCTCCCGTTTTTGCCCCCCTGTCCGCGAATCGAAACTGCCTCGTTCGCGAGATATTGCCTCGTTGCGTCTTTGAAGTCGGCTCTTTAACGGTCAGCGGTGAAAAAAGAGAAGAGAAGCGTTGTCGGCCGACGTTCGCCGAGCCAAGAGTCGGTCGAAGTCGGCGGAATGAGGAGAAGGTGGAGAAGGTGGATGAGGTGGAGGAGAAGGGGGAGCAAACGGATACGTGGACATGTACAGGCCTGACAGAAACGCTGAGGTGCTGAAAAATGCAACGATGCCTACCTCGCGAACGGGCCATGCGCGGAATCGTGGCGTATAGCTGCGCCGCGAATTCCACGACCGATGTCTACCTAACCTACGTGGAGGACGGAACCACTTCGTTTCCCACGCGAAAGTGCTTACGTTGCAGCCGGCGGAGAATGTGTTCCGGAAGGGATTGCGGAGTAGGCGAGGTTTCGAGTTTTCTCTCCCTGCGCCAAACCACCCCCCTCTTCTCAACCCCTGCCGCACCTCTTTCTCTCATTCTCCAGCCCCCCACCCGCACCTTTCGGTTTTTTCCTCCGCCGAAGCACCGGCTCTCCTTTGTTTTCCACGCGAAAGCGCTCATTACATCGTTTCGGGTCCCAAGGGCACGCGAATGCTGAGCTACTAATTCCGTTCCTATTTCTCGTTTTCCTCCCCCTTCCGTCGCGCTAGCCACCCATCACGGCTCGTTCGCTCCGATTTTAATTCCGGCGTCGAAGAAAGTCCGGACGATACGTAGGAGTAATCCTTGAACTGGAATCGATTCTTGAAAAGTGTCACGGACGTGACGTAGAATGACGAATTGCTTGCAGGGTAGATGATTATTTTTCGCGGTATCTTAAGCTCGTAATGACTGCAGGACTTACTCGAACCCGATCCTCGACAGCTGGTATGCAACTGCCGCGTAGTCGGGCCGGCAAAGTTGCTTACTTCGATTCTTGATCCGCCACTTCCCCTCGCCTCGTCGAATAACATAGACCCAGCAGAACGGCCTCGGCTTCCTCGCAATCGGAGAAGTTGTAAAATTCGAAGCCGGAACTTCATTCTATCGTTCCGACAAGACTGAGCGTCATCCTCCTCCAAGCATTTCCATATGAAAATCTTCTGAAAAATGTGAACAATTTGGAATTTGCGCTTCTGAAGCATCCTGCGCGCTTCGCTCGATTCGTCCGTGCGGAAAATACGGCGTCGCTTCGTAATTCGGCCGCTTCCGCGGCCAAAAAAGTACGCTGTGCTTCTCTGTACACGTAGAATTGAAAAGAGGAAGTCCTCTCAGTCCTCTCATGCGCTGGCTCGCATTAACTTAATCGCCCCGCTGCAGCTCGGAAGATCTCACCGGTTCCACGGCCTATTGGCCTGCCGCTAAATGCGTCACCCTATAGAGGAGCGGAGAGGGCGCGGCGCGGGAGCTCAAAGTCGACGCTCACTTTAATAACGTTTCCATCCGGGACGAAAAAAATGTCTTCCACCCCCTGCGGTCGGATCGCATTCGAAAGGAGCGATATACCCTCCTTTCTTCATTTTCCCTCTTTCTCCGGACTTTCCCTCCTGTTGCGCGCACACGTTTCGCACACCTACGCACACACGCTCTCGCGCAATTCTCTTTACCCCCCGGTGCCTCGCGTTTAGTATGCACAAACGTGTTTTTCCGCGAGAATCCGAGCTGGAAAACCCGCCAGACGGACGTCCGCACTTTTTTCGCCTCTTTTTCGTCGTATCACGCCGACCGTTTAATTTCTCTTTCCTCTCTCCCTCCCTCACCCTCGGAAGCACCCTACCTTATCCTCGGTTCCACCCCTCGCCTTGCCCACCCCCCACTGCCCACCTTTATAACTTTCTTCCGCGTAATGATATTTTTAATCGCCGTCACGAGTTAAAATACAATGCGGAAAAAGGGGGTCTTTTTATGCGTATCTCGAGGAGGATAAGATTTTCAAGCGGATTTGGTACTTTGTTGCGCCGCTGCGCAAACATCAGCACATTTTCCGCCCCCCTCGCCTTTCGCTCGCCGACGCCGGGGCGTCGCGAGTATGGAATAATATAAATAATAAACGGGCCGGCATCGCGCCATTCGTCGCGCAGGGAGGGGGTGCGTTCACGGTAATTTCAGCTGAATCGACGTGTAATTTCCGTCTCAGAATATTCTACGAGTATCGTTGCGCCCATTCTCCAGCGTCGAGCGCGTCGAGTACGGAGGAATGAGTTGGAACGAGAGAACGAGAGAATGAGAGAACGAGTGGAAGAAAGAGAGAGAGAGAGAGAGAGAGAGAGAGAGAGAGAGAGAGCGTGAGGAAGAAACGCATTCCTCCCTCCGCGTTACTTATGTAGAAAAGTCGAGTACGACGAAGCAATTAGTCGCTGGTAATACGAATGTAGCGGAACCGCAAATTTAACCATGCGTTGTCCGTTAAATGTCTGCGCCCGCAGGTGAGTGCCGAAGTGGGAGAAAAGCATATACGTATATATGTATGGAAAGTATATACGTGCATTGCTTGCACGCTCTCACGCTCATGCGAACGAATTGTAGAATACGTTCGTTAAGCTTCAATAGGGTGCTCCATTATGTCGGTGAAAAAACTATTCTTTGTGATAATTTGCGTCGGGCGGCCCCCGCAAAATAGAGTGTGAAAACGGCGGCGCGCCAGACGCGCAAAATCCGGTCGAATTCGCGGAAAAATCGTCGTTTTTTTCCCCCATCGCGATCCGCCGCTCGCCCCAATGCCGCCAAATAGAAATCGCGACAAGGCCGGCCGCGATAAAAAAAAAAGAGAACGTTCGCTCACATACGTACGCGCGGAGTGGAAAAATGTACGACGGTGAAGAGGAACGACTGAGGCGCGGCGGGGGTAGGGGGTGAGAAGCGCAGTCTGGGCTGACGTGGTGGGAACGGAGGAAGGACGCGGGGGTTGGCAGAGGGGGGTGAAAAGGGACGAACGTGGATGGTCTCGAGCGCTCCTTCGCTTCCGCAGAAATATCTGAAACGGGAGAGTACTTATCCGACAAGCATGGCAGAACGAGGCTTTTCCACGTGCCCGTTCTCCCCTTCGCGATTGAAGGCGGCGGGAGAGGGGGACGGGGGTGTATTAAGGGGTGCGAGGGGATTGCGCGGGCGAGGGTAGTTGCGCCCTTCAGTCTCTCGCAGTTCGTAACGCGCATCGACGTGGTCGGCTCACCACCATCTACCACCCCCTCCTCCTCCCTCCTGCACTAACTCCCAAGCCACCCCCTTCGCTCCCTCCTCCTCGAGCTGAACCGCTATCCTACGCCACCCACGGCGTGGCTAATTTGTAAGCGTGTAACGAACGTATGTACGTCAGGCCGCCTCGTTATAACTAACAAGGGATAACGACGCCAGGTCACCGCGCTCCGTTTCGGACTGCAGCCGCTTCATTCTTGTCCTTTTTTTGCGCGCAACCGCTCGCCACCCCCGCGCCCCGAAAGAATGAAATTCGCTGCCACCCCCTTCGCAGGCGCTCCGTCACTTTTAACATGCGGTTTCCGCGTCTTTAGGACAGTCAGCTCGCGCCTCCGCAATTCGTCGACTCCAGTCTCTCTTTACTCTCTTTACTCTCTTCACTCTCCTTACTCGTACTACTCGCTCTACTCTCGGCGCAGAGTTTGAGGTCTCGAACCTGTTGGATAGAGTCTCTCAAGCGGCCGCGGTCGGACGCAAACGGATCTGCCGCCTTTCAGCGCCATTCTCCGGCGGCGGGCTCGTTTGTTGCCGCGGCAAGATACGCGATATCATGTAAATTGGCCCGGCAAAGTGCTAATTTAGTGTGATTTCATTGAGGCAGCCGGCTCTCTGTTTTGATATGCATCCTCGTTTGCTCGGCGATGTTTCGCCCGCTGGATATGTTGAGCGACAACTAATAAGGCAAACGCTGCGTTTCTCCTATGTTGTGTATTCTCTCTCTCTCTCTCTCTCTCTCTCTCTCTCTCTCTCTCTCTCTCTCTTAAACTTTCGTCTTTCCTTCTTTGTTCCACGAATAACTCGATAGCAACGAGAGCTCATGCTCACGCATTATGTTTTCACATTTACATTTCAGCGGTGAAAATTCTCCGGAGTCCGCGCGACGCGCGTTTAACTTTAATGTCCGTCAGTCGACATCAAAAACCGTAAACGGACTCCGCGGCAAAGCTCGCCGCGAGGTTAACGGATGCTCAGATGTAATTTAACGCGGTCGCATCCTTATTGCCGCCGCATGCAGCGGGCGGCCAACGGTTCAGCAGCGTTACACGCTATTACGCGGGTCTAACGACTAATAAGACACGCGAGCCGCACGAACGACGTGTCACACGCATGGCGACGTTTCTGCTTTATACCTGCCCATCCCCTTTGTTTCTAAATGCTTCGATGCCTATTCGGCGCGTGTAGAGAACGCCGGTATGCGGCGTGCGATCCTCACACAGCCAAGATAGGCCAGGCAGGCAGACCAGGCAGGCAGGCAGGCAGGCAGGCAGGCAGGCAGGCAGGCAGGCAGGCAGGCAGCATGCAAGTAGCGTGCAGCTTCCAGACCGAGTCCGAAGCGGTCATGCACGTACCTATATGTGCGGACGTAAATGCGCACGAGACCTAAGTACACGTGTGACGGCCTCTACGCAGCCAGGAGGGACCTGTATATAGACAGCGGAGAGAGAGCATCTCTCCATGACGCCATATCGAGCGGGCGCAGTCACTATAGTCGCATGGAGGGTATCCACTAGGCACCCGCGCAATAGTACACACACCGCCGTGTGCGCCACCGGGGGGAAGTAGAGCACATTCAGCATTATCCGCCGCTCGGTAATAAAATACTCTTCGCGCGCTCTCCGTATGCGTATTCGAGTACCGCATACGTGGTACGTACAGCTACGTACAGTACACTACCAGGCACTACAGTACACTACCTACCCAGCTACCTACTACCTACTGGCCGTGCACGCCGCCAGCGCAATCCCACGTTACAACCCTCCACGGGCCACGTACTGTGTACCTTGGATATATTCGACGTAAACACGTACACAAGCGTCCGTCCTATCCGCGCGGCCGGCGTCCCGACGACTTCTGCCGTCCGATCGTTTCGCTCGCGCAACATCATAGCACGTTTTCTCGCCCTTTAGAGTCCGTCGATTATCCACGTACACCACTGAACGCCTGTACGCTTACTGTGCGTCGCATGCTTCGCGACTTCGATGCGGCCGATGCCGGGTCAGGGCTCGCGTCCCGACGCTTTCTCCCGGCTCGCTTCCGTCGCGAACGTTCGCACGGTATCGCTCGATCGAGTGACACTGAATCGCCCGGCGATCTATAGACACTTAGGTACACGTCATCGCGTCGTCACCGACTCTTCGCAGGGCGTAGGAAGGCTGGAAGTGCTCGTCATCGGATCGCTCGCGATCATTTCGTAACCTGTCCGACGACATGTGCGCATACGTGCGCGTACGTACGCCTCCGCCTGTCGCCGTAAACAAGGAAGCTCTCGGGAGCGATAGGTGCGGGAATTCAGGCGACGATTATTGGCAGGTCAGCGAAGTCGAAGTCCGTCCGTTGAAAGTTCGTTATACGATGTGCATCCTCTGGCCGTAGGCACTTCCGTTTGCGCGGAGCCAGGCGAGACGCGAGGCCGGGGGGGGAGGTTCCAGGGGGGGTTAAATTGAACGAGACGCGCAGCCGAGGGGGGTGGGGACGGAAGAGTGCGAGACAGAGAGTCGCGCAGACGTTAATCATTATCGGCAGTATCGTGAAACGAACTCGCCTCTCGAGCCGTCGAGCGCGCGCGCGCGCGCCGTCGAGCGTTTCGCGCGGCTTTCGCACCGACAGGACGCTTAATTGGCTGCCGAGATCAAGCCGGGAGACCAGTTCGGAGGCCCACGGGTTCGGCGTAAAAAAAGGTCAGAGACCGGAGCCCCCCCCCCCCCGCGTAATGCGATCGAAGTTCGGCGAGGAAAAATGATCGGTGTCGCGCGACGATTAACTCTTACAGCCTGCCGTGGCCGCGGCGGCTCTATCGTTTTTTCGAAAGAAATTCCCGCTGGCCGTTGTTCGGCGTAATGAAAAGTAGCGGGGCCGGGAGATCATTTTTATCCGGGAAGAGAGTACCGACAGGTTAAGCGATGCCAATTACGGCGCACGGTATTATCTTCCTTGCGAAGGACATTGCGCGAGCGTGAGAGAGAGATAGAGAGAGAGAGAGAGAGAGAGAGAGAGAGAAGAGAGGAGAGAATGGACCGGCCGGATGAGAGAAGAGATGAAAGAAGAGGGCGAGGGAGGGGGACGCGGGGAGAATGAAGCGGGAAAGGGATGCGCTGGGCTCGGTAGGGGTGGTTGAAGGGGGTGGGGGTGAAAGCGGCGCGAAACGTTAAATTACACGCTTGGCGGTGAGCGCGGCGGCCGTTCTGCACCCGGTTGCCCGTCGTTTATCCCACGTACTCCTGTCGTATATTACGTCTACCGGGCGTATTAACCGGGCGCTGGCCGTACACCTGTTTACTTTCAGGATGCCGTATCATTTCTATTAGCGGGCGGAACGCATCTGCGCCGGAGAGATCCACCGCCTCGAATCCCTTCCACCTTCCTGGCCCCGGCTTTGCGCCGAGTGCTATCCGACCCGGACGGAAGAGTGTCTCTTCGAAGGAGAAAAATCTTTCGGGCGCAACTCTACCCCCCGCCTACGTAACGGTCTCTTTTGTACTCGACCGTTTATGATGCGGGGGCTGAAAAAAATTGTTCCTTGCCACATTCCGCGAGAAAGAGATTCAGGGGCGACGAATTCAAATGCCTTCGAGACAGGATCCTTACCCAGGAGAATTTAATTCGTAGTTCCGCAGTTTGCGCTGCTTTTTTCGGGCCCTTTGCCCGGCTTTGATGATCTTTACTGGGGATAAGGCAGGGGGTGGCGGACGAAAACCGGTCCGCGGAGGGAAAACTTTTTCGTCGGAGCGGAACGACGACGACGACGACGACGACGACGACGTGCTTCGGGGAAGTTACATTTCTTCTATCGGCCCCGGAGTCGGTGCCCGTCGTTGTCGTTTGAGCTTCCGCTATCGCCCGACGTTCCCCTCCTACGCGCGCATTCTGGATAAAGTCGCCGGGGCCCGCCACTCCGTTTACTTTGGCGACCGTCGATCCTCTCTCCTTCCCTCTCTCTCTCCTCCTCTCTTGCACGACCTCTCTCTCTACGGTCGCTCTCGTTTTCTGGGACACGAAAAGAGCCTCTCCCGCCATTACCGTTTTCAGGGCAAACAAACGGAAATGAGCGCGGTTCGTTACAAGATCTCTCGCATCCCCTCCTACCTCCCCCTCCTCTCCCCCTCGTCACTCGGCTCCGAGTCGATCGGTTGGCTCACTCGACATTATCCGATGGCCCGAGACCGAGAGAGTTCGACATCGATTCGATTCCGTTCGTCGAAGGGTCCCGGAGCAAAATTGCCGGCCGCCGCTAATCGTTTACGCGCACGCGCTCTAATTAAGTGTTCGCCCGGAAGCACGTCGCGTCGGATAAGATGGCCTGAATCGTACCCCGTAGGAACCCGGCATCAAAAGCGAAACTACATAAGCTTTTAAGCGCAATCGTCGTCCTGCCATTCGTCGGCGAACGATCGTCGACTCTCCCCTTCCTCTTCCCTACAGTTCGTACCCAGTCGCTCATTAATGTCGCATTACCTCGTAAAGCGCGGAGCGGCGCAAATGGCCTCGACTTTATTAGAGCGTTATTAGAACGATCGAGCGTCGATCGCTGACGATCGATCGCTCCGCCGATGGCACTCGGGATGCACGCATGCCCGATGAGCAAAGAATACGACCACAATGGCGGCAGCTTCCCTCACTCCCCTTCCCCTCGTCTACCGCCTCTCTCACACACTCTCCTTAATCCAGTTAAGCCGCTTAATCCTCGAGGCAGCTACGTGAAATATTTACCGTGCGCCAGTACGCGTGCGGCTGAATTAATGTTCGACTGTGCTCGTGTCAGGCATCCCGTGTACCTACAGGATACATTTATGGATGTGTGTCCCGCTTCGGATGCGTTGGCCCTGGGTGTATGACATACGCGCAAACGACTCCTGCCGCGTATATGTGAATGAGTCTCGCCGTGTGTACACCGGGATACGGCGTAGCGGTAACGTGGCCCATAGTCGGGAGACGGGAGGGAAGCCTTAGCCAAGAGTTGCTAACTCCGTCGGAGCGATATAACGAACACATGTTCCGACGCGAGTCTACATAATCCGCAACAAGCTATAGAACGGCTCGGAGGGGGTGGGAGAGTGTGCGAGACGAGAGAGAGAGGGAGGAAACACGCATACGTACACGTCTTTTCTCCACCTCGCGCCATCTCCGCCTTCAGCCTCCTCCGTCAGCCTCCCCCTCAGCCTCCTCCACATCCCTTTGCCTACGAGCTACCGGAAACGCTCTCTCCTTCCTCGCATCTATAATTGAACGTCGGTCAAATCGCCGGACGGACACGTTATTATTCCGCGAATTTTCGCTATGCGAGCAGCTATCCGACCGCGGCGAAAAACGGTTCCCGCGGAAGAATTCCGACCTGGATGAGGTTCCACCACACCTCCCCACCGTCCCCCCACCCCCCCTTCGGAAATTTCATTCTCCGCTCTATGGATATCGCGCTTTAAAAGTTCGCCGGCAGGCTAACGTCGTTTTAATATCGTTCCGCGTAGGCCGGAGATGCAGTCGCTGGCGTTAAGGAAGACTCGAGAATATGGAAGGTTGAAGGTAGAAAAAGGGAAGGTGAAGGAAAAGTGGCCAGGCGAGTCGGCAACTACCGCGTGCGCATCGATCTGCTCGTCAAGCGCGACATGTCTATTAGCTCGCTTCTCTTTCGTCGACCTCCCGGCGATCGCACGCTCACGCGCGCGCGCGCGCGCGCGAGGTGTCGCGCGATTACGGAAGGAGAGCAATAGTCCGGCGCATTTTCATCCCGTGCGTGCTCACGACGAGTTCCGACCGGCGGGCAAAGTGTACACGCACGAGCGGGTGCCGATTCTACGTGACACGCAGTCCGAATGAACGTTTACGTACACGCCATGCACGGATTCCGGCGCACGTACACACACACACACACGCATACACACAGGCCAGCACTGCGATGGCAGCGTTGCTCGTCGCAAGAATCGGCCCTCGATAGGGCCTAATGACTGGAACTCGTTAACGAAATTGTTTGCCATCCGTGAGCACGGTGCCAAACGAGTCGCGACACACGCCGACTGTCACGGCCAATTGTCAGCCTCTCGAAAGTATGCGCCCGGGATAGGAGAGGGGGCGGTGTGGATGGCAGGGGTGTTAGTCGTGCGTCAACGCTCTCACGGGGTGATAAAAAAAAAAGGATGCGGGAGAAGGGGACGGGAGATGAAAGGGAGGCCGATGTGCGAGGTACAGTTATTTTTTTTTCGCCCTTTTTTCCCGAAGGCCGCCCCCGCGCTGATGTTTCGTCATTGGCGCCGGCGATGATCTTTTTTGCGTCTATTTTATTAACGCCCCGCGAGCTGTTCGCCCGGTTCTCCGCGTCCGCGTTTGTATCGTTTTCCCTCCCTCTTTCGACGGCTGTCTCTCTTCGTCTCTCTCTTTCTCTCTCTGTCTCTCTCCCCCTCTCTGAGTGTCTGTCGGACGATGCCCGGGAAGGGAATTTTATTGTGTACGCCCTATTGGCATGACGGCTTTGTAACGAGCCTTCGATAGATATGACTTTTGAATGGACCGATTTATCGATTTTTCCTCCTGCCCACCCCGCACCACTCCCCCTTGGAACCGACGACGAGTTAAAAAACAGTGGCACACGCGCGGTTGGTAGTCAGTGGCGCGAAGCTCCGCTCCGCGAATTGGGATGAAATTTAGCGGATAATTTACATCCGCGCCGAAGGATCGCGGCGACGTTAATTTGGACTGCGGCCGCGGAAGCGATATTTCGAAATTGCGTCGCGACGGACGCTGTATTCCGCTTTAAGGAGAGCAAACTGGGTCCGGCGATAAACATACGTAGACACGTAGGACACGTATACACGTACGGCCACTTCTTGCTCTTCTCGCTCGTCTCGCTCGGCGCAGAGAATCTCTCGAAATTTCCGTCTCGACCGAAACTCGGCCGGAGACGATATTTTTCCGACACTTTCGATCCCGTCGTCGAGTCCCATTTGACGCCCGCCGCCACCCCGACAATGTCGCGAGCCATTTTCGTCCGGGGTGTCGTACCCGCGGAAAGTGGGTCGAGACGCGGCCTCCTCCGGAAGCTCTGAAGCTCGTAGCAAAACAGGCGAGGGTGCAGAGGGGATAGAACGAGGGTGGAGGGGGTGAGAGGGGTCAGGATCGTTTGCGCGCTTCTTCGTTTGTTCGTTCGTCGAGCGAGGAGGATCGCTTTACGTGCGCATATCGTGACCGGAGTTACACGAAGCGCGGCCGATGACACGACGCGGTAACAGTAGTCACTCTATCGTGCATGCACGAGATGCGATATGAATTGCAAATGTCGAAACGTCGGTAGAAGCGGAGGACGTCGACGAGGGGGGGAGAAGGTGAAGTGCGGTCAGATACAGAGAGGAAGCGAGAGATAGGGAGAGATGTAGCGAGAGAGAGGAAGAGAGACAGGTAGAGGTACATAACATCGATGCCCGATCTGCTCTCCCGACGAATATCGTCGCTGGACCGAGTCCTGCATCCTGAAACCTCCGCAGTCCTCCCGGAATGGGTAACCCCGAGGCGAGTGTTCCCATTGTGAAAAAGAAACGATCTTGTTTGCGCGCACCTCCAATAAAATTATTCGACGTAGCCGGCTAATTCCGCCTCTCTCTCTCTCTCTCTCACTCCTTTCCTACCGCCGAAATCACTAAATACGATGCGACGCGCGTCCGGATGAATATTCGATCGATGCCGCCCGCGGGAAGGACACCGCGACCGGTGCTGCGCATATTGAGAAAAGAAATATCGGGCAGCGATCCGGCATGCCGGGTAGCCTGTCGCAAATGGAAATGGCCGTAATCTGAATAATACCGAAACGGCGGCCGGCCGCCGAGCAAACGGGAGGAGTGTACGAAAGTGGAGAGGCGCAGTTTTCGCTGGGGCAGCACGCCAATGTTCGCTCATCTGAGCTACTGTCCGCTGTCCCGGTGCCGACCAGAGTCCTCTGGCTCGTAATATCGGCGTGGCACGATTCCCTCTCGACAAGTGGCGCGCGACGGGCCGAGTGCAAACGTCTAAGAGAGAGTCTGGCGTTCTAGAGTTCCGGACGTTTTCGGTGCCCTTCCACCCCTTTCCCAGACACCGTTCTTCCTTTCTGCTACTCTTTCTCCCACCCTTCTTCTACCGTTTCTCCTACCCTCTCTACTCCTCTTTCTACCGCGCTTCCTTCCTGCATCGCCCGCTTCTTACTCTTATTCCTCGTTCCTATTCCGGGATCCATTTCCGCGGAGCTTTACTGGCCGCCAGTCGAAAAACCAGGAGAGTCGCTCCTGTTACTCCGACGGCATCAAAACCTCGAATTTATGGCGGCCACCTAAATGTCCTCTCGAGTAGAACCCGGCTGCCATTGTACGCGGGCATACGACTTTTTCGGCAAATATTGCATGACTTCGGTACGAATAACCGTTTCGTAAACTTAGAACTCTCTGTCGAGGCTGTGAGTAGCTTTAAGCGTGGATGGTCTTTTCATGGCAATTTGTACTAGGAATTTATTCAATGATCGAGGGAGTAGAATTTGGGCTAAGATTGAGAGCTGGCCTCGTGTCTCCGTGCCTCAATTAAACACGAATTCGATCCACTATCAAAAGAACGTACTTACGCTCAGCCGACAAAACGTTCATTGCGCCGGAGCGACAATAGACTCCCCTGTAGAAGGCAATACGACGCGGGTAGCGAACGGCGGGGTTTCAAGAAGTTTACTACGGAGATTCAATAACGCTCAAGTGATATTTACGTCGGTCCAATAAATGAATCGTTACAGGGCTCTCGAAATGTCGGAATTCTGCTTAACGATCGTACACCCCCACTCGAGGCTCGCTCTCGATCCGTCTCGCTCTCCGCCTTCGGTGTCTGCATGTAAGAGGAAGAGAGAGAGAGAGAGAGAGAGATGAGAGATGGTGTGAGTGCGAGAAAGAGGGCAAAGTCGATCGCGTTACGATTTGTTCGAGATCATATTGCAGCGACAAAAGAACGACGCGATAAACCAGTCGCTGAGCGCAGTCAGAAAGCCTTCTTTCATCGGAGGAGTACTCGAGCGTGCTTGACTGCGCTCGATAAACATACGAGAAGTGGAAGTGGGTCGCGCATAAATCGACGTTCGCCCGATTGTTTTCTCAATAGCTGGAAGAAAGGGAGGAAAGAATGAAGAGCGCGAGTCGAAGTGAGGGACAAAACGCGCCGGGCGAGAAGAATGAGAGGAGGGGGGCTAGAAGGGAGGGTACGAAGAGTAGCGGGAGGAACGGAGAGGAAAAGCTGGCTGAACGGCGAGCGGAGAAGGAGAGCGAACTCGTGGAAGGGGGAAGCACGAAGAGCGGCGTAGGTGGGCTTCATATTATTACGTAATCGCAATGTGTAAACGTCGGGACGAGTTTATTTGCGCAGCGCCGTGGCCGCTACTTCAGCGTTTGCTTGTTTTCCAAGCCACGGCGCTGTACTGTCGAGAGGAACGTCAAGAATGGCTTTCGTACACCCTGTAAAACGTTACCTCACACGGTCCACCTTTCTCACCCTCTCGCTTGCTCATCTCGTTTTCTCCCTCACTCTTCCTCTCTCACACTCTCTCCATCTCGCTCCTCTTCATCTCGCTTTAACGCACTTCCCAACTCGCCCGAATCCACGGAAAGGCTTCTCTCCCAAAAAAATGCGCGCCGACCTTGAGTTCATTCCGTGCCGTGGCAACTTCCGCGAATTTCCCTTCGCGCGGTCAGAGAAGGAAAAATGTTGTTCCTCTCCTCTCAACTCAAACGCAACTCGCACGTTCAACCCAGTAACGAAACGGGCGAACGGTGCGAAATATGTTTGTCTTTGGCGTGCCAACGGCAACTGGAGTCGATTTCCTCGGCGCTGGCTCACGTTTGACCGTCTTAAAATTATTGGCCTGGCCAACGGTCGAAATAACGACGACCACTGCCACCACCCCTACTACCGCAACAGTAGACTCGAGTTAACTGCCGAATGGCAATTGAGAGGCTCGCCGATTTCATAGTCCTCGTAAAGGAGGAGTGGCCTGACGTTGCGAAGATCGCTTCTCAAAGACGTCGTCGTTCCACTTCCATAACGAAGCGAGTTGCCTCAAGGTGACGAGGACGAGGGGGTGGGTGGGAGGTAGCGGAGAACAAGGACGAGGAGGAAGGCAAGGAAGATGGGAGAACGACGACGAATGAACGAGAACTCTCCTCGCCGTTTGCGTCCTCCTCCCTCCCTCTCCACCGACCGGAACCTCTTTAATAGATATATGCATAACGGTGAAACCGCAAATGCTTCAATTATGAAACAATGAAATAGTTAGAGGCGTTGGTCTGGGGTCTCATCCTCCTCCCGCGCCACCCGGCCCTCTCCCTCCCACTCCACCCTCGTCCTCCTCCCGCTGCGCCCCTTCTTCTCTCCCACCTACCAGTGCCATACTTGCTGCACCACTGGTGCCAACTGACGCCAACTTCTCGCGCTAACTTGGTACCGTTGTTTCGTCGAGTTAACCAGCTAACTTCATAGCAATCTACTCTGTCCTCCCCGTTACGACTCATACTCCGGCTCTCTCTTTTCAACCCCTCTCGGTACCCCTTACGAGTTCCGTCTGCGTGTCTCTCCTGTTCTCTCTCTCTCTCTCTCTCTCTCGCTCGCTGCTGCTTCCTATCTGCCGTCTCTTTTCTCCCGCACGATTCTCAGCAGCCTCTTCCAACACGGCACATCCGCCACCTTCTTCGACCGCCCCCTCCTCGTGTGGCAATGACTCTGCGGTTGAGAGCGCGAATCCCGACGGCTGGGAAGACCGAGAGACTACGAACTGCCGCGAATATATCCCAAAATTTCTGCGGAGAGGATGTCGAATGCCGACGGGTGCGCTCGCGCTCGACGGCACTTGCGAACGATTCTTCGCCAGGCTCGGATTCTACAATCTCGTTAGCCGCCGAGCCGGCTTATCTCTCGCGAAAGAAAAGGAGAATTGGCGGTATATAACGCCCGCCATACGATATTCCTTTCACTTATATCCGGTGTCAATTTAGACGACAGTTTTCCAGACCCCGTATATCGCTATTATCGGCCGGCCATCGAGTCCTGCGGCCGGCCTTGTAACTTAAAAGTAAAGAGCGTGTGTGTGGGCCGAGCGAGAGAGAGATAGAGTGAGATAGAGATAGAGAGAGAGAGAGAGAGCGGGTAGGGGTAGAGAGAGGCAGAGGAGGCAAGAGATAGGAGACATATGGGAGGGAGAGGCGTGTATGCTCGTAATGGTGTCGAGTGGTATGGCGGTCGGGCGATAATCTATGGAGCCACACAATCCGCCCATATACTCGAGATAAGGCACCCCCATGCGGTGTGCGTGGCGGCGCAAACGCCCTCCTTTCGACGGTAAACACCCTTCGCCGCGTCGTTGATAGTTTATGTTTGCGCTCTGCCGCTCAACTGACTCGACTCCGTTCGCTTTGGGAGCATATTTATCAGCTGATGCCCCTATCACGCGACGACGACCGTCAGCCTCTCCTGCTCTCTGCGCGTGCTTCGTCACACACACACACACACACACGCTGTTCCTTCGCCACGTTTTTTCCCCTACGTCGACTTTTTTCTGCCCACCTCGGCCAGCGGAGGCACTCGTCATTACTCAAGCCGGAGCCTTCGCGCCTTCTTCCGCCTCAACTCTTTTTCGCCCCCGACGACGACCGTCGCTTCTTTTTAGCCCACCCGTAATCTATGTCGCGTC
The DNA here is from genome assembly GCA_914767735.1 of Anoplius nigerrimus. NCBI lineage: Eukaryota > Metazoa > Arthropoda > Insecta > Hymenoptera > Pompilidae > Anoplius > Anoplius nigerrimus. The sequence goes on along the minus strand of OU612085.1, from coordinate 12,044,612 downwards.
CGAGTCGGCTAATAGCATTAGGCCGGCAGTGCCGGAGCTGCACTGCCTGTTCCCAGATTTACATACAGCGTCGCCATGGCAACAGTCGAGCGCAGTGTAAAACGCGTGTTAGCGATAGAAGGCTCTTTTAGTCCCGAAGGATTTGTAAAATGAAAAGAGATTTAGGACGAGAGTCTACTCTTATCTGGAAGCCGAGAGAGAGAGAGCGCGCTCGCCCGCCGAGTTTGGAGTTTCCTTTGCCCGCTTTATTTCGTCGGCCATAAAGTCGTCGTCCCCGCGCATAATTCGTTTCACCCCTCCGTATCGCATGACATATTTTTAGCCGACGGATAGGAGGCAACAGGGGGGAAAGTAACCGAACACCGAAGATTCGTCTTTCTGGAGGTGTCCGATTTTACGGCAAATTCAGGCGACCTCGCGCTCTCACCCCACCCCATCCCCCTCCTCTCTCCTTCATCCCCCGATCCACCCTTGCCGACGTTATCGTTTCAGCTTACGCCCGAGGCACCGAAAGCGTCCGATTCGATTGCGCCCCCTATTCCCGGGACGTTCGTAAAATTGAAGATCGTCTGGAAATTCATTACCGCGTCGAAGATCAACAGCGAGACGTCCTAACGAAGATCAATGCGCGCCGATAGCGCGCGATCTACGTAAGCCAACGGTTAATATATCAAGGGGGGCTAAATATTTGATAAGCATCGAACGAGTGCGCGAAACGAACGAAGGAAGGAATGAACGAACGAACGAACGGACGAACTCTGGAACTCTGGAACGAACCTAACGGGCGGTCACGATTTTATCGGCAATCTACATAGGGCGATCTCGTTCCCGGCGAATAATTCAGTAAAAGCACGAGCTGGCGATTAAGCGCCACGTGCCACTGCACGAGCGCTGTCTCCGTTCCGCCTCGACGGCAAGATAAACTTACGGAGAAGCGTTCATTCGAAATGTAGATGAGGACCGAGCTCTGACTCCGCGGAACGCTCTCTCGCCGGTATATATTTAACGGATGTTGTTTAAGTGCCGATCGAAACGAGCCGAGCGCAGACTAAACACTGAGCCGTAATTCGTAAATGCCTTCTATTTCGGACCGGCAGCGAGCGGCGACCCAATTTGGACTTAATCACGTTGTCCACTGCGGCCTTGCAAAGATTTGCTCTCTCCTGTAAGATCGATGTCGCTTATCGAGACCTAGACAGGGAAGGTGAGAAAGGGCTCGAACCCTTTTATCGCTGACCGTGCGTAACCTTAACCTTCGAGATAGCGCGGTTCGTCGGCGGGGGCAATAATTTTCGCACCTTCCAGCGGAATCGTGTCTTTCGGTGGGCGGCATAGTTGGGAAGCGTTTATAACGAGTCTCGAATCTGATTGCGGGGCGAAAAGATATACGAGCGTGCCGTAGAGTGCGGTTGCGCCATCGCGGAAAATGTAAATTGAAACGATGATCAACGCGCGAACGGGCCCCGGTCGTAATTTTCGTCGGACGTCTTCATCCGTTTCGCCGGGGGGGCCCCTCGACGGCCTCTTTAGATCTGCAAACTGAATTAACCTTCAGCCGTTCGGTGGCCGTACGTTTCGTTTGCCTCGAGTTAAGTCTGCGAAAGGCTGCAATCTTCGCTCGCCTGCGACTTCGTTTCGCCATACCTCGGCGGGCTACGCTCAAATTAGGCATATTCAAGGTATCGACAATACCGATAACTGTCCGCTCCTGGCAGATTCTGGCCGAATCGAATGACGAATTAGTTTCCGGCAGGGACGCGGGGCGGCCGCGCGTCGATATATGTAAATCAGTTTAACGTCGTCGTTCGTCGATACATTTCGCATTATCGCAATTTCTATTCCGCGATAGCGCGGCAATGACTGTCCGTCGCGGCGCCGACAGATTTGCATCCATTGTTGGGCCGGTCAATTAAAACGGCCTAGTATTTACGTTTGGCGCCGGTGCGAATTTCGTACCGGCGACGCTCGATTAACCGGCGCCAAATCACGAGTCGAACGAGAGGAATTTAACGTTTCGGCGGACTTCATTTCGTGCCGCCGATCGGTTGCGTCATCCTCGCGTCATCGATGCGTCATCAGTCGCGTCATGACTATTCCGAATTCAGCGTCAAAGGTAGCAATCTCGAAACTTCGACTTTTCGTCTCGATGCCTCTCAAATTCCCCACCCCTCCACTTTCAACCTATCGCCGACCTCCGACAACAGTTTCATCACGCTTATTGAACCGATCGAACGATACAAAATTTCTTTAACTGGCGCCCTGCCATTTCCCGCTGGCTCGCTTGGCCGCCGATGTTGCTCGGGAATATTTGTCGAGTCGACAAAAGCGCGCGCGCGCGCGCGCTCTCGCTCCCAATATGCCTTGCTGCGCGAACCTCGGGATGGCCAGCGAGTGGTTGGAAGGGGGGTGGTTGGTACTCCGTAAATTGTGCAACGCTTCGACTTTCGGCCGTGCGAGGCCAGATATCGGCGGGCCCTCCGAAAATCGCTCGTACATCGCCGCTGGCATCGCGAAAATAATTTCGCCTTGCGATCCTCGCAAAATACACGTACGTGATGCGCCGCGCTACGTGATCGGAGATAGCCGAGGGACGCGGAAGGTAAATAACGTTGGACAGGTGGCGGTCGGGAGTGGTGGGGAAAAAAATCGCGAGCCCGCGGTCGATGCTGGCCAACTGTGTAAAACGACAGGCAGGGTCTGTATCTGATTTCTGGCTAATGTTGATTAATGTTGATTATATCCCCCTCTACGGGCAATCATTCGCGCTCGAACTCTCTCTCTCTCTCTCTCTCTCTCTCTTGCTCTCACTTTCTCTCACTCTCTCTCTCTCTCTTCTCTTCTCTCTATCTCGTTCCCGTACGCGTCAATTACGAGCCGTTCAACCCCTCGCGCTGGACGGGCGATACAACCGTTTAATTATGCTTATCGAACTAGCTCCTGCCGCGCGCGGGGACTTTTTTAACTAGCCGTGTGTCAGTTCGTGCCTCTGCGCGCCGGTTGTTATCGCACCGCAGACGTGCGTGCCCATTTTATGCGATCGACAAGGGGCCTGGCCGTTTTACGAGCTTGCCTCTCGCTACGCACCCGCGCGCCATCGCACTGAGAGAGAGTGAGTGTTGCGAAGAGAGAGCCAATGAACCGTACAGAAACGGTGATCGGATTTTCGATACGAGGTTATTTCTTAAATTACAAGACATCCCGAGAGCGCGAACGCGCGCTTCGGCCAATTGAATTTCCAGCAATTTGGCAACACTCGGAGCACGCGTTCAATAACAGAAAGAGATAGTGAGAGAAAGAGAGAGAGAGGGAGAGAGGCAGAGAGAGGCTGGCGTCGGAATGAAACGTTAGGGAGCGCCGGCTGATGCGTATTTACAATGTAGCAGCGAGCACATTTACACCGTCATATAGGAATAAACAGTGGTCGGCTCCCATGTAAATGTAACGTAATCAGTGTTATTGGAGCGGGAAGACCCAGTGGACTAATTCGCCAGCTGCCGGACGATGGGAATTATCTCGTGGCGGTCGTTCGGAAAACACGACGATATCGGGCCGCCATCGCACCCCGCGTCGCACGAAATTGAGTCCCGGCCGGATTTCAAGTCGGCCGCCAGTCGAATTTCCCGCTTCCACAATATTACGATCCGTATCCCGAAATTCTTTGCTCCGCCCTGCCATATGATTAGAACGATACTCACAGCGGCACTGGAAGTGCTGGAGGGGATGGAGAGGAAGGGTAGGAGGAGTGTTCATTTATTGTGCACCCCGAGTCCGGAAGCGTCACGAGCGTAATATTCCGCCCTCGGTTCCTTCGGCCAATTAGTCGACGATCCGTATCTGTTCTCCCGCATCGAGCATTATCCCGGAACCATCCTTGGCATCTGAGTATGTGAGCACTATGCGGGGATGACGTTCACAGTGCCTCCCCCCCCCCCCCTCCCCGCCTCATCCCTTGTCAGGCCACTGCAGCCTGTACTGACAAAATCGCCCCAGATAGATTTCTCAGGCATTTCCAATGAAATTCACCTGCGATCTGTTAAATTCGGACGGGGAAGGGTAGCATGGCGGGTGGGGGGGCTTGAGGGGTGGTGGCAAGAAATTCCGATGGAGCTGAGAGCGGAGAGGAGAGTCACAGTAGCATGAGCCAGGCAGTTCGCGTTTTGTTCTCTGCCAGGGTTTTACCGAAGCATATTACTACAATGAGCGGCGGCGCAGGCAATAAAACATCGCGATCGAAATTCTCCCGTTCCGCGCGATCGACCCAATTAGAATTCCTCGGTATGCGAGTACGAGAGGGCGCGCGCGCGCGCGCGCTCGCTCTTCCCATCAGGATCCGGAATTGAATCAACGATTACCCCCCAGCCGGAGCGCAGACAAAGCGCCCCGGTGAATGAAGACGGACAATTAATCGATCTCGCGAGTTTTCGCGGCAATTAGTCGACGATGCGGACTAGGAGTGAGATAATACGGATGGGATAAGAGTGGGCAAAAGTGCGGGGGATCGGAGAGGAGGGGATTGGCCTGGCGAAAGGAGGAAGAATCAGAAAGTATTGGGGTGAGGTGGATGAGAAGGACAAAGAGAAGGTCCGTGGAACAGGATGAAGAGAGAGAGAGAGAGAGGGACATGGAGAGAGAAAGAGAGAGAGTCAGAGAGAGGGAGGAGAATGAAAGCGGAGGACGTTGAGCTGCCACGTCCACGGAACCGTTAACGTATAATCCTAAACCATGCTCAATATTCGAGTGGTGCCGCGTACGAAACCGTGCGAGAAGGCGAGAGAGCGCGCGCGCGCGCGCGCACGCGGTCCATGGAAGCGACGCATTAGCGAATTAGCGTTTCCCGGGCGTTGCAATCACGGTAATGCGTCGGCACGGTCTATACACGACCGTGCACACTACCCCCCTCTCCACCGTCCGCGCGCGCTACCCCCGTTTTAGCTTTCGTACGCGTCGAGATGGACCGCGTCTTGTGTGCTCTGATGACGGTGGGAGAGGACGATTAATAATTAACGACTCCGCGGACGCTGAGAACAGACGTCCGCGTCCGGATTCGATGCCTCGAGTTCCACCGTGTATATAGACACACGTACGTACGTTCGTTGACGTGCGCGCCGGCGGAATGGTACGCGAGAGCGGGCAATCCGCCCTGGGAGTCATCATTTTCTCCGCTCGGCCGCAGACTGGCTCACTTTTTTTTACGCGAGTTGTTTTAATTGTCCCACTTTCGCTCGGGCGCCGGACGATTCCGTGCGCCGTTGACATCGTAATTAGGTTAGCCAGGGGGGTAATTGAACGACGGCAAGGTTAGTCACGCGAGTTAGCCCCGCGCAACGTAAGAGGCTCATTATCTGCGAAGTCTCATCAAGTTCGTTCGCCGAAACGACAATGCCGTGTGCCACGCTGGCACGTAGGTAGGTAGGTAGGTAGGTAGGTATGTAGGTACGTGCATACGTATTCGCCTCGGACTTGCATAATTGAGACGATCCGGCGGCACGGCTCCATATGCGGGACATTGCGTTTCGCGGAGTGCATTAAATCGCGGCGTCGAATTGGCAAACAGATCGTAATAGTTTGCAAATATGATCGAACGGTAGCGAGGCGAAATTGGCAGGGAAATACTTCGACGCGCTCGCGCGCGCGCGCTCTCTCTCCCCCGAGCCCAATGTATTTTCCAGGGAGAAATTACGTAAGCTCTTTCCGTCCTTCTCCGACTACCCTCTCCGTCCCCCTCTCCACCCCCCTCTCCACCCTCCTCCGTCGCCGGCCTCGGCACGGCTCGTAATACGGTTTCCATTTGATTTTAAATTACGACGGAAACAGGCATCCGCCCCGCCAGTCCCGAGTCAAAATTGAAAATTCATTCTGCGCGGTTTCGTATCGCGTCCCGACGCCCAGACGCCGATCGAATCTCCCGCAATCGCGTGCACCGACTTTCTTAAGCGCACCGAATTCGAGTCCGCCTACCGCCAGACATCTTCTATCGTCTAGCCCTATCTCGGGGTCATTATTGACCCAGTACAATGGACCGATGCCGTTTTCCGTATCGGCCGACGTCGAACGTAATTCGCGTCGAAAGTCGAACAGAGATTTTCCAACGAAACTCTGCGAACGTTTGCGAACGAAATCGAGGATTTTGCCCGACGGATTCTGACGCTTCTGGAGAGGCAGAGCGCTCGATGCGCATATTCGTTGTTATCGGATGTCGCTTCCGTAATGATTGCGCACTTGTAGCACAGACGCGCGGCGTATTTATCGAACGGTCGGGCTGCCTACGTGACGCGGAAAGTGCAAGAGGAGAGCTTCGGTTGCCGGAATGGCGTGCGCGCTTTCGAGCTCTGGCTAGCTAGAGAAGGGAGGGGCGTGGGAGGTCGAGGTGGAACGGTGGGAATGAATTGCATCCAATAATTTTTCTCGCTGACATCGGTGTCGCAGCGTCGCTCATCGAGCGTTTCGCCGCGGAACTTTTATCGGGTGCCGAGGAATCGACTGAATTCCGGATTCGCGTCCCGTAACAACGGCGGGGGCAACACGGTAATTTTAAACAGTTTCCGAACTTTTTCCGCAGCACCATGGCGAGGCGAAAACACACGTTGAGAGAGAGAGAGAGAGGGAGTGAGTGGAGCGACAGTCAACGGAGAATCAATAGGAAGTCCGTTTTTTGTACGAAACAGCGTCGCCCGAATTTTCCATATTTTTCGTCGAACACGGTTCCAGTTTCAGTTTCGACTCTATTTACGGCGCCTTCGGCGTTAAGGAATCGTTTCGTTGAAAACCACCCCTTCTCTCTCTTCCTCTCCCTCTCCCTCTCTCTCATTCTCAACTAGAAGCGCTTACACCTTCCGCCAAGCTAGCTCCGTGTCTCTCCGTTCGGCTGAGAAATTTCCGACTGTCTCGTTAAAACTTTTTCTCGAGCACATCTCGAGTGCACTCTCCCTCGGTGGGAAGAAGCCTTGCATCCCGCATTCCTCGCCGTCCGTAGGAGTTGGGTGGGGGATGCCTCCTTTGCGCCTGCACGAGAGTGCGCGCGAGCGCGAGAGACTGTAGCATCGAGATACGCGCCTTACCTGCACGTGACAAGTGCAGTGCCGAGAGACAAGTCCAAGTTTCTACATCCCCCCCCCACCCCACCTACCCCCGGACTTCGGCATTGTGCGAACAGGGTGTAGGGGGGCCAGATCGGGCACGCACGGCTCCAACCCCCCCTGAATTACCTGTCTTCCCTCTTCCGTTGCCCGCCAACGACCGAAAACTTTTTAAAAACTCCTGTACCTACCCCCGGGGACCGAAGGAACTCGCTTTAGGTTCGGAGGGAGCAATTTTCCTTTCTGACGTTCCGCGATACGAGCAGGCCTCGACGAACAAACAACTTCGTCTCGCCCTCGGTGTCGTCCGCGAAGCAATTTTTCCGAAATTTTCATCCCCCGTCCTGGCGCGGTCGGTCGCAAAATCCTGGTCGAGCCATCGACGACGGAGGGTTAAGGAAGCCCACTCGAGACACGAGCCTTTCATTCACCGGAAACGATTGTCGTACGTTCTGTCGGGAGATCCACCGCAGGAGTCGCGGGTGGAATGGGGGAGGGGGTGGAGGGATGGACTTCGTGTTCGGACGCGGAGTCTTTATACGCGGCCGATCGTTTCTCCATTGCTTCCTCGGAAAGGCCAGGGGGACAAAACCAGCCAGTTTCGCTGGCCACTCCTCAACCCTCCACCTCCACCTCCTCCTCCTTGTTCTCCTTGGCGAAGTGCTCGCCGCGGAAGAGAATCGACGTCGGCGGGCAGAGTTCCCACGGGGACAAAGAGCAGCGAACCCGACAGCCATAAAAATGGAAATCCACGTGTATGGTTTTTCGACGTGACCCGATGATCGCCCACCCTCGAGCGGGCCACCCTGCGCACTTTACCGCCTCACCCCCACTCCCTCTCTCCACCTACCGCCGACCATCTTTGCGCTCGGCCTAGCAAACCAGGGAACGGAGCTGTAATCTGCCCATTGTACGGAATCCGCCACGCGTGTGCACAGATAGAGACTGTTCGGTCACTGCGGCTGTCGGCACGCACATCGACCAACCGTGCGTGCGCGCGCGAGCGGGCTCGCAAAATCGAAATTTCCGCCATCCTGCGGAATCCTGGGCTTCTGGCGCGATTATTTTTTCGCGCGCCGCACTCGCGATCGAACGGAACCGGCCGGATCGATTTATCCTCGTCCCTGTTTCCTTTCGTCTCTTCACCTTCTCGTCAGCGATTTTTCGGTGAATATTCATCGTCCCTCCCCCCTCCTCCTCCTCCTGCAAGTCGATCGGTACCGATTCACGCTCCGTTTCCGACGAATGCCTTTCCTGCACATTGTCGTTCCTGCAACCGGCAAAACCTGCCCTGCTCGACAGCTTATTAATGCGGTGGACTCGAAATTTTCGTAGGTAGAACCTCCGGCATTAGAGGTGCATTTATCCGGCGGAGAGTAATTTCCATGACTCGCCGTACGCGGTTTGATACGGTCAATGATAAATGACTGTTCGCCGAATGAAGTGCTCGACTGCGCCGCAGCCGGGTAGCGGATCCGTCATATTTTCCCGGAAGCGCGGAAAACCGTGGCGCGAGCTAGGAAATCGAGTTTTCGGTAACCTACGACCTACACCGGCGACCCATATCTCCAGAGCGCGCGCGACGTCGCGCAAGAGACGCCTAAGGCGGACACCGATGCCGAATATCGCGTCTGCCGGCTTCGACTTCATTTGAATACGGCGAACAGCCTGGCTGTACCGACGCTGTTTACATCGACCAAGTTCCTGACGCGGATTCTCTCCCACCCCTTCCCTCTATCCCTCCCTCACCGCCACACCCACACCTAGCGACGTCCCTCGAAACCCTCGCATAAACGGAAGATGAATATGGGAAGTAGATACCGTTGAACGTCGAAAGGTACGCGCCGCTCGCCTGTGCGCCGAGCAAATATCTACGGGGTGCTCGGCTAGAATTATGTTGACTGAAACAAGCGGCCTGCGTCGGGTCTCACACTCCGCAGCCTCCGCTTGAACGGATTCAGCTTTATCTCTCCGCGCTGTAGCGGGAAGGATTATTAAAAGAGCTTTCAGAATTTCACAGCCTGTCGGTTGGATTATGAAGAAGTTATTGAACTTGTGAAGAAAGAGACACTTGGCCCAATTTTTGGAGGACAAGAGATACGAGCTTCACATATTTTGTTGCGCTCTTCCCGGCACACCCCGTAGATGTCCACATGCATGTATGGCGGTCGGTACACGTGCGTGGACGCGTCGGAACAAACTCGTGCGACGTACACGCGAGAATGCAGGCAGAAACACTCGCGCGACTTGTCACGCGCACAGGGGGCACGTGTACACGTGCAGCCGGGGCTGCCACACGTACGCACGCACACGCTGGCGTGCACGCGCCCACGTAGCAATACCCACGCCGACGACGACGATGCCTCGTTCCCGTCGGTTTTCCTCCCGGCTCTCCGCGCGACTGCTATGTACGGGCACCACCTCGGGCGAATTCACAATGCACAGACGTTGCACTTCCCCTTTTCCTGCAACGCCGCGGCCGCCGCCGACGCCCGACGCCGACGCCGCCGTCGTCTTGTACAACGTGTGTTATTGGATTTGTTTGAAACTTTTCAAATTCGACCGGAGGATGTGTCTGGAGGGTGGAACGTGCCGGGACGCCAGAGAGACGCTTTTCGAGAGAGAAGCTTTTCTAACCTACCCTCCTGTCCCTCTTCTCTACCTCCTATTTCCCTCCCTCCCTCTCTCTCTCTTTCTCTCACGCTCTCTCTTTCTCACACACGCCCTGCCTTTCCTACGTTTTCGCCCGTGCCACTGTTTTCTTCCCGGAATCCCCTCACGACGTCTCGAACTGCGGAAAGCATGAGCGTCAGGGATATAGTGTTGTCACTTTGGCACTCCCTGGATTGTCCCGTAGTTCTCACCATTTTTTCCTCCCACCCCCCAGAGCCCCGACGTACAGATTTGCCGCGAGAATTTTGCCGCCGTTATGAATAACGAAGCGATGGACTCTCAGTTTTCTGCGAAAGGGGTCGTTTCGAGAGGCAGCGTGCGAATAGGTAACGGCTACCTGTTCGATAGAATTGACGATAAACGAGAGGGAAAAAGCGGTGGGAGGGAGAGGGGGGCGAGAGAGGACGCGTTGTTTTCAAGGTAAACATCGCCTGCACGGAGACCGATACAATTTACCTTTCCATTGACAAAATATATCGGATGTAAGCGAGTCAACCTGAGCTCCGCTGCCATAGTTGCCGATAAATACATATATTGATAGATCGTCGAAGCTCGGCACTCACCTCCTTCGCTCCCGCTTTCCTCGAAAAATGTACCGGGTACTCTCTGTAAATATCGGCGGACGAGACAACTCGACGTCCGCCGTCGGCCGACCGTTTGAAGTGAAAATCCGGCCCCGAGAGCGCGAGCACATATTTTTTTATAGATCGCCAACCGTATAAAAGCTTCGGACGGGGGAATGCAGTTAGTGCGAGGGGGGAGGGGGGAGTAAATTGAGGGTGGCCGGCGCTCGATTCGGAAAGTTGCTCGCACAAATAAACGGAGTCCGCCCCCTCCCCCGCGCGCGCGCCGTATCGGCGAATTATGCGCTCGACGAATCGAAAGAAGTCGCTTTAATAAATTTAATTCCGCCAACTGCCGCTGCAAGTAAACGCCTCCGGAAGACCTGTTGCACCCCCGCTCAAGGTCGCACGGTTAATGAGTATCACTGACTCTCGCGCCAGATTTGCTCTCCCGATATTTGCACTTATTCGCCGACCGCCCCCCTCTTTGCGAATGGGGCCGTCGGATGTAGGGCGCCGAGTCGGTTTGTAGTATATATTCCCCGGAATTGGCAAAAATCGGGATGAACGATGTAGACAAACACGCAAACGATCCGCGAATATGCTTTACGGCGAGCAATTAGCGAATCGAAGTGATCGAAAACAGTTAATCGAGGCGCATGTAACGCACGCTTTCGAGCTTCTGTGTGTGTGTGTGAAGCTTTCGGCGAGCATTCGGAGCGATTTCATCGGCTGAGCAGAAATTATGTGCACCGAGCGGGCAAATTTGACAAGCGGTTCGCTACGAAAATAAATTCCATAGATCTTCGGCCACGGTCGAAGCCTCCCACGGGAAGCGGCCTCTTCCCATTCAACGCTCTGGGCTCTTTTCCCTTCGTTAATTACCGCCAGACACCGACGAAACGGCAGGTTAGGCACGTTGAATGGTCATTTAGCCCCGCGAAACGCTTCTCTTCATCCCGGTATACCCGATGTACCGTCGCATCTGCCAACCTCCAGCCCACCCCCGCACCCTCCACCCTCGCCAGTCTTCATTGAATACAGAGTCGCGCCGTAATTAGACATGAAGGGGAGCGGCATTCTGCCGGCGGCAATACACTTTTCAGTTCTCTCACCCTAAGCGTGCCAATTCCGTTATTCGCCGCAACGTCGAATCTCGACGGACCTCTTCCGTGAAAAGGAGGGGGTTGAAAGAGTAACGAGCCACGACGGCGACCAGCGCCGCGGCGCGGCCTCGATCGTCACGTGACTCGCGCCGATGCCCGGAGTCCCGAGGGAAGGCAGACAATTATTGTTTCGCGACTCGAAAGATTGTTGCCGCTCGCGAAGAATGGAAAGGATTATTACATGCGACGCTGAGTTTTCCACCCCTCCCCCTCTCCCGTCGATTCCGGCGAAATGTCTCGGGACGGGGTTCTTTAAAGAGGGGAAGGGTAGTGCCAGAAGTGGAGAGGGTCGGTCTTATAATTATAGAGACTACACGGCCGACAGTCGCGACAAAGATTCTGACCGCACCGTAACGAATCGTAAGAATGAACTCGGCGGAGTTAGGATACAATGGGTGGTGATATCTATGGAAGGTGGAAACGGGTTAGGGGCGGTGCGAGGGGAAAGGGGGTCGAGGAAAGAATTTGCATTTATCGCGGTTCCGCCCAGCCATTGCGCCGGAGATTTTGTTCAAAAAGGGTCGTGTAAGTCGTACGTTTTACGCTCGCCGCGGTAACGAAGTGTTTCCTCTTCTCTGCCTACATTCTCTTCTTCTCTCTCTTTCTTCTCTCTCTCTCTCTCTTCGTCTGCTCTTTCCCTCCGCGTTTCGAGGAACTGCTCGCAAACGAACGAGTCGATAAAACCTCCCGGATACTCTACTTTTTTTTCTACCTTTCCCCGAATGATCGCGACCCGCTGCTTTTTCCTCCCTCATTTGCCGCCGACAACAGATACCAGAACGACTAAATCGGCAAGGCACTCCTCATCAGCGAACTAAGTGACTTTTGTCGTGTCACCGGGCACTTGGAGCCGGCTCGTTCCGCGGACGAGAAAACGACGCCGGAGGGGCCCTGCGGAGGGCTGTCGCCGTGGGGGGGGGGGGGGGGGGGAGCGAAAGAAGCGGGGAAGCCAGTTTATCAGAGGTCGACGCAATGACCCCTCAGGGCAAAAGTTTATACGCATGCCGTGGGGACGATTAGCGCGGCTTAACACATTGACTGCGGCGGTAAATCATAACTTTTAAACTACCCGCCCGGCTTACTTTATCCACGTGCAACTTGCTATTTTTACCGACGCCTGACGAGGGGCTAAAAATATCTATCCTAGACGAAGTCAAAGTCTCTCGGCGACGTCGACGCTGTATTTTCTCGATTTCCAGGCTAATGCGTAGGGAAATGCAATGTTTTTCCGTGTCGGCATTTTATAACGTTAGGTAGAGGATTTATATTGAATATTGGTATTGACGTTTTGATGAAAGGGAACGTTCGGCGCTTAGGAATAAAGTGTTGCGTAGACACTATTTCTAGCGAGGTACGCTCGCTTGTCATTGTCCGCTGGGCTGCTGTTATTGCTGTCCACGCTCGGTGGTTTTCTCGCGCGGTAGGATGCGCTACGAGGTGAACCTCGACCTTTTGTACATTGACCAGGTGTTCTTCGGAGTAGATTCAGTCTAACTTGTTAACGTAAGTTATCTACACTACATTTTCTTGTCGGACAGTTCCTGCTCGCTTGTGTTAACGCTATCTTTCGGTATTTTAAGACATTTTACGTCTGCCTACGAGTCTCTTGACATACTTTTAGACTATTTTACATTAGTGTATATTATTTTACGTGGTTATATGTCACAATTGATGGTGATTATCGCTTTTGGGGGGATTTTAGGCCACAAATGGCCATCTTAGCCCATATTTTGAGTACGTTTGACCACCGTATCCTTATACTATGGGTCTGAGAGACCAATGGAGGGTACTTTGGCACTATTTGGATCTATTGAAAGGTGATACAACCTTCACAATCGCGGTAAAACACAAAAAAATTTTCGTTCTCAGAATGGATTTAAAACCACACTATCCCATAGATTTTGACTCGCCCTGAAATTTGGCTGCAAGCAAAGTTCCGAATTCTCAATAGTTTCGAAGATACAGCCATTTTTCGGAGATGAAAAAACATTTTTTTAAAGATCGGCTTTCGCTAATATTCCTATCTTAAAGTACGCGTCGAAAGCTTCAAGAAATTGTATAATTATCATAGGTTTTGATCGCCCGTTCAAAAGTTACAGGCAATTTAAAAAATCGCGAATTTTGTAAGGAGGACCCCTTCCCATTTTTACGAAAAATCGAAGGTCGGCGGATCGGATCGCCCTTTCGCTACTTGGTAGGGGGTCGAAAATAACTCAGAGAGCCGTTTGCCGTTGGTCGAAATTCGCATTAGTTTCGAAGTTATAGCCAAAAAACCATCGAAAAAATGGAGGTCGAAAAATGGGTAAAAAATAAAAATCTTTTGATCGACTTGTAGATATGCATACTGAAAGAGAATGAAAAGAGGATCACAAAAATCGCAACCGGAGCCTTCTAAGTCGAATAGTTTCGGAGATTCGTCCAAAAATATGCTCAAAAACGATGAAAAATTACCTTTTTAGTACCGTAAAATATTGCAGTTTTATTTATCGATCCGACTCTTCCACCACTGAAAGGGGGGTCCAAAACATACATAAAAATCGAAATCGGACCCTTCTAAGTCCAACAGATTAGAAAATACATTCAAAAAGGTGTAAAAAATCGACTAAAAATTGACATTTTACCGTCTGTACGCCAAAAACAGCCGTTCCGTATATTTAGCACCCTACACGTTGAAAGTAGAATCAACCTACTTCTGAAAAATGGAAACCGGAACCTTCTAAGTGCATTACTTTCGTAAATGTGTCCAAAAATAGACGACAAAGCGTTTAAGCGTACACCTAAATATAACGCATCCTGAACGAATACAGTAATTGACCTATTTCACTGTCTATACCGTATCTACCATATAATAGAAGACCATACACTCCCCTAAACTACCCAAGAAAACTTTAGCTTATCGTTGCTGGCTCACATCGCTGCCTCCCAACGTTAAATTCGTTCAAATACGTATGATTGCGAAACGCGGCTCTATTACTGTCAATTATCGGACGTTAATGGTCGGCCGATTACTTTCGAATCGTCGATCGCTTCGTTGACGTGGCACGCCTGCACGCTGCGTTCGCCATCGAGCGTGCTCCGAGCAATTGTCGCGCGGACGGTAGCGTGTCATTCAATTCCGCGCTGAATATCACACGGAATATGATAGCGAGCTGCGGAGAGCATAAAAAAAGCGGAGCAAAGGCGAGGGACGAGAGGAAATAGTTTATCGCCGATTACAGCCGCTGCCCTCGACGATCCCGCGAAACGTTTGTTCGACCCGGTACACGTCGTTCGCAGCGCAGCTTTTTTGCAATTGCGATCCTTCCAAGGCGGGCATCGCGCTTCTATCGGAAGACTCGCGCTTTTTAATCCCGCCCGGTGCCGTTCCACGCTTTAGTAGATAATGGAAAAGTCGAGTTCTGAAGAGCGAGCGTCAGGAGAGAGGGAGAGAAAGTGGACGAGCGAGGGGGTGGGTACGGGACGAAAGGAAGTTGGGTGAAGCTACAATTGAGCAATCTCGTGATTGGAGATCCGCCGTGAGAGCCTGGCGTGCGTAAGGTCTTGTCCACTTCAGTACTGCTTACCGTCCTCGCTCGCTTTCTTCCGATCAGATAAAAATCCGCCGATCCCCAAAGGGAAAGCGCTTCCTGTTTATTTGTTGCTCTCTCCTTGATTTTCTCCGGACGTCGAAAGCCTCGATGTCCAGCCACCGACGGTTCCGTTCTATCATCGATTAACCGAGAACTTTCCCCTTAACCCCCACCCTCTCAGCCATCCACCAACTCACCCCCAGTTCGCCGTACATTATTCTTCAAAGTCGGAATTCACGAGGAAATTAACGTATATCCGAGCCCGGGCGCAATTCCACTCGGAATAATTGCCTTTTAAGTCGACGGCATTCAATCTTAAAGTCCCGTAGGATTACGTAAGCGCAATGCCCGTTCATCGTCCCGCCTACCCCCGGAATTTCGTAATAAAGCTCGCGCGATTTCGCGGGAGCGAAAATACCGCGAAACTCCGAAGCGGATTATCGGTCGCGATATTTCTCCTATTTCCGCCGTTGAATTTAATCTGGAAGTTAAGTAACGATCCCGCGGGACTCTTCTCGGACATCTTTCGTCAGTTTCAACGCCTCTCGCGTCCGTCCTTATAACGGGTGATGCCCGACACCCCGCCGGCCCCGTAACGCAGCCGGCGAATGATATCGAGCATTGTTTACCGAGAGTTTCTTTAATTTCGCCGTTTCGTAAATTGTAGGTCGACGCCGAGTTGTAATTAAAGCGAGCCAAGTGCTCGAAACGTTCGAAAATTGCTGACTGCCGGGTTAACGAGGACGTTGCCGGGGTGGTGTAGGGGAGGGGAGAATTTATTCAAAACGATCTGCATGAGTGAAATTAGTTCATCCCGGGTGGGAAAAGGTCAGGCCGGGCAGAATCGCCTTATATGTTCGCTTCACGTTTCTGCATCAGATCCTCTCTCTCTCTATCTCTCTCACTCTCTCACTCTCTCACTCTCTCCCTCTCTCCCTCTCTCCCTCTCTCGTTCTCTCTCTCTCACTCTCGCTCTCTCTCTCTCTCTCTCTCTCTCTCTCTCTCTCTCTCTCTCGTCTAATCGATGCAAGTAATTAAAAATTAGAGGGACACTCCTACAGGGACACCTTCCGCTGTAGCTTTACGCGAGAACAATGAAGCCGTTCCGGCGAACGACGTCATTTCCTTTACGATCGGAGCGCGGAGCGAATTAAATCACACGTTCTCATCGCATCAGCGTTGTTTGCTCGTTAATCGAACAAAACCGTACCGCGGAGATTAAACGAAATCGTGCCAGTCCATGCCCCGCGGCCTCATTGCCATAAATTCGATTTCTCTCGCGGTTTTTCTATCCTAGTCCACCAACCCCGCACCCCCCCCCCCCCCCCCTTGCCCATTAACCCGAAACAGTTCGAAAGTCAAAATGATGCTTCGACGTTTCGAGCGTGTCGGTCGGAGCGTTGATTTGCGCCGTGAAACTCGGCTCGGCTCGCAATTCGAAACAGAGTGGAAATAGCAATCCATCAATACACCTCCGGGGGACCGGGCTGGCCGCTCGTAGCTAATCGCTAATTAATTAATTGTGTCGGTAACGGGCGGAATGGGCTTCTCGATGTAATCGTTACGCCCGTTTATTCGAGGAAAAATTCCAGTTTCCCGACTATGGAATTTCGCTCCTCGCATTTTGCGCCGATTTATACCCTCTCTCTATCTCTCTGCCTCATCCCATTTCTCTCCCTCCCACCCTCTCTCCCTCTCTCTCTCCCTCTCCCTCTCCCTCTCTCTCTCCCTCCCTCTCCACACTCGACGATAATTACGAGCGTATAAACGCTGCGCCGGGTAAATAATTAATGTCGATAATGAACGATTAAACATTTACCCTCGAACGTTTCTCCAAGTATATCGATGTTCGCCGAAACCCGGCGGAAATATTTGGCCGGGTAACTCTCTACTCTCTTGCCAGAGCGGGGCGTATCGCGACTCGGTGGCGCGCGGAAAATCACCCTCTAAACGTCAAACACTGTTCCGATACCGGTGTTGCGCTTTCAAAGGAGAGCGGCTATTGTAGACCCAAATCGTGGCCGGTTGTTTTGAAAAACGGCAACCGTTGTTTCTGCGACACGCTCGGGCCGGGGCGAGAGGGAGGGTGGCCAATGGGGTTGTCGGCAGTTTAAAAAAAGAGAGAGAGAGTGCGGGCGCGAATGCGGCGACGCCGCTCGACGCCAGTCATTTCGAAATTTCGACTCACCGGTTCTGGCTACGTTTCAAAGCGAAATAGCACGAGCGATCGATGACAATCGACGAGTGCGGCCGATGGATACGCGGTTTCGGGCAAGGGGGGTGGTTGGTTGTCGGCCAGACGAGAGGGACGGACGCGGAGGGGGTGTGGGTGGCATCAGTATAATGTACGTCCGGGACAGACCGAAAACAGTAATCCATCAATACATCCGGCGGACATCGGCGGCTGCCGTGCCTCCGTCGTTAATCACTAATTAGTCAATTAGCTCACGCAATTTTGCTAATAACGCGACCGCGGCCGCGCATACCGAGTTAGCCCGGATCGGCTGCAGGTGCACACACCGACGTCGAGGGGGGGGGGGGGGTGGCACAGCCAGCAGCGGAGTGAGCAGGGGGGCCAACAACTGCACCCGACGACAACCGGCGACAACGACGACAGCGAACGACAGGCAGTGCCCGGCCACGCTCTCGCCATCCCGCGAACGACAGTTTCGATTACGGGCCCATACCCTAATTACTATTGCATCGACAAACTTGCCACCTTTCGGCCCCCCCAGCCTCGGACCGTCGCAATTTGCACCTCGTCGCGCGATAATGTGGCCCATTTTGCGCCGCGCGTGGTATAGAAGGGTAGAAAAGGAGAAAGAAAGAGAACGAAGCAGACGAGAGAACAAGCAGGGGGAGAGGGGCAGTTTTTCGGTGCGTGCAGAAAAGTTTGCCGGCGAAACGAGGACGCGAGCCTCCAGTTCCGTTAATTTCAACGCGGACGCGCGAGAGAGCGGCTGGGCGTGTAAAATATTTGAGCGGCGCGTGTCTCGAGGGGGTGAAAGGGTGAAACGCTGAAAGCGGAGGGCGAACTGAGAGGCGCGCGAGAGAGTTATTTTGATACGCGAAATAGACGATGTTGCGTGACGAAATATAAACTTCTCTCCCACTCCGCGTCGCGTATGTATCTCGCGCTCTCGCGGAGCCGTGCACGTGACCCGATCGGCACGCGGTCGAGAGCTGATAAAAACGCTTGGCGAGTCGCTTCGCCGGCCTGTGTGCTGCGCACGGTGATCGGAGCGTCCCGTAAGAACAAAGGGAATGTGCCGCATCATACGTGTGCCGGCAAACAATCGTGAAGCATGTCACTTCCGCCCAGAGTAAAGTCGGTTGGACTGTCGTTCGTCTGAAACACACACACACACACACAGACACACACCAACACTAACCTCCACCAGCGACGCGCTCATCGAAAACTTGCGTCAATCGAAAACGTGAACTGGGCGAGAGGGGAGGGAGGGGTTGGGTTCGCCACTGCCGTTCAGCGGACTCTGTACAGGCAGCTCTGTACACGGCCAGTCAGTTTTGCGCGCGGGGCGACAACGCGTTTCATCAACAAGCGTCGGGAAAACAATGCGGCGTAGGCGACCCACGGCAAATTACAATCGTCAGGGAATGGAAGTAGAAACTAATTAACAACTGACAGCCACAACGTGGGGCCAGATGGGTGTAGGCGAAGAGGGGTGGTAGGGGGCAGGGGAGGAGGATATTCGCGGGACCTCTTGTCAAACATTGAACTTGGCTAACTCGGTCGACGGCGGGCGCAGTCGAGAGAGTGCCGAGCGATTTCATGGCCGAGTTACGAGCGGAGTTTTGGCGGGTCGCGCGTCGATGCGGAGGATAAGAAAGCCGGCGTCCCGACGGGTTCGACGGGGATCTACATCGATCCTTCGATCGAAGGGGGCCATCTCGAACTTCCATTTTCACCTGCACTCCCCGACCATTCGAAGGCTGCCTCGGCAGACTCCACTCCTGGATAAGGATTCTTCGCTCTCGTACCTTCCGATACTGGGCTGATGCCGCTAGATTGGAACGTATCCGGTGTCGAGTGACTGATCGGTACTCGCTTCTAAGTGCATCGGACGTATCCACCCCCGGGGTTAGGTAGGTACGTACGTACGTACACTTACGTATGTACGTACTCGGCAAAAATGTTGGCCAACTCCGAGAGCAAAATTCATTGTTCAATACCGGCGGGGCTCATGATCGTGAAACGTGATTCTCAAACATTGTCCGTCCGGAATGTGAGCGAACGGATTTCGATACCGGAACGGAGCCGCGATAAGGCCTTCCTCGGGCCGAGATTTGTCGTCGGGGTCCAGCTGCGCTGATAACTTATCGGGGCAGCCGTTGCACTTCCGAGTGCCTCTCGCCGAACGTCTCGGGGACTCCCCGTGCTCTCCCACTCGCGTCGTAGACTTCATTCCCACGCTCGGTGCTTTGGGGAGCGTCGAGTTATTCGGCAAAGGCGAGAGTTCTCGGATTCGAGCATCCATCGAGCGCGTGTTCCGTTTCGTAATCCTCGAGTCACGCGGAACGATATCGGACTCCTCGAGTAAACAGATCGCGGGCGCGAGCGGGAGAGCGCGCAATTTTCGAGAATGAAATCCGCATCGAAGGGAGGCCCAGCTAGTCGGGTGGAGAGGGTAGAGGGGAAGGGGTGGGATGATGGCGCAGGATGAGGTGGGATGGCGCAGAGGGCGAGTTCCTCGCGTTGCGTGAAGTTTACGATAATATAATGTTGAGTTAGGACGTGTAAATACTACTGGCAACGCTAGATGGAACAACCGAGGCCGAACAATACCTCTTTGTCGGGTTGCAAACGGCTGTTCCGCCCCGGCAAACAAGTGGTGGGGTGCTTAGCTATGCAGTAACGATACCCGGCGCCCCACAGTGCGTCTCTGCATTGTTATTTCGCCGTGGAAACTAAGCGCCTTCTTCGTACTCCCTTCCCTTCCCCGGCCGAAGTTAATGTTTGTATTTGACACTTAGTTACGTCTGACGTACTCCGCTCACCCCCCGCCCGGGATGGGGTCACGGCCGGATAAGCCGAGATATTTGCCTCCGCGGCTGCCTTCCCTACCTTCCTCTACCTTCTTTCGCCGATTAATCTGCCAACATCCTCCTACTTCCGGCGGGAAGCCGTCGAGACTGAAAGACTGGCGTGGACGGATTAAAAGATGGAAGGGCGTATACTCACCTAATTCCGCGGGCCGCGCGCACGACTCTCGATTATTTAAACGTTCATTGGAAATCAATGAGAGATGTAGGCCGCTCGATTATCGCGACTCGATTGACTCGTGACGTCACGCGCGAAACTGGCGCGCGTCCGAGCGTTTCGATCGACGCCGCCGCTCTCCGCGTCTTATTCGCTCTGCCTACTCGCGGCCGGCAAGATTTATGTCTTCCTCAAGGTCAGTTCAATTACCACCCGCCCACCAGATGCGGCACGCTTTGCCGTGCGCTCGAGGCTCGAAGACAGACGCGCGTCCACGTTAGTGTAATTTATGTCCGGCGGAGAACGCATACTTTTGCTTCGGGAATTTAACGGTTTAGCGCGGCCATTGTTGTCACGGGCAGTCGCGGTTGGGATTGATGTCGAACGATTTCGGCACCAGGTTGTTGCGTCCTCCGAGCAACAATGCACAAATTGTTCTATACCGGTTCGAGTTCGAAACGATTTTTGCATGACCTGGGTCCCGAGGCCTTGCCAAGTCAACAAACGCTTTTGCGAGCTGTGGTCTTTTTCCAAACGTGATTTTTTCCTTTTGTCCACATCACTGAGGATTTGATGCCTCGTCAATGGAAAGGTTGGTCAGATTTATTGCCACGGCAGGAACGCTCGAGAGAGCGAATTTCTGTTAAAAATATTTTATTTCAACATTTAACGAGCGTTCGAGCGTCATTAATTTAATGTACTGCGAGCGGTGCGAAAAAGAAAGAACCGCACGACGCGGTCGAATTTACGACTCGTCGTCAAGTGACTCGACGCAACAGTCGTTACGACGTCGATCTGTCAGTGGTCCAAGGAATTCCTCGGGGCGTGGATCTTGCGCGACGACGGCGACGAGGACGACGCCTTCCAGGCCGCTTATCTAATCGTCGCCGGCTCGTTCTCGTCAAGTCTTACCTCTCACGTAACAGACGCTCAGCGCCGCCTCGTCGAACCTCGAATTCGAAGACGTGCCAGCGACCCTGCAATTAGTCGAAATCCATCGAAAAATACTGTCATACGAACGTCCTTGAGTCCGTTAAGTCTTCTCCAGATTCCACCCAGTGGAACGTATATGTACATGTACAGAGACAGATACATATATACGAAGTCCCGGAACACAATTTGAAAGCTGCACTCAAAGGATCACGTACCCCGGCTAAGTCTAAGGCATAATGAACATTTACTTTACCGGATCCTACGGCGGGAGCGGAGCAAAGGCCAGGGAACCTCAGATATTAGATAACGCGAATCTCGGCGCGGCATAGACTTCAGCCACCGCCTCGGCACCAGGGGGAGGGCTCGGAATTGATAATGTGAGACTAACGCGGCCGAAATGGACCTTCCTTCCAGATAGCGGGCGAAGAAGCCAAGGCATGCCGTGAGCCCGTTGCACTGTCGTTGACCTTCGGCCGCTTGACGAGTGCCCGGGGAGAGATAAGTGTGGGGGAGGGAAGCGAAGGTGAAGGGGAAGCTGGTGTCGTAGTAGATCGAGAAGAAGGTCTGGAGAGTAGGGCAAGAACAGAAGGTGCGCTTCCCGATCGCGTCCCACGATTCGCCCGATTACTAGATTTTATTACCATCGGCGAGCGGCGGTCGTGATCGAGGTCGTACGATGATCAGAAAAACGTTTCTAGGACAACGTTCTCGCTCAGGCTCGCACGTAGACCTCACGTACAGCCGTGGCGTAGGTGAGCGAGGCACGCTGGTATCCGCAGGAATCTACGTGCATGTAGCCACTCATACGTCGGCGAGTATAGAGGCAGATACGGCGAACTCACACATATGGCCCGGTGGAAGCGAACGCGATCCAGCGAGATATTCGATCGCGATAAGGTGCGTGCGCGCCCGTGAGGGATGCGATCCAGGGACGAGGGGTGGGGTCTTTGGGCACCGATAAGGCTTATCCGGAGATACGATGGCCGTCGGCCCGACGACGCACGTCGCCAGTCGTAGTGTTCAGGTGCCGTCGACGAGATCGTCCCCATTCTCGTGCCCGGTTTTCGTACAGTTCCGCCCGGTCTTTGGAAGCCTTGGTGCCGCTACCAGCGCCTTCGAGGAGTGCCACTCGTCGTTCCTTTACGCGTCTGTCTGCCGAAAGAGGCCGACGCCTCTACTCGCGGTCGGCCGCCGAGAATCGGGAGCCGTTCTCCAACCTTGAGACACGAGGGAAGAGCGTGAAGCCAGCGTGAAGGTAACGGCGAGCTCGGGGTGGGAAGTGGCCGGAAGGTCGGAAGCCAGGGAGGTGGAATAAGGGCGATAACGAACAATCGCTGCCGCGAGCTCCCTAATCGTCGTTTTCAGAGCGCCTCGAGTTTTTAATTTGACGCTTTAGCGCGCGAAGTGGCCGACGGCAAAGAGAACCGGCGCTTGGCCGGCGGTGGGGGGAGAGAGGGAGGTGGAACGGAGTGCGAAGGAGAAAGGGCGAGAAAGTGGAGAGAGTGAGGTGCACGCGCGTGTGCGAGAGAAAAAGAGAGGAAGAGGAAGAGAGAGAGAGAGACAGAGAGAGAGAGGTACGAAGGACAAAAGCCTGAAGAGGCATCCCAAGAGGCGAGTTCTCTTTCCCGCGTGCTTTTCTCAGCCCGCGGGCGGCAATCTCTTTCTCTTTTCCCACCTTTTCACCCTCCCTACCACCCCTCGCTCGTCCCTTGTCATATTCGCTCTCTCCTCCTGCCGCCCTCTTTTTCCTTACCTTTAGCCATCTCGCGCGCTGAATTATTCGCGACCTCTTTGACACTTGACGGCGGTGGCAGTTCCGGTAATTGTAGCTCCATCTTTCCCCCCGCCCTACCCCCACCCACCTACCCCTTCTGCTCATTCGTCAGGAGCGTCTCTCCTACCACCTACCCGACCTCCGCCTCCTTACAAACGTAATCCGTACAGGCAGCCAAATCCTCTCCTGCCGCCGGCTTCACTTCCCTCGTCGCGGTGACGATTCCCATCAGCCTGTACTTCCCGGGCTCGTCCTTTGTACCGACGTCCAAGTGCCCATTTATTTCCCGCTTCGTTACACCCCCATAAAGAATCCTCCTGGCCGCGGGACAGATTCCGTCCTAAAGATCCTCGCCACCCCTCGCCAGGATTAAATTATTAGAAACAGCCTCCTTACGCGGCTCCTTACGTACTTCTAATTTCTGCCGCGGATTCGCCCGAAAAACCACCGTCGTTCCAAACCTCGCAAATTCATCTGCGACCCCATTCGACGGAAGTCGCGCGCGGGCGGAAAAATCCGACTCCTCAATCCCGAAAATTCCGGCCAATTCGGCCGACACCGAGAGCGGCTACAAAACGCTCCCTCCTGTCTCTTCTCAGCCACTCTTCTCACCCCCTTCTACCTCCTCACTTCCGGCAAGTACCTGAGACCTGACCTCCTCGAGAGGCACGCGTAACAAAGGAAACTCACGGCGGAACTCGCGGGAGAAGGGAGGGCGGGTGCGACAAGAAAGCTCGCGAGAGAAGCTAGGAGAGAGGAGAGAGTGAAAGGAGGAGGGTAGAAGGAGTTTCGACGAGGGCGAGGGGCTGATGCAGTGACGTGCAGGAGAAAAGAGGGTGAGGGGGGGGGGCGAATGGCGACGCGGACCTCTTCCCGTTCGCACGGGCACACGAGCCGAGTTTCTAATTAAACTTAAACTTTTAATTGACTCGTTGTAAAGCAGTTCCTCGTAAGAGGGCCTTGCACGTACGCGCCGCCTCTCTCTCTCTCTCTCTCTCTCTCTCTCGCTTGCTCTCCCTCAACCTCTCCCTTCTTCGCTCACTTCTTCGCCCGCTTCTTCCCAAGGTTCTTCTCACCCTCCGCCCATCGACCCTTCTGACGTTCTCGTCTTCCGCTCATGCGTTCCTTCCTTCCCTCCTTCCTTCGTTACTTCCATGCGCCTCCGCTTCCTTCTCCCGTTCCGTCAGAATGGCGATACAGGGCCGGTGGGAGGAGAGCGTTCGCAGACTCTCGAGACAGCGAGACAGCTCGAGTTTGCAAAGTTAACAAGGAACGAGGCGCCCGTATGGCCGGAGATAATACGCGGATACATACGTAATACGTTATTTTGAATCGCGCACTAGAGGCGCTTAAGCGACGTTAAGCAACGGCGCGTCTGCATATACGTATCTATACATCTATGCATAAACATACATGTATAATATATATATATAGAGAGAGAGAATGGATGGGTGGGAAGTTTTATTGTTCGCGGAATCCATGAAGTTTCATGGAAGGAACGGAAAGTCATGTAAGCTCTGCCGGACGTCGAGAAGGCAAAAAAGATAAACAGCCGCTATACCCGTAAAATTCCCGCGACGCGTGTACACCTAGGCTAACCGAACGTCGGATTAGCGGTGAAATGAGCGATGAGCCGGAGATAGACGCGCCGGCAGATACGTTGTAGTCGAACAGAGCGGGCTTAGATTAAGTCAGTCACTCGATACCCGCTAAGGCTATCGATGAAAAAAATCCTCGCAAGCAGATAACGCCGTGCTTATCGAAACCTCTCCTCCGTTCTTCTTCGCAGAGGTTGGTGTCGCAAGGTGTGAGAAAACGTAGCAGGGACGCCGGCCGCTCTTTATCTCTGGGAGGCATCGTCGTCCAAGATCGGAGCACAGGGTCCCACGAACGGCCGTAATCCTGCGTTGTCGAGGGAATCGGACAACGGTATCGTCGGCTCTCCAGCAACTCGCCTTAAATCGTCGATTCAGTGCGCGCAGTTCTGTCGAAGACCACGTCGTTCGCGTCAGGAAAGTGAAATTCGTGCGCGAAGTCCTGCGAGTCCTGAACAACGTCCGCGAAGAATCTGTGGGAAAAAAAGTGTGCTTCACGTGTCTAACGTTCGGCAGCAGATATATATCTATATATAAATATATATATATAGATCGGGAGTGTGCATTCTGTATTCGCGTCGCCGGTGACCGTGTTTGGGGGCAGCCGAGCCTTCAAACAAGAACAAGCCTAATCCTGTCTTCCTCAAGGATAAGCGAGACGGAGCGGAGGCACCGACAGCCGGTCGCCAAGAGGGCACCTATGAAAATGCTTCAATCGCTGACCGCTCTGGCGGGTAAGATCTCGCCGGGATCGCCGACGGACAGCAACGCCAACAAGGTGCACATGCACAACAACAACAATAACAACAACAACAACGTCGTACACCATCACCATCCGTACTCGAAGCAGCAGGCGCAGCCCTCGCCGTCGCACTCGAGTAACAGCGACCAGAAGGAGAACACGTAAGTCACTGCCATCGGACAATATTTGTCGTAGAAACTTTTCCGTCACTTTCGATCTGACTCTCTGGAGTGAAGCTCGACCCCTAGGACTCGGTTTCCGGTTACCGGTTTCGGGAAGCAGCGCGCTTTCACGCGCGACGACTCGGCGTCCGACTCTCAAGTATTTCGGTTACGCAAGTTTTGCGCAGAATCCGGTAAGGGAGGGGTGTCCTTGAGAGCGAAATATGATGGGAGCGAAAGAAACTGTGACGATAATTGACATTCTTAAAGCTCTCTGTCGCGTCCCTCGCGGCTTTTGTCTCGGCTCCCTACGGCGGGAGGCGGGCTGAGTCGAACGGAAATACGATTTAACGCTCGTTGAAAACAACTCGTCATTCGGCGCGTCCCGGACGGTCTGTTTCTTTTCCATAATATCATTGTCCCTGAAAGCTGAAAATGAGGTACTTTGCGACGGGGTAAGAGCGTCCCACGAGAGTGCCCGATACAAGTGGTCCCACCTCTCCCCCCTCTTTCTTTCTCTCCCTCTCTCTCTCTCACTCTCTCACTCTTACTCTCTCTTACTCTCTCTTACTCTCCCGTCACCGAGAAACGACGTCAAGAATGAAGGCGTCGCTTTCGACGGCGTCGTCGCCGTGCGGCCGGACTAAATTGCTTACTTACTCCAACGTAAACATCTGCTTTACGTTACAATTAGAAAACTGGCTCCCACCTCTGTCTGTGTGCGCGTCCGTGTGCCTCGACTTCCACGAGCGCGTTCAGCACGTCCGGGACTTGCTGGCGAAACTTGCGGCGCCGAACTCACCGGCGTTAGGCACTGGCAAAGACACCGGTTCCACTCAGCCGAGTATTAATTGTTCGAGAAACATAAACCGTTGAGCCGTATTTATCTTTCGCCAAGTCGAAGGCTAATTAGTAGCGTCTGTTATAAAAGGTGGAACGTACCTACCGCTCACCTTCGCAATTACCGACAACTTTCGGCCCCACATACCCACATTGGCATCGGGTGACTTTCGCGGAATAATTTCTACTTTGTCTTAATTAAAACTCGTCGGAATATATCGAGAATCGAAAGCGCGTTCTCAAGGACCGAGGCATCCTCCTCCTCTTCCTCCCAACTAATTTCCCCGCGGACACTTTGAAGAGGGTTCTCGATGAAACGTCGCCGCTAATTCGCGCGACCCTCGCGAGGCATATTAAAATGTATTTTTGGAGAATGTCAGGCAGCCTCATCATCGTAAACGTCTCCTACCCTCCTCCCCCACTCCCTCCTCTCTAGACGGTGTCTCTTTCGACGAAGCTCGACGAGGCCGGTAATCGGGGGTGTCACGTCAGAAAAGAGGATCGTGCCGAGGATGAGGAGCGAAGGACGGGAAAGGACGAGAAGGACTGGGGTGGCAGAGGCATGGGGTGGTAGAGGGGGGGGACAGGGTAAGGGGATGCCCTTCTTCATTATTTCGTTACGCCGCGTAAACGTGGCCGTAGTATAGTCGCGTGGAATGGGAGTGAAAGCCTAAAATAACTTCTCGGCATTCCTCGTCGCTTGGCTGGAGGTGGAGGGAGACGAATGACGGCGGGACCGAAGGGGGAGAGAATGCTCATCCTCCCTCGAAGCCACCCCGTCGTCGAGGCACCCCTTCCGAGCGAATGTCGCTAAAATATGTACCCGCCTTACGTAAAACGCGCGATTCGAAGGGCGAAATTTTCCCGTCCGAGAAGTCTCGGTAATCGCGAATACTGGGTCCAGGGTAGGTAGATGGGTAGGTGGGTAGGTAGTAGGTGGTAGGTAGGTAGGTTGGCTGCCTGCCTTTCGTTCCTTCTTCGTCATCTCGCCACGTTGCCTCTCGCCGTGCTGCCTCTCGCCACGCTGCCTTCGAGAAGCGACGTACTGGCGAGGGGGTGCGAAGGGGTGCGCGGGGGTGCGAGGGGGTGGGCTGGGGCTGAATCAGAAGTACGTCGGGAGAGACGCGCCTGAATGCGCATCGAAATTAATTTCCGCGCGTCAACGTCGACGAATTCTGCCGCTACGCCGGCATTCTGCGGAATTCGTACGGAAACTACGGCGAACGGAGGGCGAAAGAAAGAGAAGAGGGGACGAAGCTCGATCCTTTACCTTCGCACTACCTTACCCTTGCCCTTACCCCTCCTCCTCTCGCTCATTCTCTCTCGATTCCGCTCGACGACATTCGCCGAACGTGTTTATTTCGAGGAGATTTTTTTACCTCAGCCACCCCCGCCGTGACGAAGCTGACAATGGAGGGCGCCATGTCTGAGGGTTTAATGGGTCCGTGAAAATGTTCGCTCGCTCGCGCTCGTTCTTCATTTCCGACTGGCGGTCTTGAGATTGGAAACGAAATTACTTTAAACGGATCGGTACAGCGCTACGTTAAGCTTCGGGTTGGCGGGGTGGGGAAATCATCAACCTACTGGGTGAACTTTCAATTCGATCCGATGGCGAGGGAGAAAGAAGCGGAACGTAGGGGTGGCAGAGCGAGCGGGCGGGAGAGAGAGAGAGAGTCGTTCGGCGTTAAAGTTTATCTCGCCAACGAACTTGCGCTCTTCTGGCTTCGAAGCCGGCTGCAGCTTTCAATTTCGAAGCGTGCGAGGCGAACGTTTACGTTGACTAACGAGGCTTCGGAATGACGGGGCTCGTAAAGTCGCTGACACGATTTCACTATTACGGCATTGTCAACAAAAGTACAATGAGCCAATGAGACTGTCGCGAACTGTACGAACCCGGCGGATGACGTTCGCCTATCGGCGTCGGAAACTCGGAACGCTTTTCGCTGCCGTTCGCCGAACCACGAAACTCGATGCCAAAATTTGCCATTCCGATATTTCGCCAAACCGAAGCATACGGATACTAATTCGGCGTCGAAAGCCCTGTCTACCGTTCTTCATTAGCCGTTTAGCACGTTCCTTGCCGCGTGGGACGTATGCGACCCAAGCTGAACTTTCCGCTCAGGCCGCTTGCTAGTCCTTAAAAATTAAATTTATTCTTTGTTTGATACCCTTTTCTTGCTAATTATGGCTTTGTACTATTGAAAGGCGTAAGGCGTCAAAAACGAGTTTATTTAATTGTAAAAGTGTGGGTCATATAGCTCCAAGTGGCCTGAACGGAAAATCTTCAAAGATCGGTCCGGGCACGGAGCGTGTTAATTCGCGCGCTAATAGGAGGGCGGTGCGAAAGTATAATTGAAATCTCCCACGTTCGCGGGACAATTAACGCGAAACTGGCTTGCGAGGTGTTGCGGGTAACGTTTATCGGCCCACGGGGATTAAGGGTTAAGTGACACGTACATCTCGGCGGCAGGAATTCGGCTCGGCGAAAAGGGTCGCCCGTGGACCCCAAAAGGTTTTCGGGTAGGGTCGCGCTATCAAGATCCAAATGTTTCTCCTTGTCGGAAAGTATATCGAAATTAATCCCAGCCCCGCCGACAGGCTGTTCCGAGGGACGATCTCTATCTTTTGGCCGACGAGGATCGTTCGGCGAACATCGGCAACATCGGGCCTGTACGATCCGGTTACTTAATTACCCATTGCGTCACTTACGTCGCGCATGCCGCCTTATCGCCTCGGGGACGATAATGGCTTTTATCGGGCTGGCAAAGACGACATATCACAGCGATACAGAAACTCACGCCCCACCATCGTAGATCATACGTCGACCGGCTCCGAGACCCCTTTCATTTTCCCGTTCAAGGTAATCTCGAGAAATATTGTTCCGCGGCCAAAATCGACCCCGAGTGATCAGAGCCAAGCGGATCGTCGACGACAATTCGCCCTGTAAATCATATCTGTATCCCGGCGATCTACTGGGCGGTCACGTACGATCGTAGATCAGAGCCGCTTTCTTTTCCGGTAGGTCGGATTTCGTCGCTTTCAGGAAGATTAAATTGTACCTTCCGCGTATCCGGTGGGCTTGTCGATCGATTCCTTGACGTAAGACTTAATTTTTTGTACTACGGACCTCGTATTTGTAGATATTTGCGGTGGATCGTCGTTCCGGAAACGGAACAGAATGAGTCTCGGTCCTTGATCCGCTTTCATGAAAATTAAATCCTTATTGTCGCCGGATCCTCGCCTCGAATCCCGGAGGCCACATACAGCTCAACACCTTCGGCGGGAGCCGAATCGAGCGTGCTGTATCTAGCTCGCTATCGAAAGGCAGCCCCCGATGCCGCGGAGAAACGGTTTAAAATCCGTGCGAAGCGGTAGCAGTGCAATCCCATCGAAAGTCCCTGGAAGATTTACAGAAGCCACTGGCGGAAATCGAGACGTCGCTGTATAGAGAGACCGACTGATACCATTGTTAGGTTTCAGCCCCTCAGCATCTTTTGAAACATTGCCTTTAACATGAGTCGGGACTTTCCGCGAATTGAAAAGATATGTTACGGGACGGAAACTGATCTTGTGCACGATCTTGCTTGACTCGCGGTATAAAAGATTCTACCTATACCTTCTCAAAAGCAGAGTATCGGCAGAAGTGGAAATTATCCGTGAACACATGATTCCGTATTTTAAACTTTTTATTCGCGCGTCAACTAAGGATGGCACGGACCAGCGGAGCTACGGCGGGTGAACGCTTTGTTACGTCAATTCCTGTGCATCTAATTCGCGTCTGATAAGCGAACACGGGCCTGAGAATTCTCCCACGATCAAGGCCCGTGCTTCTCCATTAATTCGAAATTCCGTGCCGCGTTCCATTCGAATTCTCGCGATTTCTACTCCGGCGCTGAGAAGGCGGCACTCGTCAGAATTTCACCTAAATCCTTTCAAAAGTGCCCGGCGCACACGTTCCGACGTTTCCATCCGAGAATAAGAAGAGAGTAGGGAGAAACGTGTAGAGAGGGAGAGAGGGACAGAAAGAGACACGGTGGTAAAGCAGGAAGAAGAGGGAGAGTAGAGTCTAGAAGAAGAAAGAGGATGAAGACCGAAGCAGGACCGGAGGGGGGGAAGGCATCGTCTGAGAAATCTGACAAATCCGACAAATCCAAATACAGAAAATCCTGGCGAGCGCCTATCTACCACTCCAGACCATCCACTCCGACCATACGCCGGCGTCTACTCTTGCACACACTCTCCCACACGCTCGCGCGCACACTGTGGCACGCGCGTCTTTCGGGTGGCGGCGTGTTACGTCGGTGAACTCTGCCGGTGATAGTCTTCGGGACTTTGTGCGGGTAACTGGATTTGGTGGTAGGCGTAAGCATTCCCCCGGCATGGGCGGCATACACACGAGGCACGTAGCACATAGCCGTGATATTGTCACATGCCTCTGGTGCAAAGCTCCAAATTGTATCGTTGTCGCGTGCTGCATGTGCGACCGACGATATTCCCAGTTCTCCCTTTCACAAAGCGCCATTCTCTCTCAGCCACCCCCTCCCCCCCCCCCCCTAAAACCCTTCACCATCCTTCTCCCATGCTCCTTTGACTCCCACTTCGTCTCATTCGTTACTCGCCCAACCTTTTTCTTCCCCTCTGTCTCTCAACTCGGCACTACGGACTCCTTCTTTACTTCTCCTTCTTCCACCTAACCCTACCTACATCCGACGACGAAGACGACCACAATATCATCCGACACGCTCGCGCGATTCTTTTCCCGCTCGAAGATGACTGCGAACTCTCCCAGCATTCGACACCCTCGCGATCTTAGACACTGTCACGCCTTCCATCCATACAAACTTAGGTCACTCCAATCAGAAACGGTACGTCCACTCCTGATAGAACGCTGAACGGTTCCCATGTTCGAAGTACGCAGTACTTTTTTTTTAACGTCCATGAAATCTTCGGAAGACTTCTGGCCTAAGTACGCAGTACTTCGCCGGCTTCATAATCGAGGCAGCGCGAAAAAGATTCTCGAGCAGGCAGGGGTTGGCCGGCAGGCACAGGGTGGCCTCTAACGAAGTATTACCGGATCCTCCGTCCGGACAGTCAATGTCTTCCGAGCTCATCGGAAGCCCCGATAAGCCGGCGGATAATAATTTCCCCCTCGACGATACGGCAAATTATTATTCTTATTAAATTTACGCACAACAGAAGGCCGAGAGGAGGGGTGGGGGGAGGGAGGGCGCTCGTTACGTCCCGTTCGAAGGCACTCGAGCGATGAAAGTCGTCGGCGGAGGAAAATTGTTCCTTTTCATCTTCCATGTCGATACCGCGACGATCCGTTCCCGACTCCGGGGCACTCTCGATTTAAACTCGATTAAAAGCAGTGCCGGATGGTCGAGGGTAGACAACGAACGGAGAGGGGGGAGGGAGAGGAGAAGAACCGGGACTCTGATTCATTAGTCGTAATAACATTTTTTCCCCGACGACGGTCGGTGCGTTGAAGCGGATAAAACTGGGTGGCTCGCGGAGGGGTCGGAGGCTCGGGGACGAGGAGGGCAGCGAGAGGTGAAATTTTATCAACGAATCTACTTAAGCGGCTAATAGAATCGTTACTTTGTTCGCTAATCCGCGAGTTTCCGGCCCCCACGGCGGTGGAAGGAGGCCGGTGAAGGGGGTGGGAATCGAGATAGGGGTGAGAGAGACGCGTCTGGAGTGGGAGTAGGAGAGCTGGATGGGAGAGGGGGGTGGCCACGGGGTGGAAGGGCGGAAACGCTTTTAACATCCGCGTAATCTGTCGACGGTAATCTTTTGAGCTTGCGCGCACTGATGATGGCGAAAGGGGAGACGGCGTAAAAGGGGGGAGGGGGCAGGGGGCGGGGGGGGGGGGGGGCGTGTGTATATAGGACGTCGGAGCTCCGACGAGCCATTCGCAACGATGCAATTTGTCGGATCTATAAAGCGACCGCGAAGTAGCTGGAGCCCCTGATGGATGCTCGGGGGTCGGGTGCGTGGGGTAATATGACTCGTAACATATTTCCAGCACTACCACCGGCGCACGGTCGGGGCCCACGTCGAATGCCGCCACCGGCAGTCAGCTACCCGACCGTCAGCCAGCCAGAAGCTGGCTGGGTGGCTCTACCGCGCCAGTCAGCCACCCACACACGCTCGCGCCGAAGCGACCATCGACCCGCCGGAGCGTGAAGTCGAGTAATTCGCGCGAGCGAACGCACACGATCGTGCGTAACCTTCGTGCCGGGCGAATAATTGTCGAGTAACGGAAATGGGAATCGAGAAAGCGCGGGGAGAGAGTGGGGAGGCAGCATTGTGCGGGGAAAAATTGCGCCCGCCGATCGGCGACGATCCGAAAGAACGCGCGATTGCATTACCCCTCTCTCTGCCATTTTCGCCCGAATTTTCTGAAAGCGCATTATGAAGCGCTCGACTCTTTATCCCGCGGCGTTACTCGATCTGGCGGCCGGCCGGCCTCGTTGCGATTTAATGTTAATCAACGTTAACGATAATGACCGCAGCGCCAGGTGGAGCAAATATTTGCTGCCCGTGGCGAGGTTAATGTCGAGGTTGACGGCGGGAAAGAATCGTCCGACTTCCGATTGCGGCTTAAATCGTTGGACGGTCCGAGTCGCGAGCCCCGGGGAACCTTTAATAACTTCCGTGACAATAAAGGTTGTGACGATCGAGATTGCTTTCGCGAAGGAGAGCGCCGGCTGTCCTCCACATGCCACGCCTGGCTCTCCGACTGGCTGACTGCTATTCATTATAAGCGGGAGACGCTGCAGTTCGTCGCGTCGCGGCGTCGTAAGGAGTCCGACGTCGACATTACGATCCGGAGAGCGGGAAGAGGGGTCGAAAGGAAAAGTTTGTTGTCCCGGCGACCCACTTCTGCGCTGCTCCGTCGTGTTTGTTCGCGGGAGACTCGCCGTCGTGTTCCGGCGCCTTGTTTACAGCCACGCGGCCGGCGGTCCTTTGCAAACGAACAGGAAGGTCTCTTTGTGAAAGGGTTGTTATAATCGGGCCCCGCTGTTCCACTTCGACTTCTTTGTGGCCGATCGAATGGGTCTCTCTCTCTCTCTCTCTCTCTCTCTCTTTCTCTGTCTCTCTTCGACTATCAGACACCTATTTTTCACCTCCCACGCCCTTCCCGGATTCTTCGCTAGCGTCACGAGCTTCGAACGCTCGCGGCTTAATCGATTAGTCGCGCCTCGCGTCGCGCTACTCGTATCCGTCATAAAAATTACCAGTGGAAACATTAACGTGCCCGAGACCCTTTTCAAGAGGGCGTGGAGTGATGAAAGCGAGGAGGCAGAACTTCAAAACCCCCACCCACCCCACCCTCCCCTCCCTTTTCCCAACGTCGTCGCCGAATGCGGATTCATCGTATCGGAAAAGTGGCTTTCCCACTACTGCGCCCCGGTTCCCTTTGACGATTAGAACTTTACACAGGCGCGTTACGCGAGCCGTATGAATAAACGATAAGTGCATACGTAACGTGCGCCAGCCTGCTGCAAGGACGAAAGGTGGGTGGAGGGGGGGGGGGGTGGTATACGCGGAGGCGATCCGTGTCGCGCACACATGCGCCAAAGGTATCCTATCGATTTCATTCAATATTACACCGTTTTAGACCCTGGATCGTGTTCGCCGTCGTCGCACGCCTCTTTACCTCCCCTGTCGTTTCATCCCTAATTGTTTGCCCCAAATCTCTCTCTGCAGCTCGACCAGGGCGAGCCATCAATCCGCCCCCCCCCCCCCCCGCCAGTACAGGGTGTTCGAACGGAAAAAGAGCGGAATCGCTCGAAACGCCAGACGGACGACAGTGATCATTTAATTCGGCGGGAGCAGACTTCATTAGTGGCCCCTCTAGTTTATCACAATTAGCGGGCATAGGCGGGCGACCGCTCGCGTGATGGATCGCGGGCCGAAGTTTTCGAAGCGGCGCGCCGAGATAGCCGGGACGATGATGCGATACATCGTGCCGCGTAATCATGAACGATCGAGCGATCCCGTCGTATCGCGCGCGCCTTGTCGTCAATAATGTGTCTGGTAACTTGTTACGGGAACCCGGAGGGGGGTAAGTTCGCGTTTCCGGTTGTGGCGGCGCCCTTACGTCTTCCCACTTTGTAACGTCGAACGTTTATCGACGGTGGAATGAAGAGAAGATGGGAGGGGAGTAAAGAAGAAAGTCTGCGTCGTAGCTGGCTTATTGTTGTACTCGAAGCGTAAACTTTCATATCGGTGGGATGGGATCAGGGTCGGAGGCCTGGTCAACATTATTAAAACGGAAGTACACTTCGGAGTTATATAACGCTGGCTTCCTTTTCTCCCGGGCTTACAGGACAGACTTTCTCGGCCCGCTACTGCGGGACACATCCTGGAAATTAAGTTAACGGAGCAATTCTTCGGTTTTCCTTAACAGCCGGCAAACGTGCCGAGGCGCAAGCCAGTCGTACGCGCACCGTCTGCATACACGCTCCGTACGTGTAAAACACACATACCCCACCCTGCACGTACCCTCCCCCCTGATTCAGTGAGGAAAGCGGAGGAATGACTGTAATCCGGTTAGTAGGTATTTCCGGAATTGTGCTATCGGATCGTTTCACCTCCCCTCCTCATCCACCCCTTTGTCCTTTAACTCCGCGTCCTCCCCCCTTCTCCTTCCCCTCCTTCACTTACAGCTAACTATGCGACGATATAATTTCAATTGAAGCACCGTCGCGTAACAAAGCGGCATTCGCGATACGAACGTTTGCGCTGGCCAATCTAAAAGTGTTCGAACTATCTTCGCAGGACCGCTTTCAACTAATCTGGATCGCGCGCGCGCGCGTGCACGCGATAATGAATGCGCTAATACGCGAGCTCGCTATCATCGTAGTTCGGGCAAGGGGCGCCAGGCGTCGATTTCGACTCTCCGCGGGAGCCCTGCGGGTTTCCGTCGAAATTTATTCAATGACTAATAACGCGCGCGATTAGATCGAGGCAGACCACATTGCGGCTCGTATCAAATTCCGTCGATTTCGCTCTGCCTCCTTTCACCCCCCCTCCTCCGCCTCCGCCTCCTGCCGACCCGATTCTCGGCAAGCTGCCTCATCCCCTGCCCCCGAGCCCGGCCTCATCCCTGCCCCGGAACCCTACTTCATCCCTACCCCATCCCTACCCCATCCCCGACTCCACCTACGCCGGATCTGGGATCCCGCTCGCATTAGCATGTTATTGGGCGGTTGTTTACTTCGAGGTTAATCGTCACCTCTGGTGCCGGGGAGAGGGTTTGGCCGGCGAGCGAATGAGAGAGGAGAAAATTGGAGAGGGAAATGGGGAATTGAGGGGCGGAGGGGACGGCGGGGGTTGGTGTCGGAAAAAGAGGTTTCGGGGAACTTCGGGCAAAAATCGTCCCTGACCAGAGAATAGTAATTGCTCATTCCCGCGGGACAAACATATTTTTCGCGCCGCTCCAATTGCCTTCCTTCGTTCAATCTAGCGCGGCACGAAAGAGTTGGCCGGAGGGAGGATGTTTCTCTCCCCTTCTCTCTCTCTCTCTCTCTCTCTCTCTCTCTCTCTCTCTCTCTCTCTCTCTCTATTGCTCTCGCGGTCTTTGTCCCGCGACTTGTAATAATCAAGTTGACGCGGCGCTAGGTATTACGGGCTTCGCGGCGAACAGGAGTCATGGGTGGGATTTAATAAACGCAACCGGACGCGCCCGCTCTGTCTTTCGCAATGTAAGTTTGCAGTCGTCGCGCGGTCGGATTTAATCCGGGAGGGGGGCGGCAGTGTCGCGTGTCTTGGCGGTGTTAAAATGTACGGCGGGTGGGAATGTACCGGAGGGAGAAGAAGGTGCGGGTACACGGAAAGAGACAATGGCCTGGCGGAGAAGACGGGCAAGATAGTGAAATAGAGAGAGAGAGAGAGAGAGTGAGAGAGAGAGAGAGAGAGAGAGAGAGAAAAGAGAGTTTGCCTCCGCAGGAAGGTTTATTGGAAGGATGGAGAGTTAATTAAACGAATAAATAACGTAACAAAGCCCCTCAGGAGAGCGAGCCGAGGAAGACGAAGAGAGAGTAAGGAGACGCAGGAGCCGGCAGGGTGACAGGGGTGGGGGTTGGGCCGAGGATGGGAAAGGAGAGGAAAAGAGAGAAATAGAGAGCGAAGAGGAACCGCGATCCGCTTTCAGAGAGTTGTGCGGATATATTCCGCAGCGTACGCTATCGTCGTTGCTCTCCCTCTCTTACCCTATCCACCTCCTCCTCCCGCCCCTCTCTCTTCGTTCATCAGGTCGCCTCGCCCCTCGCGAAGGCACGCAACCTCCTATACGACCGCCTTTCCCTTTCAACCGTGCTTGTCATTATTGCGGGCCACCCTAGATCTCCGCCTCCCTACTCCACACCCCGTCCCATCCTCCGGCCACCCTCCGGCCACCCTTCGGCCACCCTTCGACCGCCCCACCCCCCATTCGACGCTCTAACAATGACACGATACTTTGCGCTTTGCAGGGCATCCCGTTACCGCCCGTAGTTTTCACGGGGGGGCCGAGCGTTAATTAAAAACTACCTGACCGGCGTGTCGCCGGCTAGTCGCTCTTCCTCTTTTTGCGCGCGCGTGCACGGTCCAATCACGACGGAGAAGCCAGTTGTATCGTTGTAAAGCGTCGAAGAATCTGACGTCCGATTAATTAAAACGATACGGACGAATGCGGGCTGCGCGTTTATTGCTCGGAATATACTAGAGAGCGAGCGAGAGAGAGAGAGAGAGAGAGAGAGGGGGAGTGAGAATCAGAGAGGGTCGGTTTACGTCTCTCGCAACGTCGATAACGTTCACGGGATACGGATGAAGTTTCACATAACATTTTGGGGAACGGCCGATGTCGTGCGTTGGCAAGGAAAGGGATCACGATCACGCAATCCGAGAAACCGCAAATCAGTCCCTTTCGGGGTTTCCGAGCACGGGACCGTACCGCGGAGGGGCCATAAAAATCTCCGATTGCTACCGTCGCGTCCCCCCTCCCCTCCCCTTAATTTCGTGCACGATGGGGTCGCCAGACGGCGGCCGCCCCGTAAGACAGCCATGGCACGGATCGAGAGCCTTCAACGGGCTTCGTGCACGCAAATTTTGCCCTCGAACGTCCCCACCCTTCCTGCCTCGTCGCCACTGGCTAAAATTACTGTCATAAACTTGACCGAAGACTCTTTTGCTGCCGAGAGTCATCCGTCAGGGCAAGAGCCCGTTACATTTTTTTCCATTCTCGGCGCCGATTCGATGCGAGGCCTGTGCCTGACAATTGCGCACCTCTTTTTTGTTTCAGGTAAGTACCGTGGACTCATTTCCATGCCTGTCATTTGCCATCGGGATTTTTGCCGCCACGCGGCGCCAGCGGTAAGTGAGGCGGACATAATTCAAGCCCGGTCCGCGTTTCGGAACGTTCGTCTGCCGCTTTATAAATACGCTTTTCGACTCTATTAACCCCCGGGGGGGCTGGAAAATTAAAAAGGGAGGGCCACTGGCCACGGCGGGGACCGTTCGCTTCGGGGTGGGAGTGGGGGTGTGTGCCGCGTAAATCATTAGTTTTATCAGGCGCATCCAGTTCGTATTTCCGCTTTATCTATCCCGACTAACTGCCCATTCGTTAAAAGCGAAAAAAAGACAGCCGTGGAAACAATGGTCAATCCGGCTGCGGGGACTGGCTGATTGGAGGCGCCGGGCAGTACTACCAGTCGGCTTTGGGAGAAAAATACTACTCGCGATCGTGGGAGGGGGGATAGGGGAGGGACACCGGTGTGTGACGAATGCAATTGATTTTATCGCGCCTGTCGAATCAACTCCCTCCCTCGGCGAGCGCGTGGATGCGAGACTGAATATTTCAGCGACTTAACCTCCCGCGCGTCTTCGACCGGATACCACCTCTGGCTCCATTTCGGACATTTTGTCCGGTTTAAATTTTACGTGGTTGCTCGTGGATCCTCAGCGCTCTCCTTCGCGTTCCTCTCGTACGAATGCGCGGCTTCGAACTTCTTCCGCGGAAGTCTCGTTAAAACTCGGCAACGATATTCTCTCGGATTCGAGGTACCCGCGCCATGAATCGCGTAGAGCCTCTCTCTGTCTCTCTCTGTCTGTCTCTATCTCTCTCTCTCTCTCTCTCCCTCTCTCCCATCGCCATCCTTCACTCTCATTCCGCCACCCCACGGCTCGAGCCCGTCTTTTTACTCATCCTTGCTTTTGTTTCGACGAGATCCCGTTCGCCGTAACGAGTCTCCCGATGAAACGGGCCCCGTTTTATCCCTTAAAACTTTTAACGAACTGGTGAGCGTACTGTTTGCTTACATTTAAATACTGCCGAATTCTCTGTCCCCCGCAAAAACCGTCGAGTTACCCCCTCGCGGCCACCCCCGGGCCAGCCCTCTCGTCCGGCAGGCTCGCTTTTGTTATACCGGCATCCATTCGTGTCTTACAACTTTCGTTACGTCGAAAGACAGTGGGCTTTCCACCGCAGTCTCGAAGAGTTCGTCGTGTCGCCGGTTTGAACTTCCGAAACTTATGAGAGCCCAGGCCAGGAGCGGGGGCCGGGTCCGGGTCAAGGGAATGGACTCGCATGTCGAGAGAGGGATGGATCAATGATTTTCGTCCTTACCCCGGGACAGCTATATCGCTCCTACTTCAGTACCGTTTATTTAACGTCGAACATTCGTTCTCCACGATCGAAATGGCAATCGTAAAAGTTGCCTCCGACGCTTAATCGCCGCGAAACGCGCGCGCAGGTCAAGGGTGGATATGCCGCGATATCCGCTTTCCGTTCGATCGTTCGATCGAGGGTGATCGTAAACATCCTTTACAACGCGATCAGCTCGAGTAACGCCGGACAACTCGCCCTACGTTGTATTTAACGCGATATCCGCGCATACGCGCTCCAATTTCCTCTCTCACCCCTCTCTCTCTCTCTCTCTTTCTCTCTCTTTCACTCTCTGTAAAGGCACTTGCACCTGAAGCCGAATCGTCGTTGGGAAAGAGGATTTGTGCGGCCGGATTTTCAAACCGCGGCTCCGAACAAAGAGCCCGCGCCGAAAGAAGGTCACGTATGGTAGCCGAGTGCACTTATTTCCACCCTCGTCCAGCCTCCCCCCCGAGGACCCTACCCGAGAATTTCCACATCCCTCGATCGTCCGAAAGTTTGTCCGCGCAAAAATCACTCCCCGCTATCACGGACGACCTTCAACAACGTCTCGCGCTGCGATTTTCGACCTACACTCGACTCCGGCTTTATTTGCCTTTCCTCCATCCCTGCGCTGCTCGCACGATTTGCCGGTTAATCTCACGGCCGTTGAGTAGCGAGAGGTGTTAACGCCCCTTCGGGCCAACTCGAAAGTCCGCGCGCCAAAGCTGGCCAGACGGCAGTTTCCTACTCCGCTCGATATAATCGCTGCCAACGTAGCGACAACTGCCGCGACCGGCAACGGGCGCAACGACAGAAATTACCTCGGGCGAGAGGGCGAACAATGATAAAACGAGATTAAGAGAGATCGAGACAATTCGCACGCGGCGAACTGGCAAAGCTGAGTAAAGCGCGCGCCGGATGCGTCCCGGAGTCCCGAAGTTATCGAGTGGGTCGGAGTACGCTCTCACGGACTCGTGCTTCGAACGGTTTCGTGCTTTATGGACGTTCGACCGATAGCACGGCATAAAGAGAAAGGGACAAAAATAGAGGGCCCATGGAAGTCCATGGAATTAAGCGAAGCGTCGAAAGTTCGAAAAGAACGTCGTGACTTTGAACAAATTGCGCGCGCCTTCGCGAATTGCGTACACGTGTGCGAACTGGTAGGAAGGTTGGTAGGGAGGTTGGTAGGTCGGTAGGTAGTTATGCATGAGTCGCGTATGGATGTTTGCGTACGTAACTTTCGCGTGCGCGCCGAGTTTTACTGTAGTTCTACGTAAATGTTATAGGTACTTATTCAGTTTGACTCTCATTTATAGTTCATGGGACGTTAATGTTGCTTTACGTCGGTAATGGGCGCTTTTAAAACGAAAATCCGGGGGTAGCGGGGTGAAGTATTAATTTTCTTTATGCGCCCTCGGCAAAGCGCTCGCTGCGCGTAATTCGAGAAATTAGTATCGGCGAACGACGGGGAATTTAACCGGTCGGTTATTATGATTGAACGGACGAAATTGACGATGGTGCCCTCGACGTTCGGCCGAAATTCTGCCTGTCGGACTAAACTACGATCTATAAGAGAGGTTACAAAATTTTGCCCGACCGAATCCGGCCGAAGAGCGAAGAAGTAAACACGTCCGTCCCGCGCAATTAACAGACAGCTGAGAAATGAAAGCGTCTGTGCCGCTGGGAGGTTCAATGTAAAATCACATCGAATTTATTTGGGGATCGTCCCATCTGTCACCGAGGGACGTTAGTCGATATTCATAACCCTCCAGTGTTATTATACGTCCGCGTCTAATGAGCTTTCGTTAAAGTCCGTTCAGTGCGCGCTCGAATCGTTAACGAAGTGCAAGATAATGGCCTTTACAGTATTAACAAGCCCACCCCTCGCGATTCTGGCCGCCGGCGTCGAAGAAAAGGGCTGTCCCGGTCTGATGCCTGTAGGGCTCCCTGCATTGTCAACCCTCCCCCCCCCCCCCCCCCCCATCGAAACGTTGCAGGTTTTGAAGGGATTTAGAGGCGCTAACCCCTCTATCGGACCCGGCGCTTCGAAGTCGAAAAGTCAGGAAGAGGGTAAAGCTGAGTGACATCGTAGAGGAGTACAAGAGAGACAGGGGAATAGAAAGAGGTAGAGAGAGATAGAGATAAAAAGAGGGAGAGAGAGAGAGAGAGGAAAAGTGAAACCGAGGGTAGGAACAGACAGAGGGACAAGAATAGTCTTTGTTGAACGAGGTTGCCGGCAATGTGGGGACCGTATCTGTCCCAGGATATCACTACGTGCTCGATGTACACTCTGCGGCGAACTTTGTTCTCTCATATCGCCGTCTAATATGAGGGAGCGTCGCGCAATCTTTGTCATGCCATCGTCTAACGTAACTCGACGCTATTCCGCCCCTGAAACGCACAATTTGTTACGTCGCGAGCGAAGCTTCCTTCATCGCTGATCGTTACAGTCCGGGTGATGATAGCGTTTCTCCAATGTCGTCCCATGATCGTAACTAATTCTAATCGACCATCATGTCAACGCGCAGGGATACCGTGTTGTATACAGATGGTTTCGATCCGGTCGAGGTCAGGTTTCTTTCTAAAGAATAGAACAGAGAGGCTGTTGACCTTACGAAGAATGCCTTCATTTCGAAACATTGTGACGTTTTTCATGTTAGGCACAAGGTCGCACGACTGCGCAGAGTCAGGCATTACGTAACGCTGTCTGCCGATCTTCCGCCGCGCACGTAAGCGGATACAAACTCTCCGAT
This sequence comes from Anoplius nigerrimus, assembly GCA_914767735.1. Classification (NCBI taxonomy): domain Eukaryota; kingdom Metazoa; phylum Arthropoda; class Insecta; order Hymenoptera; family Pompilidae; genus Anoplius; species Anoplius nigerrimus. The sequence goes on along the minus strand of OU612085.1, from coordinate 12,002,909 downwards.
GCTCGGTGGCAAAAGCGTGCAAAAACCGGCCATGGGTCCTCTGTACTTCTAGCTTCCGGTGGGGTCACGGAACCGCTGACATTTTCGGGTCTTCCCACCGAAAATCCGACAGGTAGCGCCGACGATTATTTATACGCATCCGCCATTACCTGCACGCGAAGCGCGGAAACAGTCAGCTTTTAATATTACAACCTGCGCATATCGACATGCACGACGGAAGCTGAGCCTCGCGATTGGTCTGCTCTACCATGGAAATCGGAATGGAATTCGGGCGACTGACGTGCGCCGGCTACGTGGCAGAGCGACGTTTTTCACCCCGAAATCCCGGAAAACAGGAAAAAGTCCCGTGAAAGCACGTAAAGTGAGAGAAAAAGACAGAAAGCGCAACGTTCAGCCTACTTTCGACGCGGCCAATCTGCGTCGATTCGACGCCGTCTCCGTCGTCGTCCAGGCTAAAGCCTCTCAGTATCGCGCGCCGAATCGGATTTGGCGTGGATTAACCTGCACGTTTCATAAGAGAAGGACGATATACGGTATTGCGCAACGACGCACAATCGGATCTTCATTAAGAGCGCGAGGCTAGTAGTGGCGTCCGTAGTGGCGTCTGGCACGTGGAAAGCTGCGAAAGACGGTGCGAATCGAGGCGTCGCTAAATATTGATCATTCGACCCCCTCCCGCCCTCCACCCCCCGCGTTCCGCTTCCACGTCACGTTAAAACGTACGTATCGTCGGGGTCAGTACGTGCTTCGCGCGTAAGGGGTTAATTCCCGCGTCCCTCCCTGCGTCCCTCTCGGCATCCCTCTCGGCGTTCCTCTCGGCGTCCCTCCCGGCGTCCCTCCCGGCATCCCTCGGCGTCTCTCCCGGCGTCGTTATACCGCCGTGCATCCCAATTGTTGCTCGCCACCTCGCCCTCGTCCTATCACGGCGCGCGCGCTCGGCGTTCGCTATTTTTGTCGTAAGTCGTTTGCGAGAGCCGCGCGATGAGTCACGCGAGACGCGGGGAGCCTCGCTTCTCCGTGGCCGGCCGAGTATGTTTAGATTCCGGAATTCGCGGGAGAGCCATCTCTGTTATCCGCCCTCGAGAACTTTAGCGTGCCTTGCCTGTCCATCGGCCGAGTGTCAAGTTACCGCTCGCGCTGCGTGCGCGACACGCGAGCTTGGCCACCTCCGCCCCCGCCCCCTCCCTGCCTCCTCTCAGCCCCCCTCATCCCCCCCTCATCCTCCCCTCATCCCACTCTTCGTTCCCCGGTTAGTTCCTCGGTTCGTTCCTCGCTTCACTCTCGTCTTCGTCCTTCTCCGCGTCCTCCTACCGCCTTCCGCCTTCTTGGCGCATTTCTGCGCGACGCGCGCAGGCGCACGCCGAGGCTCTTCCCAACTTTGCCTCTTTCCAGGGACACCCTCGGGACACCTCGGGCAGCGCCTCCGTCGTTTGAAATTTTTACCTTCCCCCGAGTCGAATTTCACGAGGTACCGCGCACCTACTAACAGGTGTCTTTAACATTTTCGCCTGCAGGGAGCGAGAATTATCGCCGTCTTGCCGCGGATACTAAAAGTCAGAGAGAGAAGAAGGGAGGAAGGGTGGGAGAAAGTGAGTGAGAGAGAGAGGGTGGATTTTCTTGTTTAATTGATTGAGAATTGAGTGCAAAGTTTCGGGATGAACGTTTACGGGGCAGCTCTTCAATTTTACTCCGTCGACTCGAACGTGCACCGTATAAAAAGGGAACGAGGATCCTGGCGCGGGGGTGGGTGGATTACGGGAATTAATCGTATGTTCGGCACGTAAGGATCGGTGCCCGGAGAATTTGTATCATCGTAAAAGGCAAACTACGCGGAATCGTTGTCCCTTTTTCAGCGCCGTAGGGCGCCCGACGGCACTTTTATCCTCCTAAACGTTTCTTCGTTCAATCGCGCTACCCTCGTAAACGCCTGGGCGAAGGGGGTGGGCAGGGGCGGGGGGCGGAAGGGGATGAGGGCTGAGCGAAAACGTCGGCGAACGAATTCCGGCCAATGGCAGACAACGGCGCTCGCAATCTCGGGGAAAGGTGGGAAATCCACATACGTTTCCCCTATCCCGTAATCATCCCGCCGAACGGTACACACACGCTAACTTCCGAACGTTTCGCGCGCGCGACGCTCGCCCGTCGTATGAATTTTAAATTAAATTCGGTATGCGGAAAGACGCTTTTATTCCGACTCGGGCGAGGGAATTTCGAGCTTTCGGATTTGGCTGGGAGTTTCGAAAATTTGTCCGCGCGATGCCTGTTTCGATTGGGGGGATTTTTCGAGAGACCCGGCCTGCTGCTGTAAAAGTTGCCAGCTATGTCCGAAACATGCGATCACTTCGATCTGCCAGCCAGCTCCCTCTCTCTCTCTTTCTCTCTCTGTCTCTCTCTCTCTCTCTCTCTCTCTCTCTCTCACTCTGACTCGATCTCGTTCCCTCTCGGTCCGCTCTCTGCGTTCCGGCTGGCCGGACGTTTCCTCGTTGTGTTTTTCATTTCATCGCGTTTTTTATCACCCACAAAATGGTCCCGCGTCGTTTTCATCGAGCTCTCCGACCATCGATTTTTGCTTTTTCGCTCGGTCCGCTCTTTATGCATTTCCCTCTCTACCTCCCTCTTTCGCGCTCTCTCACTCTCTCTCGCTCTGTTTTTGTCGTACGTCTCCCATTTCTGCCCTCCGCCTCTCAGTCTTCTCGTCGATTCTTCGTCCGAGCGTTTCTTTGTCGCCGCTGTCTGTCCGCCTTGCTCCCTCCCATGTACCCTCTCATTCTCTCGCTCGAAATGGGTCGAGAGGACGCAACCGTTGCTATTATAACGCTGTTCCCCTCGTCCCAATCATCTGTAGTTGAAGCTCAGCCAAGTTTCGATATATCATGGGGCGTTTCAATGAGGTGAAGCCGGCCAGCAGGAGCTGCCAAAAGGTAGAGGGTGGGCGTACCGGCTTAATTAAGAATTAATAGTACACGCAAGCAAAACAAATTAGTGCGTTTCCATCGCGGATGTCTCGGATAGCACTATTTCCTCGCCGAGTAACGGAGAGAAAGTGCGTGCGAGAGAGAGAGAGAGAGAGAGAGAGGTGGAGAATACACGCACACCAATTCACTTCGTCCGTCAATAGCGTGCCATGCGTCGAAAGTTTCGACTCGACGTGTGTGCTCGGCGTCAACGGAGTGTATGCGTGAGAGAGAGAGAGAGAGAGAGAGAGAGGAATAACATGCGAAACCGCTCAGGGCCCATCGCGTTGCCCGGCTATTAATGAATACACTGGAACTCCATTTAATTTTTCATCATGATGAATATCACCCGATAATATCAGTTACCGATACGGCGTACGCAGAGGATAGGAGGGGGGGTTAGCCGGCATCGAAAAACCTATAATTGCCCTCTTTCTAGGTATAAATAAAGCGGGCGCCGTTCTCCAGCCCCCCCACCCAACCACTCTCACCCCCCTCCATCCCTATCCCACTTCCATTTGCCGAAACTCCCGTGTAAGCCATGCAAAAAACGATCGAAGAGCCGGTACACGCGCCGCCCGTATATTTTGCGTGCGACAATTAATTTTAATAAATTGAACCCCCTATACTTTTTCAACCCCCCTCTCTGTGCCCGTGGCCGCCTCATCCGCTCGCTATACCTCGGAAGAAGAGAGCGCCGTAAAATTTCGAGGCTATTAATAATTGCCGGGGTGGCCGAGGCAATCGGTCGCTATACATGTATGTCTGAACCGACGGTTACGCGTCGACGCCATGACGGCGCGAATCAGCGCCGATTCGGGCGCGCGCGATGAAATTTATCGTCGGAACGCGATCGGTTCGCGCCCAGGCGAGAGCCGGTCAGATGAAAACGAGCGTAGGTACGGAGGTCCGAAACGTCGAAAATTCATGCGAGCCTCTCCGGTTTCACGCTGGGGGGAAAAAAAAGCCCCTTTCGACCCCTTCAACCCCTCCCGCCACTATTCGCCGACTACCCCGCCGACCTACCCCTTCCTACCCTCCTCCTCCTCCTCCTCCTCCTCCCTGCACCAGTCGCTCGGCCTTCCAATTCACGGCGCTATTGTAAAGGGTGTATATTATATGGATTCTATGTATCATAGAACATTGCAGACTCTGCACAGAATTGGAGCGCGCTCGCGCGCTATATATACCGGGTGCCGTACGTGTATACGGGCGTGCATGTACGCGCCGCGTGTACGGCCTTCTCTCGCGCGCCGCGGCAATATTGAACGAACAATTTCGGAGGGGGGCCGGCCGTGGTTATTATCCCATTCTGTTTATTGCGGAGTTTGTGTAATGCGGATTTTGTTCACAATGCTCGCACTGAATTGTGGGCCAACTTGGCCGAGGCAGCTACCCGGCGTAGAGTGGGTAGGGCTGGGTGTTGGGTAGGGGAGTAGGGAGGGGGGGCAGATTTCGGCTATGAGGTATCATCGCTATCCGTCGGCATCGTGAAATTACTGGCCGAGGATCGGTCATCAGTTTAATGCGCTCGAATTTTACCGTTCAACGAGCTCATCCCTCCATCCATGCCTCGTCCAGCCACCTACCTACCCTCTACCCCTGTCATTCGTTTGGGCCGGTGCGCGTCGGACATTTAAAAACGTCACTGTCAAAACTTCATTCGGCCTCCGAAAACACTGTCAGCCCCCCTCGGCCGGCGTTGACTGTTCTCTCGGCGGAAAAACATTTTCCGGCCGGAGTGCTTCGCTCTCGGGTAGGGCTGGGTTGCGTGGAAAGGTGGCTTGCTCGGCCGACGGCGGAGGGGCGGGGTGTGTGGGAGGTAAAAGGAAAACGGCAGGAAGGAGAGGCGAAACGTTTCTTTATGAGAGGTAATTCGTCGCAGGCGTGTCGCACTGGAGCCGCTCAATCTCTTCCGTGCCTCGTGCAAAGAGTGAGAGTGTGTGCGTGCGCACGTACGCGCCTAGTATCTACACGCGTCCGTACGCTCGCACAGGCGCGCATACAGTCGCCCGTACGGACGCCCGTACGGACAGTGGTAGGAACGTGTTAGGGGAAGTAGTGGGGCCCCCAACTCGTGGGCGCGTCTGTGTGCTCGTAAAGTTATTTTGACCCAGACATTACGAAGTCGGTGGAAGATGTGTGTGCCCGGCGTTACAGCCGTGACTGGTCCAATAATATACATGGTTTTACGATCACGCAGGTTTACATAAACGTATGGAATTAAGTCGCTACTCACGAGAGCTTCGAGAGAAGGAAGGCGGGAGGGAGAAAGAGAGAGAGAGAGAGAGAGAGAGAGAGAAGAATCGTCGTTCTAGACCGAATTTATGTACCAAAGTTCCCTCGTTCGCGGCAATATCGTCGGCTGACTGCCGTACACTCCTTCGAACTCACGCACCTACAGGCACCTCTAACGCCCTCGGAGTTACGAATTTTCGTCGTCGCCACGCGGCGAACTAGCGGACCGTAACGAAGTGCGACGACGGTCGAAGAAAATGAATAAACACGACGGCCGGTTATTCGCGTCGCTCGAGGACAGGTGTAAGTTTAGCGGAATCGGCGATCGTAACTTTATTGCGCTGCCGTAAAATCCAAAAAAACCGGGAGGGAGCGCGAGATTTTACGGTTTCGCCGGCAATCCACTTCTGAATATTGGCAAATTGCGCGCCGCTTCCGCGAATCTGGGCGGAAAATCAATTTGCAGAGGGGGTGGGTTTAAGCAGTCGTTCCGCACGTCCGAGTACGCGGGGCGCGAAAAAATTATTTGTTACTCACCTTGGTTGAGACTTTCGCGCGCAGAGGAAGTTTATTAGCGCGGCTGTCCTTATCCGGGGCAAAAGTTTCCCGCTGCCTTCGCCATCCGCTCGAATCAAGCAAGAAATTTCACTTTCGAACGGAGGGGGGGCCTGAAGTCGCGTGCACGCGATTCGCCGATCGCGTGTCGCTAATTATTCGGCCTGCCGTGCTTCGCCATAAATTATTGTCAGGGAATCGTCCCTTCCCCTCTCTTCGCCCCCCTCTGTTTCCCCCTCTCTCTGCCGCACCCGCAAACTCTCGGCGAGCATTCACGGTCCGACTAAGCGGAAGCCCAACGAGTCGTGCGAGCTTCAATGGCGAGCGGAGCCAGCCGAACGAATCCGACGAACAAGCCCTGGAAACGAAAGCAGCGACGAACGAAAACTCCGCGGAGATCCACCTCCCCCTCTCTCCACCTCGCCCGGAAGTTTGAACTTCGCGAGCGCAAACTTTCCCCTTCTCGCGATTCGCTCGAAATTTCAGTTGAATTTTTATTACCGCGCAAGATCTGGCGGAAATTTTTCTGCGCTTGGGAGTACTGCGGGTCTCTGGGAGGGGTAGTTTTTCCGTCTGGCCCCCTTTTCGGACTATCTTGGGAATACACGGTCTCGGGGCGGACTTCTGTATCGTTTAATTTCTACTTCCCTCCGCGGTAGGAGCCTCTCCAGTCGGAGTCTTTCGAATTGCGCGTAGGAAATGATAATTCGGAGGGAAAACAGCTTCCTACGATTCTCGGGTTATTCGACGGTCGTTTCCGCCGACGTTCAACTTCCGGCCGCGCAGAGAGGCGCGTGCGCCTCCCAGTGGCAGAGGAAGGAACAATTATTTGCACAGCTAGCCCGACCGACAAATCCAATTTCCGGATCGGTGGATAGTCGGCGCGGACTGGCGCGCGTTTCCTGCCTCGCGATAAAAAGTAGCATTCTCGGGGCCGGATCAGTCCCAGGGTCAGTTTTCGCGAATCGTCGATCCGACACTATTTAACCGTCATTCTCGGCCGGATCAGTCCCAGGGTCAGTTTTCGCGAATCGTCGCTCTTTAATGGTCGATCCAACACTCTTTAACCGATATTCTCCGCCGCGGTCGGGTCGGATGTCGACTCTCATTTCGCAGCCGACGCGAGCGTAAGGCGGATTTACGAGGAGGCTCGGCAAATCCGGGCCGCAGGATACGCGGAAACGCGGGAAAGAAGAAAAATTATTAGCGCCGCCGGTGGTTTACGGGCAGATTCAATTTCCGGGACAGACGTCGCGCGTACGATCGACGCAGCCTTCCGCAACCGCAGGCCACCCCGTAAACGGACGCAGGAGGCGCACGCAGAATTCCGAGACGTTTTCGGAGCGTCGCAAGTTTTACCTCCGCTTCCTAATAAAATTCGACGGAATGGAACAGATGTGCGGTGAGACAAAACAGTTTGTTCGTCGCCTGTCAGTAGTGGCTTATATAGGGTGAACGACTTGTTGGGTGCAGGAGTGCTCTGATCTATGTACGGTTGATGTGAACCCTTTATTTTTACAGTGGTGTAAGTCCATACTTAAAAGAAATTGAGATATCATATAATATACGATTAATGTAGTGTAAACTTTTTATTTATGTGATATTTAATATTTTTTTAAATTTGGACTTACGTCACTTTCAAAACAAACGGTCCATATATGACACACAAAATTGCTGTATGCCATGGGTCAGAACAGACGTTGCACCTTACTTGGCATTCTCGCGCACTTTCGGTCGGCATGACAAACAATCGCGCGGAGAGGAACCCTTTCCCAACAGCGGTGAATTTTCTGAAAAAGTCGGGAAAGGGTTCCCCGCGGGGAGTGAGAAAAATGATTAGCGCGGCGAGCTTATTGACAGGTTTAATTTCCGAACGGGCGAACGGACTGGCTGGCAAAAACGTCGGCGATTCGCGGAAAGCTCGCGTTGTCAGAAGTTGACACAATGGCGCATCGTGGCAGCGCGTACGTACGCGACTCGTTTCGCGGCGGATATGAGAATCGCGATCCTCGTGCTCTCCCCCCCCCCCCCCCTCTCTCTCTCCTCCGTTGCCCTCCCTCTCCGACGCGGCGAGCCGAAGTTAAACTCAACAAATCTCTATTTTCAGTCGGGACGCGAGGAATTTAAAGTCGCGCGACATAAAGAAGTCCCGGATGCCGTAACCCCGGGGAAGAGAGTCGGCAGTCGGGAGAGTATTAACTCGGCCTTATCAAAATGCACGCCTCCGCGGCGCGGCAGAGTTTGCCTGGCGAGAGCGGGCGGCGAGCGGCCAAATTAGGTGCGAGGAAAAAGTGGGTAACGATATTTACACGGCGACGATGCGCGGAAGCGGGAGAGCTCGTTGAAAAGAACGAGAATGGGAGAGGTGATTCGAGAAGGCGAACGCGGTCAGTTTTTGTCAATCAACCCCTGACGGGCACGGTCAAAAAATTGAGCTCGCGATAGTCACGCTCGAACCGCAGAGCAACTTTGACAAACGAGCGTTCATTGATCGTTCTGACTTCTCGCGACGGAAGGGGGTTGCGGGGGTGCTACTAGCGGGGGTGGCGACGGTGACGGTGACGGTGACGGTGGCGGTACCTGAAGCTGGCGTGGTTGCATTCGAAGCGTCGCTAGCAGACGTCGCGACGTCCTTTATCGAATGTATAATTCAAATTTCGTCGTATGAATAATGTGCAATGACGTGCTGGGGGGCGGAGGTAGGGGTTGGGTGGTGGGTGGGGTGTGTCGAGCGAGGTTGAGAGCAGAGGGCAGGGATGGTGCGGGGGTAGGGGCGGCTAGAGGGTAGAGGGTGGAAGAGCTTTGCCTCGCTGCGAGTGTAACGCAATAAATAATAGAGGCGGGGTCGTCCATTTCTCAGTCACCCCCCTCCGCGGCGTCCCCCCGACGCGTCCCACCGCTGAAATATTCAGGGGTAGTAATGGCCTGGAACTCGTTGCAGCCCGCAGAGATCCACCTGTCGTTCGGCGCGGCCAGATTCGGCGTCGGGAGCCGTCGCCGATCGGCACGACGAGGGACGCCGATTCCGATTCGACGTTCGTCGAAAATAGGAGCCCGTCGCTTTTAACAATCGACCCGCCCTCCCGCGTGATTTTTTTAAACGCTCTCTCTCACTCCCTTCACCCCCGAGCACGATCCTCGTCTCCACTTCAACGATATCGCGTCCGTAGATCTGTCCGACGTGCCGCGCCGTGCACGAAATTTTTCTCTTACACCCAGCACACTCCGTGATGCATACACTGTTCCACGGCCAAGATACATGGCAGCAATTCTTCCCGTAAGGGGGCGGGGGTGAAAAAAAAGAGAGAGCCGCATAGAGGAGCGTACGTAATTATTATCTCTTTCGCGGGCGGGAAGTTTCTCAAAGAAAGATAGCATCTGGCCAACGGGGTAGATCGTATCCGTAATTAAACTCGGAGATGCGGCGCGGTTCTTCGGACGGCTTTTGCGGTTGTCCGTGTAATTGCGCACATCGCGGAGGCAAACCGGAAATAACGTCGGCCGAGCTCCGGGGCCTCCGGGGGTGGACTCACCGAATTTCGTCCGGGAGGTGGAGGGGGGTGTATAGAGAATCTCTGGCCCGCTCGATTCCTTTTTATCTCGTTCGCTCTCGATCGCGCGTCAGACGTGCGAAATAAAAAGGGCCGGCGCGCGTCACTCGTAATTCTTGAATTAACCGGAGGCGCGCGTGGCGGGAGTGAAGTTTAATCGAAAATAGGAGAAAGACAGATAATCCGGAGGGGGTTGGCGAGGGGGGTTGCATCAGGTCGGCCGGTCCAGATCGATGAGCTAACCTTTGCCTACCGTACGAGCTGCGGACCACTTCGCGGCCCAAACTTTCTCCCCCTCGAAATATTTTTCTTTCAGCGCCGAAACTTTACGACTCCGCGCACTTTTACTCCCCCTCTCCTCCTTCTCTTCATCCTCGACGACCCCTCCTCCGTCTTCTTTCCGGACGCCCTGCATTTCTCTTCCTTCGCCGCTGAGCCGGCCGGCCGCGACTATTCCTTTAAACGCCGGCTACGCTTTCCGCTTGGTAATATCTCCTTCCACCTTTCTTCCTTTTCTCGTCATCTGTCAGCCTCTTCTTCTTCTTATGACCCTCTCCTCCTCCCACCATTTTTATCACCTCTACTCATCACACTATCTTTATCACCCTCTCCTCCACCCGCCATCTTTATCACCCCCTTCTCCTCCCACCATCTTTATCATCCTCTCCTCCTCCCTCCGTCTTTATCACTCTCCCCTCCTCCCTCTATCTTTATCACTCTCTTCTTCTTCCCCCTTTTATGAAAAATATGAACCGAAAAAATTATGGGAAATAAGTTGTCGGCCACTGAAATTTTGTAGTTCGCCCGGTAACGCCCGCCGATTTAGCCGATATCGAAAGTAGAAAAATAAGCGTAGCGGGGGTCGAAGGATATCGATGGTAATTCCCATTCGAGCGAGTCCGCACCTCGGATCGATGACTGGCCAACTTTCCAGCTTCCGCTCGAATGTCGTCTCCGTCCCGACCGAGGCAGGTATTTTTACAACGAATGACGGCGAAACGCTCCCGATATCGACGCCTCGCACTCTCCGTCCCTTGATGACTTCGCCGACAATGGGAGCCGATATCGGAGTCAAGGCCGCGACACCGTCGGAGTCACGATCCAATTGGCACGAATTATCTTGCGTCACTGCATCGAATCGATGACCCTCGAGACTTCGCCGATCGACATTGACCGACAATTCTCGCCTCCTGCCGAACGTTCACGCCCGAACGACTGCCAAACACTCTCGCCGAGTCTTCCGTTCGAACTGCGCGACAGCCGCATCCGGCATGTGAGAAAGTTCAGTCGGAGGATTCCGTTCGGTTCATCAGTTAGTTCGACTCAGCACTGCCGCTAATCGTATTCCTTTCCCTCCGCAAAAAAGTTGGAACCCTATTATCTCAGGTGACAGTCAATGTATTAATCCTGGACTCTCCAATTTTTTCGCTGTCAGCTTCGTCCCGTGACGACCTCGGGGTCTTTCCCTTACCGGCAGGCAAAGGTCTCCCTTCACGCTCGTCACATCCCTCTGCGGTCCTTGAGACGACGGCTCGGCAAGGGGGGCTGAGGGGGTACCAATCTGCATCCTTTCCGGTATGCGGTAATTCGGAGCATCCCCGATAATAGGAATTCACGGTGCGAAAGAGCGCGTAAAAGGTGCGCAGCAGACGTCTGCCGCGCTTTCCGGATCTTTTGATGTCACCCCCTTCCAAAGCCTATTCCATTCCCTCCCCCGTCGCCCCTTCGCTCCGGTGGCTCCCATCGCCCTCGCTGCCTTTTCGACGCACGACAAAAGAATCCGCGCCGGATGCTTCCAATAACAGATCAGCACGCGCCATAAGTGGCATTGTGCTAACGCGCGTAAGTTTTCATAAGGCGTTCGAATCCGACGCGCCAAGGTGTGCGAGACGTTCTGATAATGGGAACATATAGAGAGAGAGAGTGAGAGAGATAGAGGATGGGAGGCGGGGAGGGTAATTTTAGTTCGGAGACATCGTCCGCCGTTTTTACGAAATTGCCTGCCTCGACGCTCTCCCGCCATCCCGTTAGCGTCGTAAAGAGATATACGGACGTTTTCTATGATAAATAGACGTACAATGACGTTACGTCGAAAAGCCAGTCCCGGCCGACAGTGACAGAACTGTTCTCCCCCTCCCGTCTCTTCTGCCATCCCCCCCGTGCCTTCCGCGCCGTCCGCCATTCTTCCCCGGGGCGGCCGGAGGTGTAAGCGTAAAATATGGCGCGATCATTAAACTAGTATTTTCCGGGCAAATCGATTTACGATTACCGCCGGCCGTTTGTTTTATTCATGGCGACAAAGAAGAACGTTTGGCACGCTCGTTCCGGGTGGGGGTGGAGGGGGGGTGGCGAACTTTTTAAATGACGCGAAATGAATCATGAGCGCCCCTTGACGTTCGCGAAGGAAGTTCGCCGAGAAGGTTGACGTTGTCGTCGGCTGAGAAATCGCACGAGGTCCGGCACCTTAATTATGCGCCGCTTCTCATGCCCTGGGATCGGGCACCCCCCACGTCGGTTATCAATCTGTGGCGCTAACTTTTCGGTCAATGTACCCTGACAAAAGAAGCGGAACGAAGTCGGCCGGCCATTAAGTCGGATTCGGCGAAGTTGATCGACGAGCGTGGCGAGAGAACGTTCGTCGGTCCGACCACCGGAACGTTTCAATTTGTGCGAATATTTAAAGACGACGCGTAGGTTCCCGCGGTCACCCTCGATCAATCGCAATGAATGTCCAGCGTTGCGGAAAGAAGCAGGCCGCGATCGAAGGAGGGGGGGGGAGGGGGAGGTAGGGTAGGTTCGAACGGTGGCGAGCGATTGGACGGCGGCCAGTTGGCCGTATAATTGAAAAGCGGCGTTCTCCTCGAGTTGGTCCAGTGTCGGGCGGCGCTTGGGCGCGCGGCGAGCATAAATCAGAACAATTAGTTGTCCGCTCGTAGCTCACAGTCGCGCTAGAGCGTCGCGGCGCATTTAGCGGACGTGAAAGCGTCGGCGATCCCTCAAAGTCCGCCGCTCGCCCGACGGAACTTCCATACGTTCGACTGTTTCGCGATTCGCACCTTCGGCTGTCATCGATTACGAACGAATTTACGGGACCGCTCTTCGTGTATCGTATCCCATTCGGATGTGTGTCGTTAACCCTTTTAGTGCCGGACGCCGATATACGCGCACCCAGTAGCGCTTTAGTATTCGCATCGTGGGAGATCTCAAAATAAATTTATAATCCGTTATGAACGGTCTGATTTCATTACATGATTAATACACAGCTTTTCGGATTACGTAATATTTTTAGTTTGATTTTTACGAGCCTATTTCCAAACCCTCGAAAAAAGGCGTGTAACTCGTCCGGTTATCTTCGGCACCTCTGCTTTGGCTCGCCCTAAAAGGTTTAAAGTTCTCAGCCTTTAATATTTTCGAGCTCGCGTCCTTCATCGACGTCGATTACAAACACATTTACAGGCAACCAGGGCTCCGGGCCCAATTTCGATGCTCGACCCGGGCTCGGTCGACCTCAAAGAGACACTTCCTTCGAGATTATCCGGTGTCAATGCCGCGACGGCAACTGACCCGCCAGCCAGATACGGCGGACGGCGGAAACTGTTATTTGACGAGCCGTTTCAACCCGATCCCGGCCGTTCGACGACTTCCCTCCGTCTACCCGCCTGCGCGTCGTTCGCGGTCCCAACGGGATCGGGCGAGTTTCCACGATGTACGCCCAGCGCGCGTGCGATGTTGATCATTTGCCAGACTACCAGGAATTATCGTTCCCCATGAATGTGCTGGGCACACAGACTCGGTCGTGTGCAAGTTTGCCGACGTTATGCCCGAATGATTGTACCTCGGTCCTCCTCCGCCATCATTGACATCCTACTCTCTCCGAACAGCAACGTTTCGCAACCTTGTTGTTTCTCGCTCGAGAACCATGATCGTAAAAATCGATGCTCGAATTCCGTTATTTTTATCGGGAGTGGAAGCGATCGGTATTGCGAGAGGAAATATTTTTCGGCGCTCGGCCAGTGAGCGCTTACGTAATCGTCAGTTCGGAAAACGACGATGGCCGCCACTGGTGGATCTGCCAATCTCGAGTGACGACTCTGTGAGCGATGACTAAAGTTAGCGCGCCGCGACGTCGAGCGCCGCTTTCGGAATGGAGATTTTCGTCACCGAACCGTCTTCAGGTCGAGTGCCGTTTACGGAACGAGTATTCTTCTCCTGGTCGAATAACAGACTCCGTCTTAAATGTTTCGATAATGAATCCGTCGTACTATTGCGGGACGACGCTGGAAACGCTTCTCCCGATTTCTCACGATTAGCCGGATATCCTCGGGTCCACCGCGGTGTCAGGGGCAAAACGAATGAAACGGGTGTAATTACATTGATTCAGAGATTCGACCCGGCCTCGTCCCGCTATAGGATGCCGTACTCGTTTCCAATTTGCTAATGCGCGTTCGAGCTGCATCGCTGTAATATTCATGCCGTAATGCAGCCGCCCTCCAACCCTCCACCCCTTCCCACCCCAACTCTCTTCCGTCCATTTCTCCTTTGGGCGGGAGGAGTAAGCACGCACGAAAATACCACGCAGCTGAAGGAGCCCGCGAGTTCGAATCGATAAAATCGTCGACATCTCGTGCTCCCTTTCACCCTCTCCCACCCTCTCGTCCTCTTATACTCCCCACCATCGTCCTGCAAAGCCCCAAAAGTCCCATGGTAATCGCGTGGCGTGAGATGCAGTCGTTAGAAGAGGCTCCGTACTATATAAGCGAGCTGGCCGCGGAGGTTCCGAAATTAGGGGGCAATTCCCCCGGTGCTTTCGGCTCAACTTCCACAGAAAAACATCGCACACACATGCAACTGTGTGTGTGTCCCGACGTCGGTGTACGCGGGAAAAGTGTACGTATAAGTACATATTGGAAAGTAATGGGGGGAATGGCCGAAACAGGGTGGGGAACCTGTTCGCCGAGCGGAAACGATCGCGTAGGTCAGCCGTAGATAACCTTTGCCCTCGGCGGCGAACGAGAGATCCGCTCGACAGGAGATGCATTTACGGGGCCGGGCGATGCCGTGGAATCGGTGCTCCGGTATTAATTGCCAACGTTTCCATGAGAAGCGTCAATTAGCCGCCGACCTCGCCTGCAAAGATATCTCCCAATGACGTCAGAAAAAGCGAATGACGGCTTCCTCCGTCCTCCTGCCGAAGATAGAGTCGCCTTCCACGAAATTTAATGTGAAAATCGTCGATGTCTCACCCGGGAATCCCACTTCCAACCCAGTTCGCGGAATAGTCCTGTCGTCCTTCGAGGAATCGGTGAGATGCGCGAACAGATAAGGATATCCTCGGATAACGGTCTAATTAACTCATTAGCGGCACGAAGGAGGGGTGAGAGGGGACTCGAATGCGTCAATTTGCGATCGAGGCCGGCAAACTTTTCCCGTGCCCAATTCGCGGCCAGAGTCCACGCGAGTCGCCTCTTTCCTATCCGCGTTTTTTTCCCCCCTTCATTTAGATCACAATCGACTCCCTCGCGTCGGCGACATTTTATTGCCGGTGATCACGAAGCAGCGCACGACCCTCACTGTCCCGCAACATTCTGCCTTCCCTCGAGGACAGTTCCGCGTGTGTCTCTCTCGCGGAGTGTGGCATTATGCGGGACGTTAGAAATTTTGTAGTCCAACGTGTATGGCAGCCCTGCGTCACGAGCGCGTATTGCGAGGAAGAGTCGACTTTCCCGACACGTTAATTACGTTAAGCGTTTCGTGCGAAGGCTAAAACCGGACGAGCTGGGAGCATGTATCAGCAGAGTGTAGATCAGGAAAAAACGTTTTCTCTGCGGGAGTTGGATTGAGACCTATGATGGCCGATTGGAAACTGACCTGAGAAAGTACCGATTTCGAAAGGACAAGGGTGGAAAAGCCGGAAGCCTAGGTTTCAGAAACCGCACCGCAGCACGTTTTATTAATTGACATAATAATTTAATTGTGAATTAAATGACAGAAACGATCCTAAGAATCGGCGCATTCTAGCAATCTAGCACATTATCTAGCAAAAAATCTAGCGATCTAGCAAAGCTAGGAGAGTGCGAGCGAACGATTTTGCGCGGGCCGTTATGCAGGACGAGAGGCAAGAAAGCGATCCCGAAACGGAGTCCGGGAAGAGCTCGAACCTTCCGTGCACCTCCCGTGCACCTCCCGTCCACCTCCCATGCTCGTCCACCTAAGTGGAAAGTAACGAGCGGCGGTTACGTTAATACCGGGAAGGCGCAGGGCGCTCGCTGGCAACGGGCACGGCCCTGAATGCGTAATGATTCGCATGCACACGATACGGGACGGCCCTCTCCTGTCCGGAAAGGAGCAGGTCGGGGTCCGGGATGATTAAATTGAAATTTGTCCTCGTCATCCGGACGCCGGCTGTCACCTTTCGAATCCCAGCGGCGCCGTATCGGGACCCGAATCTATCGGCGATCGCTCGGATTACGTCCGGCCGGCCTCACCGATTTCCCCGGGAAAACCTTTCGCCTAGATTTTCCCATTAAAGAGGGGACACGTGTTCGATGATATCGGGTGCGATTGCCCGGATCGATAAGATCCCCCCCATCCCCTTATTTGACGCGAGCGGTTATCGGGAACGTTATCGCGGGTATTACTCCTGTTTTCATTATTTCGATAGAGAGCAGTGCCCACTAACGTCGGTCAGATACTCTTCCACGTACAAATATATATATATATTTCTATATATATATATTTCTATATATCTATATATATATATATATATATATATGTAAACGGGAAGCTTATCCCCGTTTAACGAGTAGGTAGGGTTCGCGGATAGGTGGCAGTCGTGCGTCGTACGTTACGAACGGGAGAAAGAAATATACATTGCCGCATGGAAGTGTCGAGCGTATGATCCTGTGGTGTGATTGTTCCGAAATTTAGATCTTCACAAACCAATTTCATTAGTATCCTAGTGTAATATTTAATCGATCTATAATTTATTCTAGTTTCTTTACCGTATAAATATAAATAAATTTTAATGTAAATAAATTTCGTAGGAACATTGGTTTGGACTCAATTTGCGAACTAACCTACACATATATATGTACTTATGTGTCGCGGATCTTGCAGTAGGTCACTCGACTCCGCGTCTCGTTTCGACATAGTTACGCGGAACGGATAAACGTACGGCCCTCAGAGCTTTGTCCCGCGTTTCGTCCTTATCCCGGTCACGTAACTAAGCTCTTTCGTGGTGGGGCGAGGAATTCTAGACGGACAAAACTGCCGACACTGCCGACACGAGGATGTTAGTCGTTGTATTACCAGTTTCGTAAGCTCCGGAAAAAGTTTATCGCGCGCCGTGCGAGCATTAATGAAATCCGAGGCGGCCGATAAGGAACGAGCGGAGGAAACGGTAGGGCGAGGTAGACGAAGGTAGAGGTGGGGGAAGGAGGGGTGGGCAGAGAAAAGCGGCGCTGGCCGACAGAGCTTGTTGGCCGAGAGAGAGAGAGAGAGAGAGAGAGAGAGAGAGAGAGAGAGAGAGAGAGAGAGAGAGAGCTTGGTCGGGCGAGCGGAGAGAGCTTGCACGGCGTCCGTGGCTGTATTTCAACAGGCTCAATACCGGCGGATCCTTTGTTAGATCTGCCGGAAATTGAACGCGCGCCCAGATTTCGCCGTGGAAACCGTCAACCGGGTATCCCGTATCGGACATTATGCGCCTCGCGATAAAACTTTGCCAAAGTGACGATCCGCTTTGTTCGAGCCTGCTAAAAAGAAAGATAAACTGTTCTCGTTCGATCGGGCGACAAGCGTAACGCGCCCCCCACCCCCCCACCCCGCCCCGCCCTGACGGACCTAAAACGACCCGCTCGCCCGATCACTCACATTAATCCCGCGGGCTAACACGCGCACACGTATAGTCCAATCCTGCGCCGGGCGCCTCGCCATACAGGGAAAACCGTATTATCCGAAAAATGACAAAGCTCGGATCGCGCGTGGATCTCCGAGAGAGACAGAGAGAGAGAGAGAGAGAGGAGAAAAACTCGAATGTGCCGACCCCTTTATAAAATTTCCCTTTATAGAAATATCGACGCCCGATGAATTTATCATTAGCGCATGTATGTCACTCGGCAATATTCACGCATGCCGGGATCCTCTTTGAAAGCCGCGACGGGATCCTGTCGGGATCCCGCATCCGACGTCACGGGCTAGGCGCGATAAAGCGCGGCGCAACGATCCGTTTCATCGCGGTTCGCTTTTTTAAAAAGGGACAGTTTTTGTCCGCGTCCCGGTCCTGCCGCAGTACGCGCGCGCGCGGGCGGGGAGAAGAATTTTTGGCCGTACGTTATCGGGAGGGGGGACCCTCGTACGCTGATGGATCGGTCATTTCAGACGATCGCTTCTATATGCGCGTACGTATGTGTGAACCTATCCACGTACGTGTGTAAACCTACTCACGTACGTGTACGTACCTATATCCACATTTTTCTACGTACGCGTACTAGAGCGATAGGTTCGGTGGGCGTTAATGGCATATGGCACGTCGATTGCTTCTGCTCTCTCTCTTACACACACACACTCTCTCTCTCTCTCTCTCTCTCCCACTCTTCGTCAGTGATAAGATAACACACCGTGCACTCTGTCTTATCGGATGTGGGCTCCATTGCGACCTGATAGAGCTGGCATGGCTTTGTCCCTCCTCTTTCGCCCGAACCTATGGAACTAGCGAGCACAACTTTTTTTTTCACCACCTGCCCGAACAGACGGGTGCATTTTTAATGGCGTGCCACGGAACGGCGAACTTCATTCGGTAAATATCGATCGACGCGGGGGATCACGGGTTTGCGGAATTTTGCTTAAAGAAAGACGCGTGATTCGACGTGCCGTTGCGTGAAATAATGCAAGGATACGCGTCGAGCGCATGCCACGGCGATAAATCATCGATCCCGACTATATTCGAGGAGCCGTGGATCGGTCGGCTGAAAAAGACTACACGCGAGCCGCATTTACTTTACATCGCACTAATATTAATCGATACATGAACACTTTATTTTGAAAGAGGCGTAAGTCCATTTAAAAACAATTAAATGTCACATAAATAAACCGTTTACACCACGTTAATCATAAATTATATAATACCTCATTTCTTTTTAAATATGGACTTACACGTGACAAACGTCTTCCAACGCGCGAAAAATCGACAGATCTTGTTGCCGGCGATCGCGAACTCTGCGAGCGGAGCTTTTTTTGGGGTGTTCGGTTAGGAGGGCCTATAGGAGGTCGCGGAAGGGATGGAATGAAGGTAAGAAAGCCGTAGACGAGCATAACGGCCCTTTCGTCGACGGCTCTCGAGGGAAACTCTAACGATGTTGCGGCGCGAAGAAATTCAAGCGGCCCCCGACGTCGTGGTACACGTACGAGCCTTCTACGAGACTCGTACGTGTGTGCGGTCAGGCGCGCGCGCGCGCGCGTCCGTATGCGCGTAACAGCGCGCGAATGCCGAGCCAAATATGCTTTTAAGAACGCAGCTGGTCTCGCGTGGCGGAGCTATTCTTAACTTGCCTTTGCGAGATCCCACCCCCCATCCTCGTCCTCCTCGCTTTGCAGTCTTTATCAACCCCTGTCATTCTTCATCGTCCCATCCCCTTCTGCCACCCCCTGCATCCCCCCGCCACCCCTAGCTTTGTCTCGCGGCCTCCCCTTCCACGCGCTACGATCCACCTGCCACTCCACTACCCGACGCTTCCGCATTAAGGAAGAACGAAGCCGATCCTGCGGAGATACGAGTATCGATCTCTGATATTCCCCCCCCGCCTCTCACCCGAATGCATTTTGCAGAAATCATCCGCCGCTATCGAGGCAAACGAGAAGGATAATTCGATGCGAACGAACTGGGTCGATTAGCATTGATCCGTCGGTAAATTCGTTTCCTCCGCTCGCATAACGTTACTCCGACCGTTGCGTTTGTATTCTTTTGTCTACGGGGGTTGAATTTCAATTTCTGGTGAGGAGGGTGGAGAAAAAAAAATGTACGCTACTTGAGCGAGGAACGGTGGCTGTTATTGGTTAATTTGCCTTTTACCGTTCCTGGCCGGAGAGAGATCCGGAGGGGTTGGAGAGGGTTGGAGAGGGTGCGGGCGACTACCCTCATTCTTGAACAAACAGTCAGGATCGCGGAAAGTCAACGTTCTTCCGCGAGGTCGATGAATCCAATCGACGACGATGAATATTATTACGGAGAGTGCTGTGTGCGTTGACGAACGAGGGGGGAGGGAGGAGGGGGTAACGGATAGGGGATGAGACGGGGAGAAAGAGACGGAGAGTTGCGACAGGGTCGATGACGAGGCTGAGTAATCGAATAACCGTCGCAACATTGCTCTTGCAACGTCGTCTGCGAAGGCAGCCACTTTTCGCTCTCATCCACGCAAGAACGTATCCTGTGCTTCAAATTTGTCCCTCTGTCTCCTTAACTGACTACATTAGTCTCCGCCCCCTCACTCCTCGTCCTTCATCCTTCGACATTTAATCTACGGAAAAGTTGCCAATTCCCTACTTCCGTTGTCAAAACATTATTGCCGCCAGTGCGCCGTACTTCGCTAAAGCAACGTAGTTCTACGTAACCTTAAATAATCACCGAGTTTCAATATTCTTTCCATCTTCCGTGAAGGTACCGTAGGAACGGCCCTGCGAAGCGATCCTGCGAAACCGTTTGTCCGGGTTTCCCAAAACTCGTCGAAAGTGGACGACAACGGAGTTCGGCGCGAACGTGACCCAGAAATGGCGAAAGGTGCGGTCGCCTTACGTGGAAGGAGCGTGACGGCGTTCCGTTTATATTACGTTACATTACGATATCACTTATCGTGGCTCGGGCGAGCCCGGCGCGTCTGGAATTTTCCACGTCCGGCTTATCAACGATCAAACATGCGATAAGCGCCTCGCGCTTCTGCGGCGACGTCGATCCGTCTTCGGTCGTCGACGAGAAGACGCGACGCCGACAGGCAGACTTGGCCCGACGACAGAATCGACGAAAGTCTGCCACTTTCTGTCTCTCATCGGCCATTCGATAACGGGTCGGCCCGATGTGTGTTCCGCTTAAAGGCCGAACCTCGCGATCGCCGGCCGCGATTCCGCCCGGCTCTAATGCTCGGTTAAGTGATAATTTAACTGTGTCAAAGGTCCGCTCGCACGCGAGGCAAAGAAACTGCGACGATCGATCTCGCGGGCCCGTCGTTAACGTAAATTAAACGTTTAGATCGCCGTCGGTGGCGGTACAGGGTCATTATTGAAAGATCGTTAAGTGCTCGCTGAATTATCGCGGGTGGAAATTTTGCCCGACGAGTGTGCGGGGTTATTCCTCCCTTTCCCCTCTCTCTCTCTCTCTCTCTCTCTGTCTCTCTCGTTCTCTCATTCTCTCTCACCAGGCCGCGTCTCGCGCAGCGCGCCCTTGTCCGACAGAAAGTGCCGCCCTAAATCATTAATGGAATATTCGGTAGCCACTGAGCGAGTTACGCCGCTAAATGGCAATTACCGTTTTACGCCTCGCGCACCGACCTCGAGTAATTTTGCCCTCCCCCTCTCCCACACTCCCGCGAAATTGTTCGCGATACAGTTCGAACGCTTACGAACCTTTCTCTGTCTTGCCATCCCGCGGCCATTTGCAGCCAGCGTCGAGACGAGCATCGACACGTATCTGCCAGTTGCATCTTTTTGCCTCACACTCTCTCCCTCTCTCCCTCTCTGTCTCACTCTCTCTGCCTCCAACTGTTACACTCGCCTCGCTTTCCCCCGCGTCGGGGGAGGTCCTGGCTGCTGAATGCGCATTCATTGCCAATTTCGCGGGGAACGGTTTTGCGGGTCCCGAGATCGTGAGGGACGACAAGTTCCGCATACCCGAGGGTACGCCTGCGAGCTTCGCAGACGAGGTACCCACGCCCCGCGAATAGAATTTCAATTCGGGAATTTCGGATGCGCCTAATGGTATCGCGTGCGCGCCGCGAGCTCGACTCGGCCGGATAAAGAGTCGCTCGGCGAAGAGATACGAGGTGAGAAAGTGATATTTTCTTAAGTCCCATCCGGTGGCAGGTTAATCATTTCTCGGCTTCCCAGCGGAATGAATACGAGCTGGTACTCATACTCGTTCTCATACTCGTTCTCATTTTCGTAGCGGCGAACGAATACGTTCTCGTCTATCCACCTGATACTCATACTGATACTCGGCTTCGTAGCAGCGTGCGTGTAACGTTTGACACTTTGCTTTATTTCGCAACTTTGTCAGAGACCCATTACGCGAGGATATATTGCCCAAAAATAATTGTGCCGACCGTACGCGCGACGTTACAGCGATTTACTCGCAGGAGGATAGGCGAGTTTTGTTTTGCCAGGCGGACGGTCGCCGAGTGGCACGATGATTGGATGGACACGGAAGCCTCGGAGAAAATTATGATCGTTTTAAAGCGCGACACGCGGCCGCCAACGTGTTGAACACTATTTCGACCTCTCTCTCTCTCTCTGCCTCTCTCACTCTCTCTTTCTATCTGTGTCGTACAACGTTGTTTGGGCTTGCATCATTAGCGACCAATTTCTAACTCGTCGACGCATATCTATATTTACCTACATCAAAGACCGACGAGTTTTCGTCGTACGCCCGATGTTCATTTTAAGATCGGACCTCACCGGATGAGAATGTCGATGCGCGATGTCGATCGCGAACGACATTGGACACTGCCGTCGGTATTTCACGGACTCCGGGTGGGAGAGATAGATTTTCGGTGGTTCGCTACGGTTACGGAAGCCGCTCGCTGAGAGGTCAGAGAGGAGCGAGAGAAATGGTGGCGTTCGAGTGGGAAAGAGAAAGGGTGTGAGAGAAATGGTAATGTTCGAGCGAGAAAGAGAGAGGGAGCGAGAGGGAAACGTGCGTTCCTAGAGGGCACGATACCGGCGCACAATGACCATTCTCCGCACATTGGCGCTGGGCCAGGCAACACAAGGAAACACGTGTTCAAGATTAGCCGGGACGACAGGTGCCACTGCTCGCAAGCCTTCGACCAAGTTTGCATACGGGCCTCCCGGCCGTCGTTACGCTCGCGACTGAGAAAGAGGCCCCACATGCCTTCGAAGAATCTCACGCGAGTTTCGCAGACGGCCCGGAAGACTTTCGACATCCAGCGACGCGAGTACTCGGCGGCTACCGCCGAAACGTCGATCGTCAGCGCGATAAGAACGATGATAAGAATTGGCGGGAGCGTGATGCGAGACGGATGAAATTGTGGCAAAGGGCAGAGTCGAATAAGACGGTCAAAAGTGGCCCTAAACTGATAGAAATTCCGAATGAACCATTCCATAGCTTATAAAAAATGATTTATTTCATTAGATGATCATACATTTTTTGGAAGCTTTTGACGCGTACTTTAAGATAGGACCATGGGCGAAAGTCGATCTTTAAAATAATGAGAACGGCTATCTCTTAAAAACTTTGCAGTTTCTTAAATCGCCTGTAACTTTTGAATGTTTGTTTTCTATTTCTTTGAAGAAGCTGCCGGGGGTTGAAATTTGATTTAAAAAAATACGGGTGGAGTAATTTTGAGCAGTGTATAATGCGATCCGACGGCCATTAAAATTCAAGTACGGAGGCCAGAGTTATAAGTCAGGTATTAAAGGGATGCATTTCGGTCCATTACTCGGAAATGACTAGAAATTTACCAACTTCCAACATTTTTTTCCAACGACTTCTAGTATCTTTTGGCCTTGGAACAAAAACACGTGTCCCCCAAAATTTCGTAAGCCATGCACCTAAAAAATCTGGGTCATATCAGACTACTAGAAAAAAAGTTACAGCTTCTTCGTCGAACCTTTGCAAAACTTTCTATTAGTAAGAACATTTCTCAAATATTCTATGTAACTGAAATTTTGTTTGAAACTTAGATTTATTAACTAATTGCATGGCGTCAAAGTACGGACCTTTAGCTTTATAATGCCTTTTCGATCACCTCGCTACGACGTCTGGAAGCTGAGGTATTCCAATTTAAAGAATGCGCTGCAATTAAGATTTTTATAGAGCTGTAAACGATGCGTTGTTATTAAAAGCACGTGGCATATCCCCTCTACTGCTTTGTTTATCGATCTCTGATTTGTCGATCGTGCGGCGGCCATCATTTTTCCTACTTCTATCAGCCAATCATCGATCTTATTTTGGCGGCCATCATTGTTCAGAGCACGTGCTCGCTGACAAGACACGTGCTTTCAACTTCACGCACGTGGTCGGTTAATTTTTAATGACACGCTATTTTTAAAAATTCATATCTCCGAAACTATTGGTCTTATCGACCTCGGACAAAAAGCAACAAATTTGTAATTGTTTATACTATGTCTTGCAATATATGCGGACCCTGTGACATTGTTTAAACAATTGATATTGTTAATCAAAGTAATGACTTTGGTCTGGAGTACTTGTACATGCTAAGATTAAACTGTGCTTTTAGTAGACATTATTTATTGCGATTATAAAATATTTAATTTCACTTCAGCCGCTTTATAAACATTTGTTTATAGTACAATAAATAATTAAAATTGATATCCAAATCATTACCATTTCATCACCAGAATCTGTTACTTAAATCATTATGGCATCTAAATAAATATTAACCACCCTACCATCAATTTCAAATATTATTTTACAACTAATGGCGTCATAAACAAATGAAGGTTCTATCACCTTTCAGTTGGTCCAAATAGTGCCAAAGTACCTTCCATTGGTGGCTCAGTCCCATAATATAAACATACGGCTGTCAAACGTACATAAAACATGGGCTAAAATGTGCATTTTTGGCCTAAAGCCCCCCAAAAGGCGATCCTCCCCCGCCCATGGTCGAGATACAAAGTTAAACATACACAAAAATTCTTCTCATAAGCTTCCGAAAGTCTCATTCGGAATTTCAATCGATTTAGGCACGCATTTGACCGTCTTATTCGGTCATGCCCTTTCTGCAAAACCCCCGATTGGAATCGAGCAGACTCGCATCGGACATTCGAGTCAGAGAGAATTTCTGCCCAACGTCTGAACCAACGAACGACGGTAGCGTATCGCGTTTCGTTTCGCGTCGAATCGAAAATTGTATTAGACGGAATTCGCGGTTTTCGGCGTGGCAAGAGGGGTGAGGGCCGGGACGGGGGGGTTGGCCAGGGGTGGAATCCATATCGCCATCGAATTACATCGCGAACGGTCCGGCGCGGCTCGGCGCGGTCGGGTAACGCGCTCGCTTGGCCTATACCGTCTGCCCTTCTATAATAATAGCAGGTAGCGCGTTAGAGGTCCGCGCGCTCGGCGTACATAATGCCACGTGTAGGTACCGAACTTTATATGCACATATCTCGGCCTCCATCAAAACCAATCGTGGCGCAGGTGTGGCCGTGAACTCCGCCAAACTGTTGTACGTCCGAAGTGAAAATGGGTGGTGCCGACGAGAGCGGCCATCCCGGCTCTGCCTGGCCCCGGCCTGGCCAGGAGAGGCCAGGCTGGGGCCAGGCTCGTTCCAGCTCGTTCCAGCTCGTTCCAGCTCGTTCCGGCTCGCTCCAGCTTCGGCCCATGCCAGCTCGGTCATCCCACCGGGCAACACCGTCCTCCGAACCGGCAACGATTGTCCTACGTGTCAGCGCGCGGCCGAGTTTCGAGCCACTCGCCATCCCGACAACGATTATTCCGACGGTTGCGCGTTAATGCTAAATTATAAGTCAGACCCCCGTCGACGTCGGTTAATGGACGCGAACAATTTTCCCCGAGACAATGTGCCCCGCGCGCCCAACACCGTATAAACGATTTCGGCCCGGAAACTGTGCCGCTGGCTCGATCAAACTTCCCTTTTGTTCATTGACACGTTCGCAACCCTCTGTCGTCGGCACGTGGGCGACTAGTTATACGTTAAAGGTAGTTGGGGGCCGTAACGCGTTCACGTGCGTTTTTCAAGGGAAGGTACCGAGATTCGAATGGCAATTAAGCCCTTAAATACAGACCCATCCTTCGCGCTCGAGCTGGGGCGTATAAATCATTACACCCCGCTCGGAGCGGGCATAGAATTGAATTTGCGGTAAGTGTGACCCCCGGGGGGCCGTAGGTACAGTCCTAAATTGCTGCCATGCCCAAAATTGGTGTCTGACTATTCCGCGAGACGATCGATAGTCATTCGAACAGAGGCGCGCCCGACGTTCATCCCCCCCTTTCCCACCACCCCCTCGCGAGTGCCCGTGACTCCTGTAAGCACGTTCGGTACGCGGCCGTGTAATGAGAAACCTGCGAGCGAGTCATCCCTCTCCACGGTTTCATTTCCGGGCCGAGAGCCGGGCCCTTCGTCCCGAGGAGCCGTAATTTTTCGACGACAGACACCGACTGCGCTCGCCCTTTCGGCAGAAGACGCTGAGAGAGAACGAGAACCACCAGGAGGGTGGTGCGGATTTTTACTACCCTCGGAGTCGTCGTCGCCGGGCAAAAGTCGTCGCGGAAGACTCGCGGGTATTTTACGAAAGTCGTTCCTCGAAGGGCGTCTCCCGTACCCTCCCAGGGTGAAACGATGCTCTTTCCCCCGCCGCTTACCTTACCTTCTCCCTCACCCCCTTGCCACTGAACAGAGCCGGACTCGAATGACTCCTGGCTGCAAATGCGAGACGTGAAACTGTCCCAAAATGAGAGGGGCGGTCGTAGCTCGTCTCTCTCTCGCCCCACTCGTAATCGTAACTTCGCGTAATGCCACCCGTTACACGCGCATCAGCCCCGGCCAGAGGGTGGGTGATGGGGGTGGTGAGGTCGAGAGTCGGCGAGTGGGACGTCGAACTGGCTTTACCGTCCGGGAAGGACGCTGGGAGGACACTTCCGGCGATCCGTAAGACTCCGAGATCTTAGCTTCCTGTGTACAGGGCCGCATCCAGCTTCCACTCTGACTTCCACTCGGGCTTCCACTCGGCTTCCGCTCGCATCGGCGAAAGCCAGCAGTTCCCGCACCTTAATTCCCGAGGATTAGTCCCGTCGTCGGTCAGAATTGTTCGCTCGGACCATCGGGCCGACGCGGTCGAACGTTGGCCTGCACCGTACGACGTCGACAGACGGTCGTTGCTTCTCTTCATCCCGTGGCCCGGGCAGCCGGGGATCTTTAACCTCGAAGCGGAAATGATCCTGGCGAGCGTGGAAAAAACAGTGTATAAATTGCACGGACTCTTTCATTATGGAGTGCGGCTCTATCGCGCGGAACGGAGCGAGTTTGCAATTCGCAAAGTGCCGACCGTAATGCTTAGTCGGCCGTGCGAAGTGGAGCCAACCCTCCTGCCTCTCGCCCTGCCCTTCTCCAACCCCCCTGCGCACCCGACACTCGAGGGTAGTTCTCCAGAAGAAAGATATTTCCAATAAAAGTGTATCTGAAATCGAAGGAGGTCCTTCTCGCCGCTGGTCGAAAAGCGGATATACATTTATATGTGTATGTAGCGGGTGGGGGAGGGTGGGCTGGGGGATGGGAAAGGGGGATAGACGAGTTATTTCCTGAGATTAAAAATCCGAGGGAGCGCGAAAGTTCGATTGCGATCCGACCCCCGAAGCTTTTCATTTTTTCGCGCGCGGCCCGCGTTCACCTTTTTATTTTACACGTAAAAAGGCATAGAGAGGCATGGGAAGGGGAAGTATATTCGCTCGGTTATTCATTAATGCGTGTCGTCGGTTCTGCGAATAAAAAAGGGAAAAAGAGCGGACAGGACCCGGGGAACTTCCTTCACTCGGATAATGAAATTCCGTCGGAGTTTGCAATTTCCCAAATGCCGACCGTAATGAGCGGTCGACGTGGTTCAAAGTTGCGCGACGATAGGGTACCGCGTAACATAATTCGGTCGGGACAGGGCTGAAATACTACATTCACGAAAGAAGCGTACCGAGACCGAGAGAGAGAGTCGGAAAGAGAGCGAGGAAGAACGAGAGAGAGAGAGAGAGAGAGAACCGAAAGAATATTTCATGAAAAATTGTACCGTGCCCGACGAACTTCGGGATCATTGAAATTTTTAAACGCCTCGTCAGAGAAGTGTCTTTCGCCGAGCTTTAAGAGGCGGACGACAGGTCGGCGGACTGCATTGCGGAACCGAGAGTCGAGTAGGAAACGGCACCGGCGGCTAGGTGGCCAGGGTATGGGTAGATAGGTACGTTGGGTACGTATGCATGTATGCGAAACGAGGCCTCCTCCGTACGTCTTACGTTGCACGCGTATTACGTGAGCGTAGAAGGGATAACCAGCCGTCCGCCACATTCGTGGGGTGGGTCGGCTCAGGAAGATAGATACGTCAGTGTCTCGCTGCAAGCTGGTCACGTTAATTACATCCCCCGTCTCCAACCCCTGCCGCCAGTCCACCAACCCTTCCTCCATCCCTCCCTCCCTCTCTCTCTCTCTCTCTCACTCTCTCCGTCTTTCGACGGCATATCTTCCCCTCTCACGACGTACGTCCAACGTATACGTTCCCACTCTCCACCGTCGACCGTCCTCCGGCGGTATATATCCTACTCGCGTCCCGTAGGTGCTGCCGGCGGTGGGGCACGTCGTCTTAGGAACCGCTGAAACGGTTCCTCGTGCCCCCGTTGGCCCCGCAGTAATTGGAAACCGCAAGGTGTACACCCTCCCCCCGGACCTCGCCGACTGTCAAACCGCTGTCACAAGAATTCGAGTCCTGCATCCGTGAACGCTTCGCCCTGCCCGGAATATAACCCGGCGCGTCCGGTGGGATGAAACTACGGCGAAGGGTGAAACTTTTCGGCCCGCCAGTGCCGAAAGCCGGCAATCAGCGACCATTAGGATTAATGTCTAGTTAACCGATCGGGCGAATCGACGATCGGCTTCCCGGAGCCGGAAGTGTATTTCTGGCCGGCCGCTTCCGCGACGAGTTCGGCCGGAGAGTCGGCGGCGGTAATAAAGGAAGGCATCGAGGGTGGCCGAAGGGGTGGTCGAAGGGTGGCCGAGGGGAGGCCGAGGGGAAGCCGAGGGACGGAAGAGGGAAAGAGAGGGTCGGAGGGCGCGGTAATGGCGCGCAGCTCGTGTAATTACCAGTTATGCCGGCGATGGTATATGACCCGGTCCGGTACTAACCGGCCTATACGGGCTCCAAAGCGAGTGTAATGTGTCACTGTCGTCGGACTACAGTAACCGAATGGTTATCACGGACGTGCGCGCGTGCGGCTCAGGGGTAGGTTAGGGGGCGGTCGAGGTAGACGCGCGGGGACGTAGGTGGGAGTCGGGGTGGATGGTCGGGATGGGGGATGGGGGACGGGGGGGGGGGGGGGGTTGGAGAGCATGGGGGCAGAACGCGGTGTACCCAGGCCTACAGTTAATAACAGGGCTGAAATGTCACTGGCAACTCGACGCCTCACCGCAGGCGCCGCGGTTCACAGTTTTAGCGCGCCTCGTAATCGGTATTATGAACCGGCACGTGGACTGAGTTTCGATCCAAAAACCTCCCAATGTCCGACTCTAACAATTTTCCCCTCGCGACTCTCGTTTTCGGCGCCTCATGCATATTTTATGCCTGATCTCTTTTTTTCGGAGAGGCGAGAGAGGGGCTGAGTGGAAAAAATGGTATCAATCATACGGCGACATCCGACAGGACGTTTCCCCTCCGGGGTAGATAGGAGTGTTCGGTCTACTGTCGGGGGCTGTTCTTATTTCGTGTTCATGAGACCGGTCTCGCCACGAGGAGAATTTCGCAGCGACAAAGGCCGACGCTCGAAGAATGCAGTGTCGGCGACGTCGGGGACTGCCCGGCGTTCGATTTTCCTCTCTCTCTCTCTCGCTCTCTCTCTCTCGCTCTCTCTCTCTCTCTCTCTCACTCACCTCTCTCTCTGCCTTCGTTTCTCCCCTTGGCCGTCGGTCGATACCTCGTAGCGGGATTTGGAAGGAGTTTGTCCCGATAGAGGCAGGAAGAGCGGCGAGCTTTGCGTGTCCTTCCTGATTTATAGCCGTCGATCGAGCTCCAGCCCACCACTCTCCCACGGCACTATACATTCTAGCAAGTAGCCGTCAGTGGTTCTCATCGCTGCCGCTCGCCCTCCGCTCGCTCGGCATCCGTCTGCGATCAAAACAACCCCTCAAGGCCCCCGGAGCAAACATGTGCTCGTCGTCATCCCTCTCGCGCGCGGCCGGCGGACAGTCGGGGGGCAGGCAGGATTTTTAATTAGGAATCGAGATCCCGCTAATCCTGTTCAGCGTCTCGTATCCACCCTTCGATCGTGCCATTCTTTCCCATCGTTAATACAGCCCCCACTATTGGCACTCGCTCTCCCTTCCGATCGCACGCCAGGCGGAAGATTATTTTCCGGATCTCGGGATTAGCGCGTCGCGACGGAGGGCGGCTGGAGGGTGGTTGTCGAGGATGGCATCGATTTCGCTCGCGAGTGTCTGAACTCGGGAAGACGCCGCACCTCTTCGTCCCTCACCCTCCCGATCGCAGGGGTGGTAGTAGTACTATCAGCGCGGAGGGCCGAGGCACGTAGTTATGCACGGGAATAAGAAGGGTCGATCGTCTTATCGAGGGCTTCGACAGTGGCCGTCGAGGGTTGTATTTCACCCCCTTTTGTATTACATGCCTATTGCATTACGATCTTCATCAGAATACCGAGCCGGCTTCTTCGCTCTCGTTGTAATAATAGAAGCGGCGGCGGGAAGACTCGGGCGAGGCTGGGGGCCAGCGACGGAGAGCGGAGTGAGTGAAAGCGGGAGACAGAGAGAAGGAGAGAGAGAGAGAGAGAGAGAGGCGAAGGAGAGAAAAGACCAGGGAGGATGGGAGAAAGCCATTCTCGTCTAATTGGCGTCGTTGGGGGAATACCGCGCGCGCGCGACTGTTCAGGCGAGAGAGGGAGAGAGAGTGAGAGAGAGGGAGGTGGGCCAGATGCATCATATTTTCTCATTAAAAGCATTTACCCGAATGGAAAGTTCTTTTATCCCTTCGGAAACGCTTCGGGAACTTCTCCTCGAGAGTTTCTAATGATTCGGCCGCGCTCTCCTTTCCTACCCCTCCGCCACCTACCCCCCTATTTCTCCCTATCCCTTCCACCAGACCCTTCTTCCTCGTACCGACTACAACTTCGCATAAACTCGATTCGCCCAAAGAGATGGCAGTTAACGACGCGTGGGCGATTATAAATAGCCGCGAGTACGTCCGGACGAGCGAAGCGGTTCGGATCAGAATGGAAAATAAAGCGACCGGCTTCGCCGGTTTGACTGATCGCGTGGCCAACGCTGCGAACGGATAGCGGAGGTTCCACCTTCGCTTGTACGTCGAGCGACCGCGCGAAGACCCTCAACTCTTGCCGACGGTGTAATCCTACTTTGACACGAGGTTCTCCCGGGGAATTACATACGGCCGAGGAACGGAGCGTCGCCGATGTTTAATGCCTCGCTCAGTCGTCTTAATACTTGGCCGATCTGCGGGAGCTGGGACTTGACATAATCTTTTTTATCGCTCGTGAGAATCCGGCAAGAAACGTCAGTCGTCAGTGTGTATCATGTGTATCGTCGCGAAACATTCGATTCTTAACCCATTACGCCACAATCAAAACGATAAATAAAATAAATAAAATTAGCTGTATGTTTAGAAGTTGCTGTTGTTAAAAGGAAACGATTTGAAAATGTGTCCCAAAAATGGGACTTTGGCGGATAATGGGTTAAGGTGTGAGAAAGAATCGGAAGAGGATGGGTGAAAATCCTGCTGTCTGTACAGTGCAGATTGTCTCGCGAGAAATCCAATGCCCCGTCCAAATATATTCGCGGCCGCAATGATTTACGCGTAAACTCGGCAAGGGGGTAGAGAAGCCAGGAACCGAAATTTACGAGAGCCGCGGGGCCAAGGCACGTCGTCGTGGTCTTCCTCGTAGTCGTCGACTCGTACGGAGCAGTGCGCGAAATTCGTTGTCGCCTCCGCTCAGAAATCCCAGGGACGTTCGCCAATTTGCGCTCATTAACCGCTTCGTCATACGAATGTTACAAGGGGGGCTTATTTGCGCGATCGAAATTAATTGCCCCCGGTGTATATTGACGCATCGGGCGTGTGTGTACACGCCCCCCGCATGTCGATATGTTGGTCTTTAACCCTATCCACCCCCTAACCCCCAACCCTTCCTACATCGCCGTCAATTCCGCTAATCCAAAGTTCGAGCCGCGCCCAATCAAGTTCCAATTACCGTCTCCGAGAAAAGCGTATCGATGCCTTTGACGAGGAACATTGTGCCAGCGAGCGTTTCCGCCTTGCCGAGGATCGAGTCGAAGTCTCAATGCTCGCCTCGCGGAATCGCGGCACGACGCGTCGAGTTGCGCGTCGCGACGCTGCGAACGCATTCACGAGGATCGGGACGATTTATTCGTAAACTTGCCTCGTGGATGCTCTTCCGTCCCCCTCCGCCCCTCTAGACCCCTCGTAGTGCTAGCCTTCCCCTGAGAAAGTTGCCCCGACTACCCTCGGATGGGAGCGTCGCGACGCGCGCGTCTTACCGTCTACGCGAACTTCCATCGTGAGGGTGGGAGGGAGCCTGACTTCGGCGTCGGTATTCATACGAGACCGAATCAGAACTTTACGACAGGAAAAGACGTAATGCCCTCGCCCGCCGTCGATAGACCGTGCCGGGAATATTACCGATGGCGAAGCGTTGACATCCCACAATCCATCGGACGCCATTCTTCTTCCCGCACGCGCCCGCACTTTGAATAATTCCGACGTTCAGCCGAATTCCGTCCGCGACTCACGGTGATTTCGTCGCTCGTCGGGCGAACTCGGAAAAAAGCTGAATGGAGACTTTGCGGGCGCGGGCTACGCTTCGACGAGTCCGGCAACTTGCGAGAGTTCTCGAAATTCGTGTGGAAGATAAGTCGCATCTATGACGGTATGACGGATGAAAAATAGTCACAAATTCGAGTCGATGCGTGTCGTTTTCGTTAACGTACAGAAATTGTGGCATTCGCGGGCGGAAACGTGAGGTAATAGTTATGTACGTAGGTGAATCGCGAATTGAAAGACACGTGCGTAACAATCCATAACCTTTATTCGGAACTTGCGGTGGTACGTCCTTTCTCGACGACGGCTAATGCGGAATAGAGAGGGTTGAGACAACGGCTCCTTGACTATCAACAGATGATTAACCTTGATTAACAGATTTTCTACAGTTTCACCCCACTGCTGTATCGCCGTACGTTTGGGCCCTGCCCAATGTGATACCGCGCATTATGTATATGTATATATAACAAGAACGTCGACGAAATACATGCGCGACGCGGTATTCTCCACTCTTGGCGGCTTCCAAAAAAAAAGGAATTCGAGGAGAGGCTCATCGGTGCGCAACAAGTGCTGCTTGCCGATGTCGGTGTCGGTCGCTGGTATCCTCCTCCTGAATTCTGGCTCGCTGCGTGCACGCGTCGTTAAATCCTCCGTGAAAGCCCAGTCCGCCCCCCCTTTATGTACTCCCAGCTTCTTGCCTTCCGACTTCCGTTCGAAAGACTAACGTCGATACGCCCCGACCGGATGGTGGACTACGTACGCGTCGTACGTTATGCACGTAGAACGGAATGCGGATCGGGCGCCAAAGTTGGCCCCGGCAGGGATAAAACAAGCCGTGCGCGCATTCTCGATGAAAGCGGACCCCGAAGCCGCCGCGACGCGGACAGACGCCATCGAGCTTCGTCGGGATGGAAAGATGATTTAATTTCCATTCTGACGGAACTTGCAGCCAATCTGTCTGGCTCGGCCCTTCGAAGGAACAAACAGCGAGACCATTACGGGCAATCTGTAAACGACACCGCAGAACTAATTTGACAAACTTCTAGCGAGCACTCCGACATCTTCATTGACCACTCTTCCGGCAAATTCCGACTTCGGCTTCTCTCTCTCCCTCTCTTTCTCATACATATACACTCGGTGGATCCCTCTCTCTCTCTCTCTCTCTCTCTCTTGCTCTCTTTCACACACACACACACACTCTCTGTCGATCTCTGTCTCTTCCTTTCTGTCTCTTTCAGACACACAGACTCTCAGATCTCTGTCTCTCTCTCTCTCTCTCTCACTCTTACTCCTGACTGTCGGCCGTATTACTCTTCCCCGGAGGAGTAGAAGTCAAGCGTGGTGCGGTATTCGACGTCGGGATCGCGGCCCGTACGTGCAGGACGTCGATGCGATCGTGTACGTACTCTCCTAGATGCGCGCGGGAGCGTCGGTGCAGAAGACCGGTAAACTAGCTGCACGTGACAGTCGCCCTGGGCAGTTCGAACTCGTGGCGATTCAATTCCGCTGGCGGGGCGTCGACTCCTCGGCTTCAGTCCTCGGCTCCTACGTATTTCCGCTCCAACCTTTCAAAACTTAATGAATACGATTCTTCCCGAATTGATCGCCTTTCCCCGACATTTCGCCCCACGACAATTTCATCTTCCGCGCGTCTGTCGCCGGTCTCAGCTGGTCACACGGACCGAACTGAGGGTCCATGAATATTCAGAGGCCAACGGCAGAGAAATCTCGTCCTGTCCATCGTGCTCAGTCGTCCGCGGTTCGTATCGCATCGGCGTCGACGATTGTAAATTGACTCCGACCCGTTAATATTCCCAGCCGTCGGCACGGGGAAAGAGGGGTAGGCTAAATGAGTAAAATGAAATTTTGATCATCGAACCCGGCCGGCTCAATGCGCGGACGAGTTACGGGGAGGATTTGGTATCGTTGCTAGCGGAGGATAACGTGTCCGTTACTGAAAAGCGCGAATTATAGAGTTTAGGGGTAGAAGAGGCGAGAGCGGACGGTGGTGTGGGTCGAGCGGGGGTTGCGTATATCGTCGGATCGGCGGCGGGCACCATGAATTTTCCTTAATGAACCGGCCATTCGGTGGATGCGTCACTTGGAAATATTAATCGAAAAGCAATCAAACCGACTAATGGGATACTAATTAATCGAACGCGATAATTTGCGTTAACGAAACATACGTTAGATTAAATCAATAGCCGCTAACTCCCCCCCTTTTCAGGCAATCTCTCTCTCTCTCTCTCTCTCTCTCTCTCTCTCTGTCCTTTCCTCTTACTATGACCGTCTCTTTCTCGGTTAGTAGAGGGCTAGGACCCCCACCAGCCCCACTCCCTCCCCCCCTCGTGGCCTCTGGCCGTGTGTGCCGTGTGCTCGATGCAAATTTAATTAACGCGATCGCGAATGCGTTAAGCGGGCCGCTTATCCTCGATTTTCCTGCCGGATTAAGGAGGAACCGGTGGTTTATCGAGCGGGCTTTAATTACGACGAGAGCGCGCGCGCGCACGCACGCCGATCGGACCCCCCCCCCCCCCCTCCCGCGAACGACGTGTATAATTACATCATGTAATTCGAATTAGACGCCGCGTTCGCTGTTTGTCCACTCGCGCGATTCGGCTCTCGCGACGAGTCCGCCGACCGGTAATTAACCGAGCTGGCGAGCGGTTAAAACGTCCGGCGAAAACGTCCGGCCGAAATGTACCGTCCCGAGAACCCGTGGCCGTGGGCCCAATTAAGCCCTCGATCGGCTTGCGAGTCCGCGGTCAACTTTCCGCCTCCCGCTGAGCTTCTCTTTTTATTTTTCCCCCTCCATTCGCCGAGCTTTACGTCGTCTCGCCTTTCCCGGGGCCAATTAATTGCCGTCCGCATAACGTTGCCGGACCATTAACCTCACGTGGACGATGTTACGTGCCGATCGATTTGAACTGATTTGTACTGATTTTGGCCACGAAATGATAACGTAATCATGGCAACGAACGAAACTGTTCGCACTCATTAACTGCACGGTAGGTTTGTTACGGCCTCAACAATAATTAGTCATGGAATCGATCGCAGTTCAATTTGCGCAATATTTCGAAACGTTCTGCCTTTTGAGCGATTCCAACGAATTTTCTTTACGACAGACCAGTTCTGCCAATGGCGTCGAGCAAGGCGGTCACTCGCATTATCCGAGCTTTATTAAATGTACCGGTTCCGCGCAACCTATTTCCCGACCTTCTCGTCCTCACTCCGACAGAAGGAGCACGTGCGACGGCATAATCGCAAGGAGCGAACACGCGTGTGTGCCTCCGCACACGCGTGCGCGCGCGGAATGCGCCTCGAGTCCGGACGACACGCCCGGCTAAAACGGTGTCTGGCAGAAGCCTCGGCGATTATGATTTACAGCCAGCGTTCTCGAATCGGTTAACGAGTGACGGAGTCGACCGGCTGGGTAGAAATATCGCGGAGCGAAATTGACGTTTCCTCTCCACCTCCTCCTCCTCCTCCTCCACCTCCGCCTCTCGCCGTCTCGCGAATATCGATCTCCCGAAAATAGCCGGTGAAACGACGGTCCCCCCACCGCCCTCGACAGTCGCGGCCAAATTGCGAATTCAGAACCGTCTACGACTGACAGAGCCGTCATCGAAAGTCGAATTACGGAATGGTCCGAAGAAGTGCGACGTACGATCAATCGCGAGAATTTGGGAGGAGTCCTACGACGGACGTTACCAGAGATTGCCGACCGAAAGATCCTCGTTACGTCACCGTATTCGAGCTTGCATCCGGATGGAAGGTGGAGAGTTACGCGGTCTAGACTCTGACCCCGATATTCCGAACGTTATTTCGTCCGAGAGAGTCGCGGAAAGTATCGCTACGGCCTACGAAAGCCTGGCTCCGTGGCACCGTATAAGGAGCAACGAAATTTTCCCTCAATACGGATGAAGGATCGGGGGCAAGGGGCGGTAGGGGGGAGGGGGTGATAGAGGACAGGGAGAAAACTCTGACGACTTTACACACTGCCGAATCACATATTTCCAATTCAATCTGCCCTCGGCTGCCTTCGCGGACGAGCGATCGAACGAAAAACCATTATTCTCCTCGGAAGGAAAGAAAGAGGAGTGAGAGTAAGTAAGGGAGTGGGAGAGGGGGCGAGGGAGAGGTCGAGGAGGAGGGGTGGGAAAGCGCGCCAGAACGGTGGTTTCTGAAGGGCGCAAGACGAAGTGGGAGGAAGAAGGAAGAGGATGGAATCGGATCGAAGGAGGATGAAGGGGTGGCCTCGGGTGGAAAGGGGTGGCCCGATAGCATTGTCGGGGTGGCCCCGACCACGAAATATTACCGGTTATACCTAACCCCCCCGGACGCGGCGGATCCA
Source organism: Anoplius nigerrimus (assembly GCA_914767735.1). Lineage (NCBI taxonomy): Eukaryota > Metazoa > Arthropoda > Insecta > Hymenoptera > Pompilidae > Anoplius > Anoplius nigerrimus. The sequence goes on along the minus strand of OU612085.1, from coordinate 11,966,499 downwards.
GAGGGGTGCAGTCATCCGCCGATAATCGTACCGGATATGTCGTAGATCTTACCGGTAATATTTACGACCCTGGCTATCTCTCTCCTGCCCTTTCCAGCGTGCAGCCCTTTTTTTGCCTCACCTGTGCACCCACCCCTTGTCGACGGGAGGGTGGGAGGTGGGGGCGGGTGACGGATACAAGGCGGAAAAAGCGGAGAGAAGCTTTTTGATTCTGCTACGCGGTTTTCTCGTTTAATCGAGCGCAAAAGTGCAGATTACATTCAGGATTCGGAAATCGTTCGGAGCGATGATTTGATGGCCGCCACAGTGCGCTTCCCAATTGGATTCTTCGAAATGGCCGGACTTTTCGAGAATTTGGTTTTTTTTTTTGTTCTGTTCACCGAAGGGGGCTTCGATCCGAAAAAAAATATTGTACGCCCAGTACCCATTGTCGGTCAACAATTTTATTTCACCCCCCTCGGGGCGATGGAATCATAAAATTGTGTCCCAAAGTTTTTTGCCGTCCGAAAACCATTTTTCATTGTTTCGCTTGACGCTGGGTATGAGCCCCCCCCCCCCCCCTCCCCTGTACCTGTTGCCAGTTGATATCCGCGCGGCCGGGTCGACGGGAATAAAGCTGACGAGCGCGATGGCGACATCCCAAAAGGCGGCTTTTTGAATGAGTAAAGTGCCGTTACGAGGCGAGCTCGCCTATTCTCAGTTGATGAGTGGCCGCTGCCGTCCGACGGGAGAGATAACGGGAAACTAGCGGAATTTATCAGATATATCGTCGAGATAGTCCCGTATTATCGTTGAAAGCCTGCCGGACGTTATCCGCGAGCGGAACGAAGAAAGAGGCGAGCGGCAGAAGGGACGAACGGGCCAAGAAAAGAAGGAAATGCAGAGAACGTAATACGGCCGCAAATAAAATATTGTGGACGCTATCCATTTCGTATAAGCCGATCGGATAGACGTGTATACCTGTACGAATAATAACAGCATTGGTGGGTGGATTCGAATCTCTTTCGATTATTGCTTCATCCGCGATCCTCATAACCTTATCCACTCATTACCTCACCCTACACGCATCTATCAGACCAGACTCGAAGCTGTATACTGGCAAGATAAGACACTCTCTTATCGGCTCCAATTTTATCACCTCATTTCTCACGAACCTATCGCGATCGGCCGGCTCTCTATCGCTCTTATTAAATGTCCAAAAATTATCTAGCGCCCATCGGGCAAAAGCGGACGAGTTTGCGCTAGCCGTCGAAAGTACACAAGCGATAATTTTATCCCCGGTTACAGGGCGAGTGGCGTTGACCGAAAACTGGAGCATCGTCGGGCGTGAAAAACAAAATGCACACGGCGGCGCGAAAAAAAGCGCTCCTGCTATCAGGAATTACGTTGGCGCGGAGATTGAAAATGTGGTCGGCGGTCGTTCGAAAATTTTGCCTACCGTTTCACAACTCACCCCCCATCCCCTCCTCCCGAAATTCGGAGTCTCGTGACTGGCCATAATAAAGAAACGCGCGTGCGATCGGACCTGACTCGCTGGAAGAGGGGCCCGTTCGTTCGATTATTAGGTTATTTCGTTTCCTGAGGGGGGCGGAGGGGTGGTAGCGGGGCATGGGAGGGGTGGATTCTTTTCGTCCTCGTCATTGTGCTTCCACGAAACGTTTTCATTCCCCTCCCCTCTTCCGGCTGGCAGTCGCGCACGATATTTTCGGCCGGTGGGATTATTCGATTCCGAAACTGCCTCCAATAACCGGCCCCGTTATTCTCTCTTCGTTTTCGACCTCGATCGAGCTCTTTCAACCCTGTGGCCAGAGGGGGTACGGTAGGGGTGGGCGGATACGTTTTCTCCCCTTCGAATTTTATATATATCGAAGGCAGAGACCCAGAATTCCTCCATTGTGCGAGATCCCGTGTCCGGCTCTCTTTTCCGCTATTCCTCCCTTCCTTCCTCCCGTCCCGCCCCTCAATTCGACCCATCCGCCTTCTACGCCCCTCCCTCCCTCTCCTAACGACTGTTAATAAATAAGCAGGATTAGGAGTGGCAGCCGGTTATAGCATGCAGCCTGCCGTTGTCCTGCAGGATTCACGTTCACCGGCAACGAAATCAGGGCGTATATTTTATTCGACTGTCGATGTCGTATCTGGAATCCGAGCACGCACCCTCTGTCTCTCTCTCTCTCCTCTCATGATTCTGTGGAGGCAAAGAAATTGGTCGATTAATGACGAACTCGCCCATCGCCTCTGATTAAACGTTCGTGTAAAGCAAGGAAGATAGAACGTATGTCGGATCGGTTGGTCATTTACTACGAAGAAGAGTGAATATTCTTCCGCCTCTCCTGGCACTATCTTGGGAAGACGATAATCTCGATCGGAGGGTGGAAGACGGAACACGGACCTTCTCGCTTTCAACGGCGGGAAATATTCACCGCGCATTCTTCGAGAATCGATCTCGTCCTTAGGCCGCGGGAAAAGAAATTATTCGCGGCGGCGTTGCTTCGGGATTTCCTTCGATAATTGGATCGTTCGGTTCGGCGCGATTTTTCATCCCCTCCGCAGGCTCGGAGGAGACGTCCTCGTTTTTCATCCTCCCCACCCCCCGTGGCCGAGGCTCCTGCCGGCGCTGCGGTTTTCCGCCCGGCAGAGATTATTCGCTACCCAACTTTGCCGTCGATAACCTCCGTTATTCTCTCCCCCAACCCCCTCTTCCGCCCTCCCCCGCCCCCTGCGTTCGGCGCATATCGCGACTATCTATCTATTTTTCCCGCCTCGACCTCGATCGCCACAGCGCGAGCTATCCGCGACTCGCGATGTTTTCTCTCGATTTACCTTCGAGAAACGATCGGCCGCCACCGATCGTTCTTCCGACATCGACTCTGCAATCTGATAGACGTAAATAAAACCGCGAGGCGAGCCCGCGACGCGCGAATATCTCCTGTGACAATTCACGGGGGTGTATAACTTCCGCCGGGATCCGAAGGAATTATTCACTCGGCCCACCCTCCCACCATTCCACCCCCCTCGCTTCCGATAACCGTTCGGCCATTCTTCTCTCACGATTATATCTTTGTTTCCTCTTGCCACGGTCCGGCCATGTATTTTTCCGCGATCGTCGCCCGACCGCTGTTTTTCCCTCCCCCACCCCTTCCGCCGCGAAAATTCTATCGCGTCCGGAGAGTCCCATTGTGATCCAGATGCTCGGTACACGTTTCCCTACACCTACACCTACACTCGAACGCCTTCTCTCACTGCCGCCGGTCTGGTCTCCCTTTCCTCCTCCTTCCCGTCTGGCCGGCTCGCTCTCGCCTAGCGGGTCGAAAGCGACCCGATCCGCCCGAGTTTCCTGCAGCCCTCCGTCGTAGTAAATAAATAAGTAGGATTAGGCGTGACACGTTTATACCCGAACGCCTCTCCGCTCCTCTCTGTCTCTCTCTCTCTCTCCTCAGACTCCCACCTCAGTTGCACAGACCGCTGCACGACCGAGAATTTTCGGGCGGTTTTCGCGTTCGGTCTCGGATTTCGCCCTCTTTCCCTCCCGGCGGAGCCTCCGGGCAAAAGGAGGAGTCGGGCGAGCGAAAAAAAGGCAGCACAAAGCGTGCGTCGCACCTCTCTCGACCGCAACGGCGTCGGGCGAAGTGAATTTAACGCCACCCCCGTCCGTCGATCCCATCCATGAGCCCTCGCGATGCAAACATAATGCAATTCCAACCTCCTGCCGTCCCGAGGCAACCCTACCCTCCCCCACCTGACCCCTCTCTGCCCCCTCGCCACCGACTTTCGGCATTCGGGATTACACCGGGACCTTTCGTTACTTCGGAAATCCTCGTAAATTAAATTTCGTATGCGTAAGTTGCCGGCCGCGGCGGTGTTCCAGGCACTTGCCGTCGGAGTTCGCATTAAACGGAAACGGTCAGGTTCCTCCGACGCTCGCGTCCGTGTACGTATTTGGTCGTGCAAGTGTATGCGCGCTGGTATATAACGCTCGAGGTATAGACTAGCGAGAGAGTAACGCAAATTCGTGCCGATAATGCCACTTTGCATCGGGAGGGATCCCTCGGCCGAGGGAGCGACTAACTAAATTACAGATGCAAATAACAGAGCCCCGCTTCTTACTGAGATTTACCGGATCGAACGTTGGGGCCAACTCCTGGGCCACTTATTGAGCCATTAATTTACACCTACAAACAGGCCGTGGAATCTGTTCGGCGTTAAAGCTCGTTACGGCGAAGGATAGGGGTAAGGGTCGGGGGTTAGAAGGAGGTGGGGGGGGGGGGGCGGTGGTGTTAGACAGTGACCCGGTTTCTTCTCCTCCTTTTTTTCATCCCCCCCACTCTCCGTGCCGCGATGAATAGCCGGCCTAATAAATGTGCGGAAGCCCGTGAACGTATGCATGCATTTAAAAGGTCCTTTAGCGTTCGTGGCTCCTGCGCGGAAAATGAACGCCAAGGCCTTATCGCTGTCGTGTTGAACAAGCCTCGCACGGTTGGGCCGGGTACGGTCGGTAAATAATCGTTATATCGAAGCGCGTTTTATGCGCTATCGCCCCGACGAGAGGAGATTCGGATATCGCGGCCGATCGATTTTCCTTACGAGCCTCCGTACGAGTTCGAGCTCCGCTTCCCGGAAGATATACAGGCCGTAGCGCATTAACAGGCAGTTGCTAGCGGGCCCCCGAACCCGGCAGGGGGGGTGGGAGAAGGTGGGGTAGGACAGCGGTTAATTAACATATCGCATTCCGGCGTAAAGCTGGCGACGCAAAGACAGCTAATTTATGTGATAGAGATTAAACGAACTAACGGGCGCATTGGCCTGGCATCGTCCGGACCTTCTATCTCGTTAAATGATCTTTACGACGGCTCGTAAATAAATTCTGGGGGTGGCCGGCACGGTTCTTTCCCGCCGCGCGGCTTTTGACGACCCCAGAGTGAAAATCTGCTTCTCTTCTAGATACCTGTGTACGTATCTATCGTGCGCCGTCTTTTTCGGGAACGACGCTCCTTTCGCTGCGACGTCATGATAAGGGAGGGAGTTCGATCAATTGATTTTGCAATGTTCGAAGTTTCGAAAAGAGTTCCACGGCGTCGGAGGAGCATCAGGGTTCGCGTTCGCTTCTGCTCCCTGAACGTACATATTCGTGTCCTTCTCTATCCAACTCTCTCTCTCTCACTCTCTCTCTCTCTCTCTCTCTCTCTCTCTCTCTCCTTCTCTCTCTGCGTCCCGATGTTGTTCCATTCAAGTTTATTGCCCGGAGATAACCTCGGCCGGCGACCCTTCCATTCTTATCGAGGATTCGCTATACGCAACCCAAGTGCTAACTAACGAGTTGCCGCAACGTTCCGCGCTGTTTGATTGCGCGACCAAAGATATTAGCCCGCCGCTGACATTTCGACCTTCCCACGGAACCTTCACCCAGAAACTTCCCACCTCCGGCCATTCGCGAAAATTAGGCGCAGCCCGCGGTGGAAGCATTATTCCCCTCTCGCCACAGGGCGCTATTCAATTACTCGCTCGGAGTGGCTCAACGCTCGAGATTACATTTTTCGCATCGGGTCAATCTCGCCGAGGTAGGTCAAATTTCACCGTAGGTCGATTCCTAACGAACGTCCGCCATATATTGTTTCGCCCTCGCCGCGAGATTCGTTCAATCTTGGCGACAGAGTCGCCGTCTTCGATTTAGCTCAACCTTCTCCCCGGAGTCGGATAAATTTCAAACTCCACCCAGCCGTGGTAATCTGATGACGTCACTGGGAGACGTTCGGAAGCCCGAAGTCGATGGACAAGTCGATGTTTCGCATCCGCCTCCTCCCCCCGTGATATACGATCTCCCCGCTCGGCGAAGCGAGACAGACGAAGAGAGAAGATCCACGCGCGCGCGCGCGCGCACGTGCGACTTCGAGACGGCTCGTAACTTCGAAGCCATCCCGAGATACAGCTGTTTGCCTTCCCTCGAAAACACTCCGAGCCTCCTCCTGCGGCCCGCAACCTATCCCTGAGACCTTTGAATCGCGAAACATTCCGAATCCATCTTCGATCCGTCTTCGAACTCTTCGTGCCAGACGTCGGCCAACTTTTCGCCGAGCCGCTGATCCGAGATATTTCCATGCCTCTCTCCCGAAACGCATTCGCCAAACGAGACTCTGCATTCCCTCGCGATATCCGGCTCGTTCGTTTGTCACGGTCAGTCTCAATAAACGTCCGTCGAGTTAGCGAGCGCCGAGTTCGAAAAAGCGTGCGGGAACGTTTTAACGTTATCTCTCAGCTTGGAGAAGTTCGTAGAGACTGGCTGGCAGACGTCGCCGGATGGATGTCGCTCTTTGCGGGCAACTTGCGGCCTAAATGCACAGCCGTGGCCTCGCAACTCCCCCTCCGGCGCACCCCCCTCCCCCTCCTGACTCTGACTGCGGCCCCCTCGCGAGATCAAACTCCCGAGTAATCTCGAACTAATCGCGCGACATTAGTTGGCTTGGACTGCCGCACCGAATGCCGTGCCGAATACTGTACCGAATGCCGTGCCGAATGCGCTGAAGAGCCACGCTGAGCTTGCATCTGTGCGACCCGTACCTACACTCTCATCCTCCCACCCACATGTATATGTATATCCACGTACCTACCTACGTACGTGAAACGACGACGTCGCCTCCCCCGCGGGAGGGAAATTATTACCGAGATATGGCGGTTTAATGAGTCAAACGAAGGACCGGAAGCCGCTCTCCGAGGATTACCTTTTACGAGTGGACGTTATTCTCACCGACCCTCTCGGCCAGATAACATTAGTTTCACGCGCATTAATTGTTTTTCCCACCGTTCGTGGTTCCGTTGGCTCGTTACGCGAGCGGCACGCGTCCGACTTCGACCTTTGCCACCGCTCGGAAGATGAAAAAGAATCCCGACGTCTACGTCGGTGTTCGCGACTGGGAAAAGCCATAAACTTCCCAGGATAACCTGGCGCGATGGCTCGACGGCCCTGGCTCGGGGACGTTTGCCAAAGCCGTTGAGGAAGAGGCCGAAGACCTGCCCGACGAACTCGGCGGGGTACAATTTTCAGAACGTCGGCAGTCGGCGCGGGGCGGAGGGCAGATTTCGCTCACGCCATGACGCGGAATGGAATGAAAATGGCGCGCCCGTCGCTAGAGGTGGAATAGGAGGTGAGGAGTGGGGGGGAGGGGGAGAGTGGTCGCGTATCGGCGCAGGTAATGTGTGTGTAATTTTCACCGGTGCGCACGGGACGCGTGTAAAAAATAGCGATAATGGCTCTACCTTTGTCTCCGTCCGTTCCTTCGCTTTTTCACTCGCCATAGTCCCTCTCCCGGCTCCTGCGTTCATCCAGTCGAGGGTTGGAACGCGAGTCGACCCTCCCTGTCCCTTTTTTCCCCCTGTCGTTCTGCCCGCAATCGTCGCGCTCTCCGCACACTCTTTTTTCCTGTCTTTCTTTCACTCTCTTTCTCTCTCTGTCTCTCTGTCTCATTCACTCCTTCCGATAGGATGTAGAGAAGGGATGACCTGATCGACGGAGGCGATACGGCGGTAAATTTTATCGTCACGCACCTTCCGCAAAGCCGAAAGCCACCTCCAGTCCGGGTCGGGTCTGGCTCGGTAATTTCTACGCGGAAGCGATTAAGTCCCGTTCGCGGAAGGCACCCTTTTGTCGAGCCACGGCCTACGACTGTTTTCGCACGACAATTTCTGCCGCCCTCTCATCGAGGCCGTCCCGACGATGTCGACCGAATCGGCAAATGGACGTCGTAACGTCTATATCCATTCCTCGCTCCCATCGGAAGCAGTCTGATCGATGGCTTCTTCCGGGCGTCTAGGATCGTATTCCAATCTTCGGCGGCGGGAGCCGGAAGACGATGGCGGGGGGTGGGGGGTGAGTTCAGGGCGTTCGTCGCGCAGATCGCATTTACAGGGAGCCTCTTAACGGCCGCGAATCGCCGTAAACGCGTCAACAACGAATACGGGGGGGAGGGTGCCGGCCCTTATTGAATCCGGGCAGCATGTGCGAGGCCATTTCCAGGCGCCTCTTCGCGCGCTCTAAACGCTCGTAAAACGCGGCCCGCACTCGCCATAAAATTCGAGACCCCCCCTCCCCCGCGGCGGCACTCTATCCCGCCGTATGCCAGCCTCCGCCGCGCCAGACTCTGTATACGAGGTACAACGCCATGTCGGCAAAAGCTGTATATGCGGCCAAGCTCCGCCAGTCACCAACACATACTCGCTGCCGAGCGGGAAAGAGCGAGGAAAAATATTTATTTTTGAGCTTCGGCGCGGGCGTCGGCGGCGTCGGCGCAATCCGGCTTTAGCCCTCGCAATCCTGTTACATTCCGTGTATCTCGACCGCATCGCGGAAGATTTAGCTTGTCGGCGAGCGATTTAAAAAATGGCCCCCACCGTCGGCTGTAAAATGGCGAGAGCGGCCTGCATCGACGAGCCCCGCGACACGCTCCGCCGACCGTACTCGACCGATTCGATCCTCTGCGCTTCCAGCAGTCTCCACGATCCATCCCACCCCCTGCCCTTCAACCCCATCCCATCCCCTATGCAACCCTTCTGGTGGACACTCGTCGCGTCGTTCGTTCGAGCGACATCGGGAGTCGATAGCCGTCGTTCGAGCGTGACAGCGACGACGACCGGGTGGCGTATCAAACTCGGGATTTATAGGGTGTAATCCGATATCAATCGGGTGAGCCATTGTATCGCGATCCGGTCGATGTAACGGTTGTAACAGTTTCGGCTTCGAGAGGGCGCCGGACGCCGAATTTTGGGAGACCCGCGGGCTCGCGTAATAAACGGGTCGCGTAATCGGCCGATTTCGGCCCTGTCCAACGAACCCACTGCCTGTCACCCTTCCCTTCCACCCCTTTCACCCCTCTCGGACCTCCGATCCTCCCGGCGAAGCTCGCGCGCAACGTCTAATAGCCTTCATTTCCAACGAGTCCCGGATTATTCCGAAAGAGCGAATAACAATAATCGTTTGATTCGGCCTGACCCAGATTCTCCATGCGTGGCCGACTCTATTGGTCCGTTCCGTCCGTTGGACCGTGACCCGTGATCGTTATGCGAGAACGCAATGTCCGAAGCTTCCGGCCGAAGCGGACGCACGCCGCGGACGTCTATAAATTGGTCATATTGAAAAGTCCGCAGGGCGTCGGAACGGAACGAGCCCTTTGTCGCCCGGCGTCATTAATATTCCCGAAGGACGAGTGAGAGTGAACGCGAGTTTGTCGAGAGACAGAGAGAGAGAGTGAGAGAGAAGGGTTGGAATTTACGAATTTGAACGGGCTTGGAGCCGCTCGGAACGAATCGCAGTCAGCTATTCTCTCCTTTCGAAGCCTGGGATTTCGGATTAAACGACATTATTCGGACCCCCTCCGACTTTCGAGCCGTAAATACGTAATTCCGGCACGTACGATATCTCGCCGGTCCCACAGGTGGTGCTGGCGTTAGCCGACGCCCGCGCGCGCGGTCCATTGCTAGAAACATTTGCTCGCCGTTAAATTGCTCGACGGATTAGAGAGCGCGGCACGGAATTTTGAACGTCAACGTTGCATGAACGAATTCCGCCGAGCCGTTCTGCGGATCGATCGATCGGTAAAAATGTACACCCAGTGCATTCGGCCAGAGGACAGAACGAACGGCCAGCCGACGGCAGCTTCGGTGGGAAATGAATTTGTTCAAACAGGTGAACGTCGAGAGAGATGATTAATCGGGCAGCTTCCATGATCTGGCAACTTTCGAGATGTACTCCGACGGTCCGTCTGCCCTCGTGCCGTGATTAGGCATTCATGTTCCCGGATGCCGGGACCGCAAGCGGTGCTCCAACGATTCGCGTCCGCGCTATTCCGAACGGACACGAGCGCGCGCGTGCGCGCGCGCACTCACGTGCCCACTCGCGAGTTATACTTTGCGCAGCGCCATTAGTTACCTCACAATTGCGAGCGCATTACGCGGCACCGCAGCGGATAATTGGTACCACGAGCGACGCCCGGAGCTCCGGGCGTATTTCTCACGTTATTCGCCGAATTACGGACACTTTGGCTCATTGTTTGCGGTGCCGGTAGCCGATACGAGACGCCAGGCGCACGTACTCTCCTATATATTTATACGCTCGCATACGTAAATACGGACGTTCACGGCGTGCACGCCAGGACGGGATGGGGCGGTGGGAGGGGGGATGTGCGCGGGCGTGCACACGCACGAATATGCGGATCGTTATGCACACGCAGGTGCCAAGCATCGGCGATGAGGTGCGAGGTAGAATTATTCAGCTGGCAAATTTACTTTATTGCGGCACCGTGCCGAATCGTCGCTAACCGCGTACGACACACTGCGCACTTCGCGGCTTTATTCGTAGAATTAGAATCGGCGCATTGTTTGTGAAGACGTGCTCGCGTGTGCTTGGCCGACCGATCGGTTGCAGACCTGAGACGCAGGGATGTACACAATTTGCCTTGTACGTAGCACCGCTGCCAAGTATCGCTGCCGAGACCAACCGGCACAGATGTTTCACGACGTTTGCGACCGTACGATTCCTTCTCTCTCACTCTCTCTGCCTCTCTCTATCTCACTCTGTTTCTCTCCTTTTCTTAAGCCATCCTACTCTGCCCGCTATCTGTCTATTTATCTCGCTCCGCACGACGACGTTTCCTTCCTGATTTATCGCCGTCCTACATCGAACGCATGCGCGCCCCTCTGCAAGTGCACCAGTTAATTGGGATTGCGATTAATATAGCTGTGCTACGCGCGGCTGTTTTACTTGCGCGACTTCCGCGAGAATAATTAGCGGCGAATTTTACCGCGGCAACTTTGTTAACCTCGCTCTCTCTCTCTCTCTCTTCCTCTCTCCCTCTTTCTCCCTCTCTATCTCTCTACCCTCTGATCGATGAGCAATTATTAGCGTTGCGTCCAGCGTTTCATTAACACATTCAGCCGCCTGTATAGGCACACACGGGTGACCTACACTTTTCCCAAAAGACTACGTCACGCGAAAATAGGTGACACTGTGCAGAGTTTACCGTTAATTGGAAGCTGTCTATCGAGAGATATTTTCAACGGCGGCGCGTCATATTTTTACCTCGTTCGTTGTGAAATTATTGCAAATTTAGGGGAGTACTCTAACAACTTGTTCCACTTCTCATCGTGTAATTTAAGGGAGCCGTCAAATAATACGTGTGAATATTTTATCATATCTCTGACATTTGGACATATTTCTAAGCGTGTCTCCGATACTGCAGTGCTTAGAACACTCCAATTACGATTTATGTCATTGGTTTTTACCAGTATTGCATGTAGTTGGAGAATAATTTGCTAAATGAACACTGTATCCCGTGCAGTCGATAAAACGTGCATTTTTTACTGTTTTCCAACACATTTTTAGTTGTATCTCCGAAACTATTGCACTTAGAAGGCTCCGGTTGCCATTTTTGTGATCTTCTTTCGATCCTCTTTCACCAAGCATAAGCACAAGTCGATCGGAACACTTTTATTTTTTATCCATTTTTCGACCCCAATTTTTTCGACAGTTTTTTGGTTGTAACTTCGAAACTAATGCGAATTTCGACCAACAACGTACGGCTCTCTGAGTTATTTTGGACCCCCTATCAGGTAGCAAAAGAGCGATCCAATCCGCTGACCTTCGATTTTTCGCAAAAATGAGAAGGGGTACCCCTTAGAAAATTTGCGATTTTTTAAATTGAACCGGCGATCAAAACCTATGATAATCATACATTTTCTTGAAGCTTTCGACGCGTACTTTAAGATAGGACTATCGGCGAAAGTCGGTCTTTCAAAAATTTTTTTTTACCTCCGAAAAATGGCTGTATCGTCGAAACTATTGAGAATTAGGAACTTTGCTTGCGACCAACTTTCAGAGCCAGTCAAAATCTATGGGATAGGATGGTTTTAAATCCATTCTGAGACCAACAATTATTTTGCGTTTTTTCGCAATTCTGAAGGTTCTATCACCTTTCAATAGGACCAAATAGTGACAAAGTACCCTCCATTGGTCGCCCAATGTCATATTATAAGGATAAGCGAGTCAAACATGGTCTAAAGTGGGGCTAAATGGGCTATCTTCCGTTAAAACCCGCTAAAAATAGCAAATCACCATGTATAACAGGATGCAATAGCGCAGAGTAATGTAAAGTACTGTAGAATAACGTCAAATAGTCTAAAAGTATGCAAAAAGACTCGGAGATATACGTAAAGTGACGTAGAAAGCAGAAGATGGCAGTTGCGTAGACGAGTAAGAATAGCTCTGTACGAATATCTACGCTAAATAGTCCTACAACGTGCAAGGTGGGCGGGTGGGTTAGTTAGTAGAGCACTTGGCTCACACGAGAAAGATCCAAGTTCGATCCCCGACACAGCGGTCGAATCAGTAAACACATTCAGACGCGTTCAATAGTGACAACACACGGCGCAAATATGCGCAGCCAACATACAAGACATGTACGGTCCATATAATATTTTATTTAATTCTTTGGTAAAGACACCTTTTTTTGCTAAAATTTCACTGCGAACATTCAGTATAAATTACCCTTTATCGAATGGTGAAAAAAGCAGGAAAAAAAATCTTGACTCCTTCCACTAATATCCCTCATATGCTTCTAAATCACGCGGTCAAAGTCTCGTAACGGCAGAATTTTTAATCGCCTGAGTTTGATCCCTGGTTTTCCACCCGGTAATCAGGCGGTCATAAATCGCGGTCGACACGATCCGTACGAAGAACTTACGGTACAAAATACCATGCAAAAATAGTGATCGTAACAGCGAGGCGAACCGCCGAGACCAAAGACGGGTTACCGGGCAACAGTCAATTTTATCTACTTTGAAGTAAAACAGTAAAACCGGCAAGACCGAAAATATAAGGAGAAATTTTGCAGCGAGCCGAGACACGAGAAGCATTATGGAATAGCAGCGCGTGGCAGCCGATGTGCTAAGAGGAACGGCAGCGACCGTATATTAAACTGACACAGAACTGTCCAAAGGCTCCGGAACGGCTGACATTTGCATTTGTAATCCGCCCGGGAGAATGGCATGAAAAAAAAAACAGAAAAATACAAGAACCGCCGGAATCGGAGATGGGGGGGGGGGGGGGGGGGCAAATTCATTATTTCCCACTTTATCGTCGGTCGCTTGATGCCGCTTGTATCTTTTTATCCGCGAGGGGATGCAAATTGCGCGAACGCTTTTGCAAAGATTGCACCGAACCGGAGCACATAATTCTTCGGGCAACATTGTTTCGGAAATTTTCGCGCTAAAGTACGTAACGCTCGATGCGCACCGAAGTTAGCGATTCTAGAAAACGTCGGTTATTCAACCAATTCTCCTAATTGTAAGTACTCCACTCCCCCTTCCCCTCAAGCCTACCTATCCATCCCGTAAGTAATTCTTTCGAATGACGAGGAATATTTCGCAGCCGGAACTGCTGGCGAACATGCACGAGCAGTTTAATCGAGGATGAATGGCAAAAATATATCGAAATCGCGCCACGTACGAGTCCGTACGTACTCCGACGTATTCCAACACACGCTCGAACAGGCCCAGTACATCCGTCGGTGTACGAAAGCAAGTACGAGCCGGAGGGTCTCTCGTGTTCGCGAGCCTCCGGATCCGCGTGCCGGTGCACATTTCTGTGCCTTGACGTTTCGGCCCCGTGATTTATAGCCGCGCGACGTTCTACCGAGCTAACCCCAACCCGTGCGTACACACGCGTGTGTGTGCGCGCCTCACGGCCGAAAGTGCAAGTTGCGCACGCAGTGAAAATTCGATTCCCGTAGCCCCGAGCCTCGCAGGGTCACCGGCGGCGCGCGGTTATTTACGGCCGTTGCCGATGCGATAAAAAGCTCCCCCGCTTCCATTTCCCACACCCTCCGCCCCTCTGCGTACGCTCTATTTAGCCCGGCGAAAATCAGCGCCTTTCGCCGAGTCTCGCGCGCCGATAATTTACGTCGAAGAGACGACTCGTCGGAACTCCGAACTCGGCCCACATCTTTGGCTGTATACTCGTTAAACGCCGCGACAAAAGGGCGGAAAGGAGTATGAAGGGGATGGGAATGGGAAAACAGAAACGACGTGGCTCGTTGCGGCGAATTATCGCTTCACGCAACATTTCCGGCATCGGCTCGCTTCTGCCGGCCGAGCGTCATCCGTGACGTCTCGGATTATTTACGACGTACTTCGCGTCCTAGTTACGGCCCGGTAAAAGTCCGCCGGCCGCTTTCTTCCCAGGCCGAGAATTCACGGGCCGACGGTAGTCGATCATCCCTCCCCCGCTCTGAATTAGAACAAGCCGCCTGGCAGGCGTCAGTCGACTGCCGTAAAAAAAACGAACAGGGGAAGCCTCACCCCGGCTTCGTCTGAATTCTCGCACGCATCGTCTGGCGAACGCACGCGGAAAATCCGCCCGGCCGACGGGGAGGGGGTTGGCGGTGTAGGGAGAACGGCGGGAGAAATTTCGAAATAATTTGCGATAGACCTTGCTTGGATCATGGGATATACGAGTCGCGAGGGGAGGCGCGAATCCCTTTTGATGAGTCGAGCCCAGTCGAATGCGTGCCGTTCGTTGATAACGAATTCGTCGACAGCCCCGTCGTGTTTCGCGAAATCCGGGGAGATCCGACTTTTCAATTTCACGAGCGGGGAGTCGTTCTCGCGTCGAAAAAGATGCGGATTAATGTCGGCACTGGGAAGAAATATAGGAAAAGCCGATCGAACACTCCCCTCTCTTTCTCTCTCTCTCTCTTTCTGTCTTTATCTAGTGGCTCCTAGCGATGTTGAACGTTTATTTCGCCCAGTCTGCAGACTCTTATCTTGACGCGCGCTTTGAGCGTCGTTAACTCCAAGGTTAACGGAGGTGCGAAGGCACGATGGAAATGAAAGGATGCCGATGCCCTTCACGTGGCATACGAGCGGCGAGCGTACCAGCGATCGTAGGCGAAGCTAGGCCATCCTCCTCCTCGCCTACGAGCGAGCCTAGACCTGGGCCGATATGCCGAGGATGGGATTCCGCATGACGGGCTCGTTGTCCGTCCGAGGTCCGTCCGCCGGAAAGATAGACATTGCCTGAATGTCTGGGGATCCGGAAACCGACCTTCCGGTATGTCCGGCAGCCAGTCCCGTTGGCGAGCGTCGGTATGCGACGAGGTGGCGCGCGCGCGCGCGCGCGAGAGTGCACCCGCCTCTACCAAGTGTTTCTTTGGTATGTCCACGACCCGTCAGCCTTTGCCCTCATCTATTTACCTTGTCCAGGAATTGTCCCCCACCACCTTCCTCTCCTCCTTCGCCTCCTCCATCGATCCTGGTCGAGGATGTCGGACAAAAATCCTGACTGCCGCAGCGCTGATCAATTTTATATGGTCGGACCGTTCCACTTACCGCTTTTACACGAGACTCTCTCCAGGCACCGCAGTCTGATTAGCGCTAATGCGGCACGGTTAGCGTCGAGTATTCGTCATTTCCGGAGACCCATTCAGAAGCTGCCGACTCGTCGAGAGACCGCATACAAGCGAGTTCGAAAGAGGCGGGCACCGTGTCGTCGTTCGTGTATCTCGAGACTGATCTCAACGAAAGTCTCCTACTCGGGAAAGCAAGAGTAATGAGCGGCCATAAAGAAGGGGGTTTAAGAAGGGTGGGTGGGAGAGGATGAGAAGGGGGAAGGAGCGTTCGGTCCCGCGGCGAGAAAAGTTACCGAATATGCGAAATGAAATATCACCCCGCGTAACCCCGCGCGCCGAAGGAGCGTCGCTTGTTTTTTGTGGGCAGCCGTAATTTCTGCGGCTTATGGCTCACTCGTTACGAACTCTCCCGCTCGCGCGCGAGCCACCGCCGATCTCTATAGGCCAGGCGAAGAATCTACAAAGTAACTCGTTAAGTGCCTATTAATTTAAACGCCACACGCCAACGCGAGCGTCGGAGAAGTCGAGCGAACTAATCCCTCTTCTTTGCCCTCTTATCCTCTTATCTTGCCCCGCGTCTCTTCACCCCCTACTTACTCTCTCTCTTTCTCCCTCTCTCTCTCTCTCTCTCTCTCTCTCTCTCTCTTCACCCTCTTCAAACCCATTGGCCACTCCTCTCGTTCGCCACGTCGTCTGGCCCCCGCGTCATTCTCGCAATGTACAACGACGGATGGACATGAAACTGCCACGAAGGCGGATGGCGAGCGGTGCGAATTATTAAGGAGACTCGCAATTAGCGGCCGCTACCGGCGCCGGTTAGTTAATCGCGCCAGCCGGAGATCGGAGCGCTCAACTCTCGGCAAAAGATGAGAGCTACGGTATTTAAAAGAGGAGAGAGCCCTCCCCTCCCACCCCTGCCACGCTACCATTTCCCGGACTCCTTTTCAAAGAGACCGCGCCACTTTAAGTCCCCGCGTCGAACCGGACGCTTCCTCCGCCCGCCGCCAGATTATTTCAGCGTCCCGGAAAAGGGGGCGAAACTCGCCCTTCGCCCTCTCATTTCAATTTTCCTCCCCCGCTCGCGGCGAGGACGGTTCAATTTTCGATCTGTCGCTCTGAACGCGCGAACAAGGGGTAGTTCCACTCTCGAGTCCTCTCTCTCTCTCTCTCTCTCTCTCTCTCTCTCTCTCTGACTCTCTCTCTCTCTCTCTCTCTCTCTCTCTGACTCTCTCTCTCTCTCTCTCTCTCTCTCTCTCTCTCTTTCGGCGAACAACAGCGTCGATCGTGTTTGCGCAAGGCTCTGCCATCGATTCGACTCGCCATAACGCGGCGAAGTTTCGCGTACAATGACGAAATACGGTGAATCCTACCCTCTTGCCGACGCTCGCGACAGTACACCGTTTCGAATTCCGGGATCACGCGAAATGCCGAGGCCATCGAGGGGTTGCCAGCGATCGGCCGTTTCGCAGTCGCGGCTACGATATCCTGCCTGCTTTCGTCCTCCATCCACTCCCCCACCCTCCTCGCCCTCGACAGGGTCTCCAGCAGTGTGCTTCTCATCGTCCGGTACGGGGAGTACGTATACGGTCGAACGCCGTGCTACTGCGGAATCCGAAATTTACGATCGGGTCTGTCCATATAAACGCGGCTGGTAATCGTATTCATAAGTGTGCTTACAGCGACCCTCGCACTGTAGTGGGTGTAAGAGCCGCAGGGGCAGGTGTCTCCGATCTCACGGCGAGCTTCGGCTCTTAGAAGTGCGAGAAGCAGAATGGACCGGGAGAGAAAAGTGGGGAGAGAGAGATATAGGGTGGGAGAAGGAGAGAGATGAGTGAGAGAGAGTTAGAGAAAGATAGAGAGAGAGAGAGAGAGATGAGTGACGGTATGAGCAGCAGAGGAAAGAGACTGCCAGCCACAGAGAGAGACGGCAAAGAGCATGTCAAAGGTATGATAGGGGTAAGGAGAAGGTGGACGGAGGGTGGTACAGGGAGTGGATCGTGCAACGCGTTGCATAACCGGGGAAATAGAGGCGGTGGCGCACACATCGCGTATACATACAAAGGGTGAAAACGAGGGTCGACGCTCGGCCCTTGATTACCGCATAAATTAGCCTCTGTTTAGTTGTAAACGGACCGTCGCCGTCGTTTGTTACGAGCGAGCGGGCGCGCCGCAGGAGTTTCTCTAACCGCCAGGAATACGAATCCTTGCTCTATCCACCGGTTATTAATTATCAGTCTTCCCTCTCGGCCTTCCCTTCATTTTTCCCTTACTCGATAAAACGACCGCAGCCCGCCTGCCATCCTTCCTTGTACACGCCCAAGACAATATCCTTCTTATATCTCGCGCGCATCGCGAATTGTGTAGTTTTATCGCGTCGTAAAAATTTTACTCGACCTCCGCCGCCCCTGATATTGGAAAGTTACAGCGTTACACGATGTAAATGGGTCGTTAGAGACGGCCGATGCTCCGGCCGAAGAATTTCGAGACAATCCACCCGGCCATGGAAAAAGAGTGTCCATTATCGTGCGTGCGTCGGAAGCTTTTATCGTGGACTGTGTACCATAATGGGCACACGCCTCATCGATCGGCCGTCATCGATTCGTCCCAAAAACCTTGCCCGCGAAAATTGCAATCTACCGACGACGTCGGCCCAAAAGAATTCCGCCTCTCCATTACCGGTCGGGCCGGTGACCGAAACCGTGCTCGGCGCTTGCCAAGTAGTCTCTCTATCATTGCCTCATATATAATATATGAGCGCGCGTGTACGGCAGGGGTTGCGGGCGAGGGCGTGAGGGGGGTAAGTTCGGTTGTAGCAACCGTACTCGCGGACAATGTACCTGGCCAGAGTCCAGCGCTGCCAACCCGACAGCCTGGCCATTGTCCGAACTACCACTAGCCTATATCTGCTTTCCATGCTCTCTACAACTACCCCCACCCACCCCCGCGATCCTTCGGTTCTCGCAGTCATAACCCCCCGCTCCGTTTCCCCGGAAGAATCGCGAGCCCGAAATTTGGTGGATCGCACGGCCGATTTATTCGAGCCAACCGCCCTTCCAGAAATATCGACGACAAACGCCACCCTCTACGAGAGGACAGCCTGTCGACCTACTCGCCGAGACGGACGCTATCTCATTATATCGGAATCGAATCTGTTCGCCGCGAGCGGCCCGGAAAAGGCTTCCGGGGGGGTCGAATTTAACGCGGCAATATCGGCCGCGCCGACGTATGAATTTTCCATTTTCCGCCGTAAATAGCGTATCAGGCCGGGGCCGCGCCGGCCTCATGACACTGCCTCCCAGTTCGATAATTACTCTATGTTAATTTCTCGATGACGACGGATCAGGGA
The DNA here is from genome assembly GCA_914767735.1 of Anoplius nigerrimus. Lineage (NCBI taxonomy): Eukaryota > Metazoa > Arthropoda > Insecta > Hymenoptera > Pompilidae > Anoplius > Anoplius nigerrimus. The sequence goes on along the minus strand of OU612085.1, from coordinate 11,947,764 downwards.
GCGGGCTGGCGGTCAGGGTGGGTGGCAGCTCGGGGTGGGTCGACCGACGGGGTAGGGGGTGGTTGTCGAACGGCGGGGGTGGGGCAGCGCCACAGGGCGCAGCTTTTTGTGGAATGCTCCGCGGGGAGCATTTTGCGTGGCTAATGGCCTTTCACCGACCGTAACTTTATTCGGCCGTTTTTGCAACGGCCACCCACCCCCACCCCCCGGAATCGGGAAAAGCGGGGGGAGGGCAGGGGCAGGCGGTGGGCAGCCGGGGGAAGGTGGCGCACGGGCGGGAGTTCGTTAATTAAAATTTCGTACACGCGAATGCGGCCAATCGAATTCTGTCGATGAATAAGCGCTCGTGAAATTGCACGGCAGCCCCGGCCGAAAGCTCGCAATCGCGAACGGAGGCCACCCACGCATCGGCGGCCACTCTCGCATACTCGACATTCGACAAGGCCAATCGGCTGTTGCGATTCTCGAGTCCGACCCGGCTTCGCCCTCGGATACTCTCACCTCGCCACTGACCTTGCTTAACAAACTTTTTTCTCCCCCACCCCTAGTTCGTCCGATATTCAAGACTTCCGCTGCTCGCAATTCGATGCCTGGATCCTCTCCATGATCGCGGGTTGCATTTTTTTCGACCTAAATACCGTCGAGCAGACGGACGCGCGTACGGGCAGGTAGACGAAATAAAACGCGAGCGGGGGTAAAAAAAGGGGGTAGCCGCGTAGCGGATTGAGTTTTCGCTTTATTCGCATACAAGTCAATAGAGCGGGCGGCAACATTTGTTCGGCGCCACTTCACGGGCATCCGCCGGGCCGGCTCACAAAAATCGCGTTAGCGCGGGCAAGTTAACAGTTTATTGATCCGGCCTGGCCTCGACGTACGGCGATTGTTGTCGCTCGTGAATCCTGCCCTTTTAATTTTTCACGAGCCTCTGCCCCCACCCTCCCCCCTCCTATTCCAGTCGCCCACCTCTGGTCCTTCCATTGTTTATCTCCTCGTCACGGGAAAGACTCTCGCGTCGGGGGTGCTGGACGTTCTCAATTATCGACTTGCCCGCTGAGTCTACCGGTGAGAGAGGAAGAGAGAGAAAAGTAGAGATAGAGAGAGAGGAGAGAGAGAGAGAGAGAGAGAGAGAGTCGTCGGGACACGCAGGAGCTGGGAATTAACGAGCTGTCAGGAAAGAGTTCTGCCCAGGCATTGTCGGTCGTAGTACGATGCACGCGCGCCCTTTTGTGCATTTGCGCGCGTTGCGTGCGAAAAGGGGGAGCGTGCCACGCGTGCGTGCCGTGCACTCGCCCAAATTTGATTGAAACGAGGCTGGACAGGTAAATTAAGAATCGGAAGGGTGAACACCTGAATTGGGCGTCCCCTCGTGGTCGCCTTTCACTTTTCCTCTCCCTCTCCCCTTCTCTCTCTCTCTCTCTCTCTCTCTCTCTCGCTCTTCATAATTTCACGGTAATCGCCGAGATGCACGCTTCCGCGTCGAGAGTTTTCATCAGCGAGGCGCTCGCGGACACGTGCCAAGAAGAGGGCATGTACGCCTCTCTCGTTACTCTCTCCACGTACCACATATGTACGAGTACGATACGTAGAGGGTCGGTACATGCCTTTTTCGCGGGCGAACTTTCGAGATAGTCCGTATTTCGCCGGCGAGTCGAAAGTCGAGAAACAGGAAAGCCTCCGCTGCGGATGGCGCCGAGGGATGGAGTCTGTTGAGGGACCCGAGTCGGATAGAGCGCCAGGAGGGCGGAGAAACGAGGGTAGGGGGTGGGGGGCTTGGACTTTATATCTCGACCCCCCCAGGAGAGTTTGAAAGTAAGACGTCCCGTTCTCGAGTCCAGTCCGGGCGACGAATCTTAATTAATTAATTAATTAATTAATTAATTTCGCGCGACTTTATCTGATAACGCGAGAGACACGCTCCTCCCCCCCTCTTCCTGCTGGCTCCAAGCCCCCCTCTACCAAAACTCCGCAGACGGCAGATATATCGGTTTAGTTGGGCGGCACAACTCAAACTCATCCCCCATTACCTCTGCATCCGACTAACGAGCGTTCGCGCAGTCGACGCCGTGGACGCCCTCTTCGTCGGCGTCGTCGTCGTTGTTGTCGCGGTTGTTCTTGTTGTTACTGTTGCCCGGTTAGCCGTTGACGCTGCCACCCCCTCGCGGTGCAGGATTACACGAGGAAACTTGGATTCGGCGCTTAACAAAGAGCCAGTCCAGACCGCGTCCTTGCTTTTGTCTTGAAACAAAGTCTACCCCCCCCCCCCCGTCGGCCACGTTTCTTCCAGCCATCCCTCTACGTTCCGCCTGATTCGGAGGAAAAAAAGTCAGCCTCCCCCCCACCCGGTAGGCTTTGTCGGCCAGCCAGGAATTTCCCTACTCCCTTGATACCGGTCGGCGCAAAACTACTGCCGACTTTAAACCCCGGGCTAATTATAACTTAATTATAACTTCCTTGTAAAACACGGCTTACGGCTTATGTACTCTGTCTTGCTAATTAACTTTTGCTTTTCTGCTTTCAGGTAAGTACTGGAAACGCGTCCGTTGCCGAGCCGCGAGATTCGCGGAAGGCGGGCCACGTGAGTAATAAATCTACCCCCCTTTTCGGGACCGAAAAACGTCCGAACCCTCGACGAGAATGGGGATGAGGGTGGGTGGGAAGGGGTGTTAACGGATTTTTTATGGCTCGCGAAAGAGAGGAAGGTGCGACGCGAAAGGCTGCTCCGGCACGATGGTCCGGAGCGAAAAATTCGTACTGCAACCCTCCGTGCAACAGACTTCGGCATCGTTTGGGGGTGTGTCATTTTTACGAGCTTTACTTTGCGCCCCGCGTTACGCGCGGCAGTTCGCGCTGAGAAACGGATTTCATCTGTTGGTCTGCCGCCGGCCTGTCGATCGGTTGATTCAGCCCGGTTGATTCAAGGCCTGCCCGGCTGACGTTACGACTCTGTCGCAGGCTTTAAAAACTGTGGAGGCCATAATCCGCGGACAGCTTTCGCAGGGTTGGTAGTCGGTCGCGAATGAAACGGAAGAGAAGGATAACGAACGACGTGTTTCTGTATCTCGATCCTTCAGTCGGGCGCCGAAAGGAAACACGATTTAACGAAGCCTTAAATCAGCCCTTCGGCTTCCGCTTCCTTTATCTGCCAGGTTAAGGCACGCACGGTTTCAAGGCCATTAGATCGGACGTTAGGCCCCCTGCCACCCTTTCCGAACGGTGCTTCGTCCGAAAATCGGGTAGGTCGCTCTTTTCAACCTTTCCACCCCTTGTTCGGCCCGTCGCACGCCGTACCGGACTCTCGAGGGGTTGCGGAAAGTTGTTATTACTGCGTGGCTGTCTACGACGTTACGTAAGAACTGGTCGGGGCCAGTCCCTTCGACCCGGCTCTCTCTCCGTTCCTGCGACCGACTTGGAAAATACTTTGAGCTCGGCTCCCTTAAGAATGCGATAAACAAGATCGAGTCCGGGCACGAGCTTTTAAAGCTCGAGGACGAGGAGCTCGGCTCTCGCTTTTCCATTGTCGTCGGTCGACTTTGAAGGACGCCCGGTCGAAATGCGATGGGAACGAATGAAACGCAAAACAACGCTTTCGCGTGTTCGCTCCGGGATTTTCGGGCTCGGACGTTAATTTGCACATTTAAGCTTCACCCTCCACCCCTCCCCCCTGTGCAATAACGCTTGGCGCACGTGCCGATCGATAGGAGCCAATTCGCGGAATGACCCTACGATCGGAAGGGCTCCGGCGTTACCAGTCTATTTTGCAGATCTGCAACTTCGTTATTGCGCATCAGATAGTTTGCCGGAGAAACAAATTTCATTTAGCGTACGGCAACAACGTCAATTATACGCTATCGGCGATGGGAAATGCCTCGATTAAGGGGAGGGTTTTTAAAATGCTCGCTTGGTAACGTGAGTTCTGTCTGGGAATTTAATAGAATAATGGAGAGTTAAACCTTCGCAAAATATCAAAATTAAGTTAGCAACGTACGACTATCAGGTACTTACACCGCTGACACAATTACACTCAAATACTTTCGTTCATATCTTCGAATCTGTTACACATTACGTTTGCGTATTCTTTGCATCGATATGTTTATTATATCCGAAATAACGCTGAGTCGACGATATTGAAATGCGAGGCACGGAAGGAACACGCAAGAAAGCAGAACAGCTATTTCCTCACAACATCCCTCACCGAGGCGTCTGGCGGTAGTCGGCACGGAAGTCGATATGTTAAACCAGACTTCCGGTTTTGTCCACGGCGCGCTTCATGCTGCTCGTTCGAATACAATTAGTTCGCCGCCGTTCTACCCTCCGAGTCTCGAACGTGTGCGTACGTCAAGCCACCGGAGTTTTATTAAATTCCGATGCCGCGGCCCGGCAGTGAGAATAAAGGCTCCCCGCGGCACCGGCGTCGTCGTCCTGTCTGCTCTGCGACCGTCATAAAAATAAAAAGCCTCCCCCCCCCCCCCCCCATGCCCACAGTCGGGCTCCGAATGTCTTTGAATGTCTAACAAAATTTAACCCCGTGTCATCGGGGCAAAAGAGTCTGAGAATATTTTGAGGATCTCTTTCGTTCGCGACCTCGAGGGTCACAAATAATTTCCACCCACCCCTTTCGGGCCGAACGACATCGACGCATATCTCAGCGTCGCCAGGAACGGTAAGCGTGCGAAAAGAAAAGCGTGGACGCCCGTGCAAAAGTTCCTTAAAGCTCATCGACGACTGATCTCCCCTCAAGGCCTGTATTTGCCAAAAATTGTCCTGGGGCGACTCCGAGTCTACCGCTGCCTTAGGGGTGGCTGAGAGAGGGCTGGTCGTCGCGATTTCTTTCCCTTAGGAGAATAAATGTGGGCTGACCCCCGCCAAGGGAAATGACCGTGCGCGCGCGCGCGCGAGGGCGCGTTCTCCGAGTCCGGCAAACATTTTTCTTCGCGAGGGGGGGGGGGGTGGTGAGAACGACGGGGAGCACTCAAGGCGAGGGTGGAAAAGGACCGCCGGAAGTACCTGACAGAAATACCGTAATCAAGAACGAAGTCGTCGGGCGGGTCGGTGGTGAGAGGATAGACGAGGGGTGGTTTGGGGGGTTGAGGGGGTGGCGGAATGGGGTGGCTCGCGGGCGTAGCTATTTCCTTGGCAAAGAAGTAACGGTGCCACTTAGCCGGGCGGCTTTAATGTTTACGCGTAAGAAGTTCGGTGGGAAGGGCTCAAGTTTTAAATGCTTCCTTCGTTAATGCCTCAACTAAAGCGTTCATAACTTCTCTCCTCGTACAGCGGAGTGTCCGCGGTACGCCGCCGCCTGCCTCGCCATCCGGCTCTCTCATCTATCTTTCTCCCACTCCCCATACCTCCCCTACCCCTCCCCTGCCTGGCCCCGTGATAAAGTCGCCGAAAATATTCGCCCGTTAAGCGCTGGGCCCGTAAATTTTAATTATATCGTCCGCGGACGAAACTTTTTAACAAAGCCGTCCACTTTATCCTTACTGTTTTCGAGATCCCACGTGAGTGCGCGCGCGCGCGTCTTCTCGCGCGAGCGTTCCGCCTGGCCTCCTTGCCGGCTTTCCTTTCTGGCCTGCGAGCCTTCGCTTCCCCGCCGGAGGGTAAAAAATATTTCAAGTTCTCCGACCGTTCGGCGTTACAGCGGACGGACCTTTACGGCGGCTCCCCGTAAAGATCCTTTTAGACAGGCGAATCGTATTACTCGCCCTTCCTTTCTACGAGCAGAAGGGTGAGTTTGGCGAGTGGAGGGGTGGGGGGTGAGCGAGTGAGGAGAATGAGAGAGCGTCTACGAATTCTATTACCTCAACGCCTCCCGCCGGCTCCTTCGCTAAAGACGTCTTACCGTAGATAAGATTTCAGAGCGGGCGGAATAAAAGTGAAGATTACGACTGGGGGCGTAGCTAGTTTTTTGACTGTCGATGGCTGCAACCCCCGGCGGAACCTTTACGGCGGACACTGATTTCCGCCCCGTGAAGCTGCCGAATTGAAAAAGCACTCCCACCCACCTTCGTTGAGCAGAGAGGCGAGTATGGCTAGCCGAAAATTTCGGCTATCAAATTTTAATTGCCTAACCCCATCGCTCTGAAAAACTTTACCCCCCTGCCCGAAAGCTGCCGGCCACTTATTTCCACCCTCTCCGAACTTGTTTCGCGAGGGCGTAAAAACGCTTAAGTTCCGCCATTCGGCTCTGCGAACGATCCGGCGCGATCTTTACGACGGTGTTCGCGCGAGGATCTTAGGGCAAGAAAAATACGACGTAGTCTCCTACTCTCGGCCGGCTCGCCACCTCTGGATTCCAGCCCCCTCCCACCCCCCGGGGGCGGAACTCACCCTTCGTCCTTTCTCTCTTAACCTCCGCACGCTTACTACCGACGGAAAGGTCGGCTCGTGCGTGCGTCGCAGAGGCCGCCGCGACCGCAAATTTTGAATATAATATATTAGGAGGAAGACGCGAGCGTATTTGCAGTGTCTGGGCTGCGGTCGGTCGGGTAAGCGTAAGAGCCGCCAGCGTATTAGCGAGAGCGGTGATCCGAGCGAGCGAACGGCGCGGAGGGGTAGTTCCCGAGTCAACGAGGTGCGGAGAGGCTGAGGGGTGGGGGGTGCGGCCAGAAATGGGGGCGGACCTTTCGTTGGAATCTAATAGAGTTACCGTCGGGGTCCGAGGATTACGGCAAAATACATCAGAGTGGCGAGAGGTAGGGAAGGGGTAGGGGAGGGTGGGTAAGGAAGAGGGGTCCCGAGGAGGAGGGGGTGGAAAGAGAGTCGAAGGGGGGGGCGCTGCATTGCGGTGCACCCTAACACAGCCGAAGTATCTGGCGATCCGTTGCATCGGCCAGGAGCGTCAGAGTTCGGGAGGAGAGCGAGGGGTAGGGGGTGAGAGCAAGGGTGAGGAGGAGGGAGGAGGGGGGAAGAGCGGGACGTGGAGAGGGCTCGTCGGTGAAGGGTTTTATCGGCGGATTAGCATTGCTTTACATAGTTTCGAACCGGGTTTGCATAGGTTTCAGAACGGCGTGCACCGCATGCTGCAAGGCCAGCAGCCTTTACGTCGGCCTGCACAGCGTACACACCCTGTACAGTGCTGTACAGAGCTGTACAGGAGCCTGTGCAGAGCTATACAGGTCTGTTGCGAGCACGCGCATCGTGGCCACTCGACGAGTCCGCAAACCGATTTTCCGCGGGACAGCGATCTTCCGATTTTGAACTCTCGACCCGGCAACGTCCGGTGACATCTTTCGGTCCGAAGTGGCCCCCCACGCGATATCTGGCCAATCGATTGCGCGGACACTCTCAAAGCGAAATGACTGTCATCGACGTTTGTCAATCGATATCGATACCTTGTTCCGTCGGGTACCAATTAATTTCTCCATCTTTTTGATTCCGCCGAGAACCCGTGAACTGAAATGTGAAATTGAATATCGGCTAAAATCGAGTGATCAAAGGGGAAACGTCATTCGTTACATTTGTCGGAGCAGGAGGAGAGGAGAGGAGGAGTGGATGGGTGGGTAGTTTTCTCTGTGCTTCAACTTTTTCTGATCCCGATCCGTCTCTTTTCACTCGGATACTCTCTCGTCACTGCCGTCGTGCCAGGATTAGACGGCCGGGTGTCGTTCCGCGAGTCATCCGCACGAATCCGCGCAATCACGACCGCCGCACTCCCACGATCCGTATGTATCCGGGTGTAAGGAATTATTTTTTGCCCACACCCCTCAGTCCGTTGGCGGCGCGCGCTCGTTTCTCTCGCGTGTCTGCCACGGCGTACAACGCAACGATTTGTCTTCCTCCCCGCTGGCCGGTAACGGAGATTCATTTCTCCGACCGGGGGCGACGAGAAAGATCCCGCAATCTCGCGGCGCGCACCAGAAAGAATTCCGACCGAGACTTTTTGCCCCAGATTCGGGAAGCTTGCTTCGACGATCACGGCTCTCTCGACTAAACATCGCCCGCGTCCCTCGAATCCGTAACGATCGTCGCTTAACGATCATGTTTTCGCGACACCGATTCTTCGCTCTGTCCTTTTATCTTTCCGTCTCTCCCTCTCTCTCTTTCTGTCTCTCTTTCTCTTCCTGTCTCTCTTAAATGCAGCGCACGCTCAGTGCGTCGCGGCCGTCGCTGAAAAGCGTCGCACGGTTCTTTCACCCTCGCGGCAAGCACATTTTACGAGGCACGCACTCGGAAGGCGTAATCGCGATTCTGCCCGCCGCTTTAACACGTTTCAAACTTCCGGCCGGCTGTCGAAAGGTGCGAGAGCGTCACACGTCGACCGCTACCCCCCCGTCGTAGCGTGCGCGCAAGGAATTTTATGCGCCGCGCCAGAGGCCGTAATAAATATTAACCGTAATGGGTATTAATTAGAGTGTATTTTAATAGGGGAACAATTAAGAAAGTGGGTCGCGGGCACCGACACACAAACGAGCGGAATGGCGGGGCTTTCCGAGGGGAGGAGGGGGGGGGGGGGGGTAGTATAAGAAGGGACGACCAAGATTTACGCCGCGGGACGGTGTGAGGCACCCGGGGTGGGTAGAGAGAGGACGGAAAGAGATGGGAGGGTAAGAGGGACTGTGACGAAGAGAGAGGGTGGAGGGTGGAGGGTTACACCCAGGAGTTTTACACCGCAGCTTCCATTACCTGTCTTCAGCGGCATAATAGGTGCTCCTCTAATTAGAATGTGCCGCGCGCGCCTCGCTTTTGTCCTTCCTCGGATGGGCGAGGGGGTGGGAGGGGGGGGGGGGGGGGGGGGGAGGGAGGGACAAGAAGCGTGAACTAAGAGGATGGAAGGGAAAGCGGGACGGGAACGGCGACACGGGAAGAATGAGGGAGCGAAGGAGTGAGCCGGAAAAAGAGAGTGCGTGCGCGAGAGAAAAGAAGAGAAAGATAGAGAGAGAGAGAGAGAAGAGAAAGGAAAAATACGGTACCACTCGCCGTTCTCCCTCGGTCAACGAAACGATTTGTCTCCGTTGCTCGCCCTGCTTTTTCCATTTTTCAGAATTACTCAGTCGAGATCACTTCCGACTTCTTAGCGATCCGAGCGGACGGACCCGCGACGAAGAGGGTTCGAACGAGAGCACACGCTCGTTCCCTGTCCGCGTTCTTCTCTCAGTCGGACATTTGCCTCGAACGCACGCCGCTTGCCAGCGAACTTGGCGCGTAATTATTATTTGCGCGCCGGCGAGTAATATTCTCGTTACGTTCCCGGTCATTTCTCGCGCGCGAGAGTGCGATGGCCAGATTTAATTTAAGGTAAAGGCACCAGTAGTTGACCACTTAAGAGAAATTTTTCATCTAAACAGCAATAACTACTCGAACTGATATTAAATGTCTGGCTTCGATGCTTCAATATACAGGCCAAACCTTCTAAATCATGTTAAGAAACTTATTTTTGTCGGAAATTTATGTTGTATAGTTTTTAAAACAGTTTTAATAAACTCTGTTACTGTTTCAGTAGTTGACCCCCCTTTGAGAGTAAAAGAATCAGTAGTTGACCGTCTGACGAGTCAGTAGTTGACCATCTTACTAAAAGCAGATTAAAGACAATAAAGTTGGCAATTATTTTACTATCGTTTATTTAACAATCCTACATAACAAAATAGATCAAACAATCAATCATAAAACAATCATAAATGACACGTAAAATAATATAAGAGATGTTCAATGCCACATCGGACACTTTTGTACCTCACAATTTCGTTTTTTTCAAAATTTTTTATGTTTTCAAGATGGATAAAAAACGTCTTCATGAATGTTTCAGATTTTTTTTACCATCCGTTGCGAAAAATGAATTTTCCTAAAATTTGGGCTCTTTTTGTTAGAAATGCTCATAACTTTGCAAAAAAGGCGCCAATTGGATCGTTCTTTTTTTCAACATTTCTGTTTTTGAATGTTCTTTCAAGAAAAAAATATGATTTTAATGAAAATCATTGTTTTCATTGTTTATTTTTAACATAAACATGCCGGTCAACTACTAGAAATGACCAGAATGAACAGATCCAGTAGTTGACCCTATGGTCAATTTGATTTTTGATGTTGGTATGAGAAAAAAAACGTATACAGTAAATAGAAAATTTAATGCCGATTAAAATGGTGTAAGTTTCAGGCAGATAAAGTAATAAACTGGAAAGTTATTAACCGTCAACTGCGCGCAGTCTCTTAGCGGTAACGTCAAGAAAACCGCGATACGGAGAAACCCGACTGACATTAATGGTATTAATCGTCCGTAGTTATGATAAACAATCGTATTCAAGGAAAAGTATACTAGCATTGCGTCAACAAAGGATTTAGCAAAGCAGCCATACTTCATGCGAAACATTATTGCTTTAAAAAAGCTTATTTTTCACGTTTTACTGTAAAGTGGTCAACTACTGGCACATGGTCAACTACTGGTGCCTTTACCTTAATTCCCGTCGCTCTTTGTTGCGCGATGCGACGTATAAATTTCGAAGTTTATTACGCGACCCGCGCGCTATTTACAGGGCAGAGTCGGTGCGGCGCGCGGGTCGGAGGTAAGAATTAATTGCGAGGATAAATCTTATTTTATACGGCGGCCGAGCTAAGCCGGCCGATTTAGCTGACGATTTAGCTGACGATTTAGTCGACGATTTAGTCGCGAGCATCTCCGGCTCCGCTCGAGCGTGCTAAGATCTTCTGAGATGCTGTTGCTGTTGCTCTGGCTCCTGCTCTTGCTGCTTACTAGATGTGAGATCGCGACTTCCGCCTTCCCGACAGAGAAAACTTTAAAGCATTACTCTAGCAAGTGAATAAATACGGTCCTTCTTCATCCATCGCGATAATCGATACCGCGTCCTGGCGTTAAAGTTAAACATTACCGGCAGCCGCCAACTTTCAGGCATCCGTTAACGTGAAATCCCTTAAGAATGGGGGAGGAAAGGTCCGGGAACAAAGGGGACGAGAGGCGAGGAGAGACGTCGAGACGTCGGACGAGAGCGAGAAAGTAGCGGAGCGAACGAAAACATTTGAATAGGAGCGTCCTTCCCAGCCGTTTTCTCTTCCCGTACTTTCCTAGACCCCGGAGAATACTTCGATACTCGCCACCCCCCCGGAGTCGGAGTAAATTAAGACAGGGGTGATTGAAAGTTTAATTGCATGCAACTCATCCCTCTCGACCTTAGAGTACCGTCTCTCTTTCGTACCACCCCTCGCAACCCTTCGCACCGGCCCCACTCCCTCCTTGCAGTGCCAAACTCGCTCAAACTCTATTGACAGAGCTCGACATGGCTATTCGAGGTAGACGTCCATTACTGTTTCACGTTCGCGACCGGTGAAATATGCCGAACTCAAGTCCCCGAATAACGGTTCCGCGAAACGTATGGCGAGAAAAGTCGAGGATGAGCTAATAAAGAAATCAGTTAGAAGTCCGATAGCGGACGGAGGAGAGCGCGAAGGCGAGAGCGGAAAGAATGAGGCCAGAATTATGCAGATGCCGGATATCCGACGGTGGGAGCCACGTAGTCGTCGGGGGGTGTTGAAGGGGTGGCCGAGGAGCGGAAGGGATGGTGGTGCTGGAGGGGGTCGGTATTCTTCGGCGAACGGTCTTTTAGCCAATAGACATCTGGGATTTCCTGAATTGAATGTAAATTACCTTTTGCTCTGTTCGCGAAACGGATCTATCGTTAAGCTCTTGCAAATAAGACCCCTTTTTACTCCCTTTTCCACTCCCCCACCCTGCCGCGCGCCGTGACCGGCTCGGCGAAGAAGCGAGGCGCAAATTCCTCCGGGGGCCGAAGCGAGGAGGGGAGTAGGGGGCGATAAAAGAGTTCGGGTACGCAAAAAAAGGAGCGAGCAGAGTGGAAATCCTCCGGCCGATCCTGCTCCTCGATCCTCCAGGATCCTCCAGGATACTGCTGTCGCCGCAGCTTCCTCGGCCGTAGCGTCGAAATGCGGTGAGCGATCGCGAACATTCGCACGGGGGAGGGGGTTGGAAACGGCCTCCGCCTCGGCAAAGCAGAAAGGGATGATGTCGTCCGATCGAGGGCGGGATGGGTGGCAGAGAGGGGAGCGGCCATTCGGCGGACATTAATTTTCCTAAATTGCGGCCTGCCCCCGAAATAGAATTTCCCGCCAATGGCCGGCTAATCCTATTTACTTAATGCGCCGAATGACGTATGATTAAGCGGCCGATAGCTACATGACAATCTGCGAAACGCGTATACGATGTAATTACGTCATCGAATGGGAAGCGAGGATGAATCCCGGACTCCGTCCCGTTTTGACTGCTCAATCGAGATTTTGGCACATTCTTGAGGAACATTCACCGAACAGAGGACGCGCTTACGCGGAAGATGCGAAATAAGGATTGAAAAACGGCGAAGGGTTTCGACTCGCGGTACGCGCGCGCGCGCGCCATTAAGAGAGCTGTCAATTCCAAATACTCAGGAGGGATCGTACGCATCGGAGGAACACTCGCGCTGTTCGTTTAATATCTGCCGTTCTCCTACCCGTTTAAAAGGGGTCGCGCTCGCTGAAAGCGATTGTTGGCTCATGCCGTCGACGCTGCTTTCACGATAATTAGTTCATACTCGACGGTCGGCGGTATGGCGTACATTCTCTCTCCTCCCTCTCCTTCCTCTCCAACCCCCTCCCTCTCTCCCTCTCTCTCTCTCTCTCTCTCGCGCTCACTCACGATCGATCAGCCAGCTCGATCATTACTCGTAGGAGTTCCCGGCAGCCAGTGGCCAAATTAATTGGTGTATCTCGAATGGGTACAGTACTCGTATTTACATAAACGAAACGATGCGCGTGCACATCTCGCTCGTCGCGCGTCAATTTCGTTATTACTTGAGTGCTCGTTGCCCGCCCCTCCCCTCCAGCTCGATTCCGCTGGCCTACGCTAGCCGAACACCCTCCTACGTCCGCCCACCCGGCCCACCCCTGCAACCCACCCGGGCAACCCCTATCGAAAAGACCGACGCGCGGTTCAGACAGGCGTTAGTAATGTGTGCGAGCACGATGAAATGCAAACAGGAGCAATATTATTCATTGTTCGCCCACCCCCACCCCCTCCTACCCCTTCCGCCTTCTCCCGCTTTGTGCGTTCCGACATTGCCTACGCAACTGGCAAACCTATTTGCAGTCCGTTGCCTAGCTGAGAGGACAGTCGGAGAACTCGACTGGGCAAAAAAGTGAATCCTGATTGTTTCCGGATTGTGACAAGAGCTTTCCTTTCGTGCTCGGCAGCGACAGTAGTTCGCCACTGATGTAGATCGCGCGCAAACTTTGGCGGACGCCGGGCGAGGCAATTTAATCTTGACCCTTTGCAGCCACGCTTCTGTGATAAGTTGGCATGCAGCGAGCGAAAAGTGTGGAAAGCGGGCGAGGGAGGGAGAAAAATGAAGCCTCCAGGATCGAAAGTTCAAATCCGAAGTTGGGAGGGAAGGGATGGGATAGGGAAGTACTGCAGGATACGAACTCGGGCTGAACTTACGTGCAAAAACTGCCCTCACCCCCCAACTTCGAGAGCCATCCACTTTTCAGCCGGAGTCTGACTTAATCGTCCTCGCTCATCGTTCGTTTTAGGGGCGAAATCTTCCGAGGAATATTTATTCGCGTTACGTGTCAACCTGAATAACGGGAGCTGGGTGCTGAATGTTTCATGGCTGACGGACGAATGTCAGTTGACCGGACGTCCCGTCGCAGACGTCAGTCGAGAATTGTTGTAAAGCGACGAAATTAGCGTGGCCCGGACAGCCGGTTAGCGGTAATTGGCGGTAGGTTTACCGTGCGAAGGGCTCAAAGGGCCGACCCAGCCGCGGAAGGGAAGGCCGACGTTTTTCTCCGCGGGGCTAAAAACTAGCTTCCCTTAAACTAGCCGGCAAAGCGTCTTCCCTCCCGCGCAACTCCGACACCCCCATTCCACTCTTCCGCTCTTCAGCCCTTGCATTGAATCCTCACCCTCTCTCTTCTCTAACCCCGTCCGAATTCTCGCGCCGCGAACACACACGAAGCCCTGAAGTGCGAGAGGAGAGAGAGAGAGTGAGAGAGAGAGGGGAAGGAAGGAAGAGAGGGAGTAAAGTCACCTTTTTTGTACCTCTTAAGCTCGGGCTACGCTTTTCTCGCCTCCGTACTCCAAACGGAATATCAGTTTACGCGCGAAACCTTCTCGACGTTCTTGCTGAAGATCCTCTCCTTTGTCGCAGAAGATAGCTACCCACTCGTGCGAGCTCTCCTCGAGATTCTTCCGCAACGTTCGCGAAGAGACGAGGGCATATCCGATATCGCGATAAAATGTGCGAATGCACCCCCGGACGCCGTTCGCGCCGCTCGTTTCCTTCCCCGCCCCCTCTCAGCTATCCTTCCCTCCCCTCCATTCTTTCCTTCCGCCGAGAGGGAAGCCGAGAAACGGAAGCTGGAGATTCGTTATCGTCCGCAACGATTCGAATTAAAGCGCGACTCGACGATCACTCGGACCTCTTCTCGGGACGAATGGAAACGTCTGACCCGCCTCAGTCGTACCAACCTCTGGCCTTCGACCGTCATTAACAGCTAACAGAAATGTAAATCCGCGCTCTTGAGACCTCCCAACCGTTCTCGATCGCAATTAACGTCATTCGCTGGGCGAAAAACATTTTTGGCTGGATCGATGCGCTCGCGCGCGCGCTAAATGGACGCTGCTAATTACCAGAGAAGTAATCACGGGTCGTTGAACGTAACGGTTCCGTATCGCTCGTTCCGATTATTCTCCGGGGCAGGTCGCCACAAATTGTCCGGAACTTTCGAGGGGCGCCACTGTGGCGACAGAGGATGAGAAAAAAAAGAGAGGCAGCTAGACTCGATCGCGAGGACCGCGTAATACGTACGACTGGCCCGGGTAGCTTTAAAATAAATGAAGTACTAAATTCATTCCTGCCCGGGCTACGTGGCTGAATATTAAAATTTTAGCTCTGTCGAGCGTGAGAGGGTCGATCGGGGGGGGGGGGGGGGGTCAAGGTGCCGGGTCTCACCGCACGTTCTTTACGCGAGCGCGCACTTATTTTCTCGGCAAAGTAATTAAACTTTGAGCCCTGCAGGTAGAACTCGCCCAGATATCGATAACGCGCCAAGCCGAGAGCCGCCTCTCTCGCTCGAGCGTAGGAGCGAAAAAAACGTGGGATATTAATGAACGATTCCTTACCCGGCCCCGAAAGATCCGCAAATTGAAGGCAGTCGATCTCTCGCCGTCGAGAGAACGGAGGCGAAATATCGCGTGTTCAGAAATCATTTCGTTCGCAGGAGCGCTCGACCGATCGCGTTGGAAATAGTTAGCCGTGAGTGAACCGTTGTTCATCGATATCGCTTCATTTTGCCGTCAACGCCGACGTAGACGCCCCAGCTCGAATATCCGGCTAATGAATAAATAAAATGAAAAGGAAGCGTGTGCGTAATCCGAAATGCCATTCGCCCGGTAGAGAGAGAGAGAGAGAGAGAGAGAGAGAGAGAGAGAGAGAGAGAGAGAGAGAGAGAGAGAGCTTCGGCGTTTTTATGCGGCGTCAATACGGATATTGGGGGGGAAAAAAGGCAACCGCTCGACGGCAGCGCGACAATTTGTCGATTATCCGCAAAAATTCCCTTCCAATTTTGAGCGCCGATCGAGCCTAGCGCGGCGCTCGTTCGTCAGGCATTCCGCAAATCCACCGGTTAATTGACGAACACTGTACCTTACAGTTTCGTCGACATGTCCCACATACCCGATTTTATCCCCGAGAATATCTCGCCGATCGAGTAGCTCGTTCGATTCTCGGTAGAGAATCTGCGATCGACAAATCGAAGCGTCAACACGTTCAGCAAACTGTAACGGCACCATCTGATGTTTCATAACGTATTTTGATTTATCCATTGAATCCCATCGGGAGTCCATTGAATTGCCGAGATATTGTTCGCGTAAGCGGGTATGCCGGGTCGTTATAATCAGCCGAGGCATGTAAGGCCGAGTCGAACGTTCCGGCTACGCCTGGGAAAGTCACTGAATTACGAATGTATGAGTCTCACACACGGCCGGGCCAAAACAAACGTTCGCGCGCACCCGACGCACACCCGTTAATCTCGCCACCTTGCGATAGGCAAACACGAAGCTTTCGTCAGTCTGGCTAAGCTCTCGCGGCGACGTTCACCGTTTCGCTCAATTTCGCCACTTTCCGCACGGCATTTAACGCAGTATCGCTGGTCCGATACGAGGCTCTCCGCGTACGTTCGTTCTCGTAAATTTCGTGTTTCTCGTGTCTTCGTCGTTCGCGAGAGAGAGAGAGAGGGAGAGAAAGAGAGTGTGTGCGAGTATCTTCCTAAGCGTTCGCGAAATTCGAGCAATATTTTCGGAACGTTCCTTCAATCTTGGTGAGTAGCGAGAAAATAGGTAGCTCTCATTACGGTCGCAGGGCAATTAGCATGGATCCGAGTGTTGATTTTAATAGAGTTTTGTCGAGTCCCGTTGAGCAAATGTTCTCTGCAGCGAAATATAACGGACGGGTTCAGTTCGGTTTGATATATCGTCAGAGCGTTTGTTACGGCAGTGTTCTTGCCGAGTCTTGGCTGGTAGAAAATTCTAGAGCCACGGCTCGTTCGGTTCCCGTCTTAGAAGATTCATGGTTGTACCGGTAAGAAGGATATTATTAAATGATTCGGAATTTCGTTGCGAATAGGAAGAGCTCGCGCGTCCTCCGCAGGCATTAAGTATATTTTCGGCCACGATGAAGGAGGGAACGCTCCAGCAACAGGAGAGGCTAGCCCTGGAGTATAAATTGTTCCACAGCATTACGCTGCAGCTGGACGAGAACAACAACAACAACATGCGGCGGCTAAGCTGGTAAGAAAGAATGATATTGGCTTTATTCCGGCGTATTTCACGATTACCCACCGTATTCTCCGAGACTCTCTCTCGCTCTCCTTTCTTTCCGCGCTCTCCTTCTAGCATCCTTTCGATGTGTCGCGCGAGTGTGTGTGCGCGCGCGCGCTCGCGCTCGAGCGCCAGGACGATTCATTGTCGCGAGAGTTCCCTCGCAATTTTCATCGTATAAACCAACCGTCCACGGGTAACGTAATTTTGGCGAATTTTCGCCTAATGAATAATTCAGGAGAGTACGTTTGAAGTACCTTCGAAAAGCGAGTCCTTCTTGCCGCGACGAAAAACTTGTTTACGGCCGTCGGTGAGGTCATGGCGTAAAAACCGAGTCCAGAGTCGCGAGGAACGTGGGCCGGGCGCTACAGCTCTCTTCAAAATTGTTTCTTACGTCTGCCAGCGAGTCGCTTTGGATAATGCATGAAAACTGAGACGCGGCACGGAGTGTCTCGCTTGAATTACGTAACGCGGTAGCGTGCGTTAACGTTGACTTTACGCGAGACATTATGCCCGGGAAACTGCCGGTTCGGAGAAATGCGAGCGAAATTGCGCTCGATAAAAATCGAGCGTTAAAGCGAGGCTCGATTGACGCCAGAATAAACCTTTCCTTCTGGCGTGCGTTCGGAATCGATTGTAGGGCCGAATTTTCAGCCTCGCCTTTTCTCTTCCCCCGGAATCGTTCGGCTCTCTTTAATTGGTTACCGCCCCCAAGTCGTGTCTCCGTGGCCAATTAGTGCCCCTCGGAAAGTAGCGAGCTCACCCCTCCTCCCTTCTCCCGATTAAAGATTTCCTTTTTTACTCTCCCCCCGCCGTTACTTCCTACAACCATCTCATCCGCCGGCACGATCGGCCGTCAAATTGACTCCGCTGTCGGAGTAAAGTAATGCGGAGTACAAAAATTGACGAAAACGAATATATACCTCGACCTGTACACACTGGAACGAGAACGAGAGTAGAGTGTCATGCCGGACGATCGAAGCCGGTGTAACAGTTATCGCTTCTATAATTAGATAACTTCGCCCTCCGCGCACGTTTTCGACTTGGCCATTATCGAGGCAAACCGCGGACTCGTTCCGCAAATAAAGTGCGCCTCGTTACGATCGCCGCAGAGGTCCTTTACGGCGGTCGTTGCCGACAGCCGCGAAATTTTTTCCCGTTTCCCCCGCGAATCAGCGTGCGAGAGGCATCGCCCCGTCGCCCGCGAGAGAATTAACAGGTTTCCGGAGGGCGGCAGACATTCGAGCCCGCAAAATGGATTTTCTCTTGAAGCGGAGTAGAGAGCAGCGAATATGCATATAACGCCGGCTGTCGCTAAGTGTTCGTACCTTTCCCACCCGCCTCTCCTGTCCCTTTCTCTCCCCTCCTCTCTCCTCTCTGCTCTCCTCTCTCTTCTCCTCTCTCCTCTCCTTTCGCGGCGGAGAGGAGTCGCGAGCAAGAGTCGTTAAAGAGTTTCGCACCACCGAGCTTCGGCTCCTTCCTTTCACACCTACCGTCCTCTCTCTCTCTCTCTCTCTCTCTTTCTCTCTCAGTCACCTTCCCTCTCCCTCGCCACCAACACAGCCGCTTGCATAGTTCTCGGTAGCTCACCGACGTTAACGAAGTTACCGCAACGACAGTAGACGGCAAGCAGGGGCGGTAACCTGCCGAGGCTGCGGGTACCTATCAGCACGGTTATGTCCTGTTTAACACCATTGTCTCCTCTCCGCGGCCAGAGGAGGACCCGAGGAGGGCCAGGGAGGAAATCTAAAACGAATCAGCGCCGCGGCGATCGAGCGGAAAGATCACTTCCCGACGCGGAGAATTACGTCGAGTCTTCCAGTCTCTCACCTTCTTCCACGCTCTCTCTTTCCTCTTCCGTAACATCTCGGCACGCCTCGAATAAACCTTCGACGCCTTCTAATATTAGCAAGCCGGCACGGCTAAATCGTTCGATAAGCTTCGACATTTTCCCGGAGCGCGCTGACCCTCTTTCCCGAAATTGATCGTAACTACGGATAATGCGAATACAGTGCCCGCGCGTATTGTAGGACGACGCCGATCGTCGAGGCTCTACATATTGCGAGTCTATAATAAGAAGCACCCCGGGTAGGTAGTAGAGGTAGTGTGGGAAAAGAAGGCGTCGAGCGAGAATGGTCGTCCCGTTCAGGATTGACCCCATCCCAGGCGCGAGATATTGTACGATCGAGCCGGGTTGATTTTATTGCGAGTACGGGAAATACCGGGTGGCGCTTAGCCGCGCGCTCCGATATTATCTCTGACGAGCGGCAGGTGTCAGGCGATTCGACTTCAATGCGCGATTATCATACAAAGCGCTCAATGTGCCTTATATCGGGCGCGGCTTTATCGGCCGGCTTTCGAATTCGAACACGTTGACGCGACGGTTTAATTAATCGAACGAAGGTGATTCAGTGGCCGGGGGTTAACGAAGTCATCATCGACAACTTTGCGATCGTCTGTGAGCGGCCGCCGTCCGTGGCTGATGCGGCGTTCCATTGGATGCCTACCATTTACCGTCATTGCGTATCGGCGAACGAGGCGTGATAACGAATCGACGCCTATGCCGAGGCTGAAAGAGTGGCCGGTGGAAAGAGGAACGTTGCGGCGAGCGTTATAGACAACGAACCGGCGCGAGGGAGATGGGAATGGAGAGTAGGAAAGAGATAGAGAGAGATAGAGAGAGAGAGGTGGGTAGAGAGCGCCGGGAGCGAAACGGGACAATGGTGCTCCAGGCCACCATGAAGATCCAGTAATTGAATTATACTCCGATAACCGCTTATCGCAAACTGGCTCTCTCACTTTCGAGCTACCCGCCATTTGCCACTGCCCCCTCCTGCGATCCGGAGGAAAATAATCTTCGCTTATTGCGCGCGGGACGAAACTTTCTTTCGTCCGCAGCTTTCTCTCTCTCTCTCTCTCTCTCTCTCTCTCTCTTTTCAGCTACCCCTGGTCATCCGAGGCTATTGCCGAGGAAATAATTAGTTCGCTTACCGATCCCTTCCACCCCCTTCCACGACTGTCTCCGTTCCTCTACCCCTGTCTATCGCCGCCCTCAGCTACCCTCGCCGTTTCATCCCCGTCGCTAGGCATCAGCCCGGGATAGAGGGAGGAAATTAAATTCGTCCTCCTCGAATAACCGTTCCTTTGATTCCACCGCGGGCTGCGCCTGTCGTTAATTATCGGCGCCGAGCGAAACGAGAGTTCAATAGCCGCGTCGTGTCATTTTAACGAACTATCGCGGCTCCCGCACAAAGGAAGATCCGATTATTGCCCCCTTGCGCTTGCCTCGTAAATCGCGGAAACGAACTAGGAGGCTCGGGTGCGATTTAGTTCGGGCTGGCGACCGATCGGCAAGGGGTGGTAAGGTTAGCGAACGTTACCTTTCGCCATACCTACCCCATCCCTCCACTCCACTCCACCGCCACCTATAGCGTCCGTGCGTGGGAAACGTTCTCTCTTCGAGCGCATTGCGCGCTATCGGTCTAATCATTTTTCCGAAATGGGCCAAATTCCGTTGCGGGGCCGAATGCAATTTAAAATAACAATTAACTTCTGTCCGCCGCCAAACCCCCCCCCCCCCCTACGGGTTTTCAATTCCTCGCACGACAGAATATTCATCCGCCGATGCGCTCCGGATAAAGGCAAAGCAGAGGGTAAAAACTGGGCCAGCAAAATAAAAACAGAGAGCGAGAGAGAGACAGAGAGAAGCGAGCCGGAATTTGTTTGCAATTGTCGTAAAATTCTGCCAGTCCGACGTCACGGCGGTCGAGCGAAAATGGCGGCGAGTCCGGATCGGCTTCGAAGCCAGGCTAGCGAGCGTGGGTGAAAGAGGGGAGGGTTGAGCGAGCAGTTGGCATTAACTTAAAGCAATGCTCGCCCCCGCAGTGCCGCGTGCTGCGATTTCGCAGTAAAATTGTCCTAAGCGCACGGCTTCGCGCTCTCTCGCCTCCCGAGCTGCGGACGAAAACGGCTGATTCGGGAATAATTTTCCACCTATCTCCGCTGAGCACCCTACCGCTCGCCGGCGCGCATTTAAATACGAGATATTTTTCTCCGACCCTCCTTCTCGCTCCATTCTCGCCCCTATTCTTGCGCGCCGACTGTCGGAAACATTAATTATCGATTTTAGCCTCGCAAAACGGCACCGTTACGATTTCAGCGACTTTCGGCTAAATATTCGAAGACCTTGATTTATGTCGTGGGTACAGGTTGCGAAAGTTTCGCCCCTGACGAGAATGCTGTGACAATTTTCTGTGGGGCGGAGGATGGGGTCGAAGGTGCCTTTTTAAAGTTTCGATCGTATATTAATGACCGGAGTCCTCGTGGGCGATATCGTTGCTTAATAGCGATCGAGGTGAATCGCGGAAAGATGACGTCGCGAAAAGCCGCGAAAGCGATGAGCTTGCTTAATTAGGGAGGCTGAAGGGGATGGGAGTAAACGAGTGGTGGGTGGGGTGAAAGTGGCGGGAGACGAAGGTGGGGGGAGAGAGGCTTGGGACGGAGGAAAGTGTCCTTTCAAGCCCTCAGATGAGTCAGGGGCATCGCGTCAAAGAGAATTCCGGCGGACTCTCTCTCTCTCTCGCTCTCGACCCTCTCATTCTCTCACTTCCATTCCTCTTACCCTACCTTCCCTCCTCCGTCTATATCCGGCCGCTTTTTCACTGAACTACCTTCCTGTCTGGGTCACCATAGTTTATTACCGTCCTGGCAGACGTTACCCCCCCCCCCCCCCCCCCCCCCCCCACCCACTCCCTTATAAACCCTGTCCTATTACAGAGTCCCTTTCTACTCACCATACGACTCGCAGTTATGTGACTCGCGCGCGCGCTCACGCAAAGGTTGCGGCCTCCAACGTCGGGTGCCGAACGAATCCGGAAGCCGGGAAGTCGAGTGTTTTGCGGGGCTAGAAAGAGAAACACGCGGCGCAAACCAGCCGCGCAAATTGAGTTGCATGACTGTTTTGGCATGTACCGAGTGCAAACAATGAGCGTGGCAAATTAATGCGTCGCGGTGACGCGCTTAACTCGCTCCCGTAACGCGTGTCAGGGGAGAGCGGAGGATGAAAATAACCCCCGTCCGCTTTTTGGCGCGCAATCGCAGAGTGCTTCTTTTATAAACGTGCCCCAGCGCGACGCCGACGCCCGACGCCTTCGCCAACCCGTTTGACCCCTTTTCCACGCTCGGCTCCGCTAATTCGTCGGAGGATCAAAAATGATCCCATAATTCTGCTCCCGTATTAACAGCTCCAATTCTTTTTTTTTTCCCTCCTGCTCTTCGCGATGAAATAGGCAGGGGATGATCGAGGGTCGACCTGCCTCCCTTCAGCCCTCCCTCTCTCCTTTTCTGGCACGCGGAAGTCGGGATGGGGAGGAAAAAGGAAGATCCCATCTTGGGGAAGCGTCGCTTAATCGGTTTAATTAACAAAGAGCAGTGACCCAGTGTCGGCGAGTGACCGAGCCGATCCGACAACGTGAGAGACAATGTGAGAGACAATCGGCGAGAGCGAGCCTGCGGCTGGCTAGAGGGGCTCCGCTTTGGGTGAGGGGAGGTTAGAGCGGGGATGTCCGCGAGCGGACAGAGCCGCGACGCGCAAATTTGAGCTCAGCAGAAATTCTGCCCCAATTACCGATCTGTAATTGGACGCCGCCAGGCGTATCGGGACCCACGAATGACCTCGGCCGCGATTATCGAATCTTCGATCGCCCGAATCGAATGCGCGCCTCCTTCGTTACCGAGCCCTCGACTCGCTCCGAAAGAGTCCCGTGAAAATCGGCTTTCGAAATCCTTATTCGAATGTCTGGTCAGAACAATTATCCCCAATCGTCTTGCCGATGGGGATGCACGTATTTCACTGGTTACGATTTTTATTCATCGTAATCTGACGACGCCGTGTCGTAGACGTGGAATGGGAATGAACGAAGGGTGGAAGAAGAGGGTGGAGGACAGAAAATTTGCGGTTTCTTAAATCACCTGTAACTTTGGAATGTTTGTTTTTTATTTCTTTGGAGATGCTGCCGGGGGTTGAAATTTTATTTAAAAAAATACGGGTGGAGTAATTTTGAGCACTGTATAATGTGTTGCAACGTCCATTAAAAGTCGAGTACGGAGGCCAGAGTTATAAGTCAGGTATTAAAGGGATGCATTTCGGTCCATAAATCGGAAATGACTAGAAATTTACAAATTTTCAACATTTTTTTCCAACGACTTCTAGTATCTTTTGACCTTGGAACAAAAACACGTGTCCCCCAAAGTTTCGTAAGCTATGCACCCAAAAATCTGAGTCATACCAGACTACTAGAAAAAAAGTTACAGCTTCTTCGTCGAACCTTTGCAAAACTTTCTATTAGTAAGAACATTTCCCAAATTTTCTATGTAACTAAAATTTTTGTTGAAACTTTTATTTATTAACTAATTGCATGATGTCAAAGTACATACCTTTAGCTTTAAAATGCCTTTTCGGTCACCTCGCTACGACGTCTGGAAGCTGAGATATTCCAATTTAAATAATGCGCTGCAATTAAGATTTTTATAGAGCTGTATACGATGCGTTGTTATTAAAAGCACGTGGCATATCCCCTCTACTCCTTTGTTTATCGATCTCTGATTTGTCGATCGTGCGGCGGCCATCATTTTTCTTACTTCTATCAGCCAATCATCGTTCTTATTTTGGCGGCCATCATTGTTCAGGGCACGTGCTCGCTGACAAGACACGTGCTTTCAACTTCACGCACGTGCTCGGTTAATTTTTTATGACACGCTACTTTTAAAAATTCATATCTCCGAAACTATTGGTCTTATCGACCTCGGAAAAAAGCAACAAATTTGTAATTGTTTCTACTATGTCCTGCAATATATGCGGACCCTGTGACATTGTTTAAACAATTGATATTATTAAACAAAGTAATGACTTTGGTCTGGAGTACTTGTACATGCTAGGATTAAACTGTGCTTTTAGTAGACATTATTTATTGCGATTATGAAATATTTCTTTTCACTTCTGCCTCTTTATAAACATTTGTTTATAGGACAATAAACAATGAAAATTTGTGTCCAAATCATTAAAATTTCATCACCAGAATCTGTTATGACCCTACCGTCAATTTCAAATATTTTTTTGCAACTAACGGCGTTATAAACCAATGACTGTAAAACACCTTTAGAAGCTCGTAGAGAGTTCGGATAAACGGCAAATTAATTATTATGGATTATTCCAAGCTATTTTAATCTCTCTTTCACTTTATAAAATAATTAATCGACTCAGAAGCAGTATGTTCGGTACAGATATCGAAAAATCAATTTTTCGACATTCTTTAAGATTCTTTTGGCCCTAACTCCGAAACTATTGGACTTAGAATGCTCCGGTTGCGATTTTTGGGAATCGTATGGAAATCCTTTGCTTTGGATATTTCAACAAAGCTCGTAAAATGAATTATTCCTGATTGAGCTAAGGAAATGTCCATTTTTGGGCGTTTTTTGGCATATTTTTGCCCCTACCTCAGAAGTTATTGCACTTCTTCGGTTCGCGGAATACGCGCCGCTTTTCGTCCTTTCACCTCGCAATTAGACGAACCTGCAAGCTTACCAGCTCCGAAACGTCCTCAACCGATTCTCCGCTACCTCCGCTTCCCGCCCTCCGCGACCACCCTCCCCGTTCACCAGCGCACAATTAGCGAGAATCTTTAAGGCGGATCATTTGCAAGCTCCAATTTAGCGAGTTGATTTGGCGGAAGGAGGATCGTGTCTGGTTGCGGGACGAGCGGGAAAAGGACGTTCAAAGAGATAGAAATCTATCGTGAGAGGACAAAGGGTACGGGGGAGGATAACGGGTTACGGAGATTAGTGGATGGACGGGCGAGCGGACGGATGGACGGACGAGCGAACGAGGGGAACGGATGGACAGACAGACAGGCGAACAGACGTACTAACGGCGAGCTGACAGAGGCGGGTCGGACGACCGAAAGTCGACGAGGAGAATTTTCACTAATTTCCTAGCGCCATCAGCTGCTGAACGTGCTGCTGTTCAAGCGTTTTTTCTCCGCACTCTCTCTCTCTCACTCACTCTCTGCCTATCTCCCTTCCTGTCCCCCAACTCCGATCTCATCTCCCGAAGCTCCCGGTTTCTCATATCCTTCCCGATGCCGATTCCACGAATCGGGCGACATCCTCTAACGAACCCCGTTCCGCTGATTCAAAATAATTCCCCCGCGCCGTTCGACGAGGTCGTTACGGAATGATTCAGCCGGGATATTCCCGCGAATTCCCGGAGACTCTCTTCGCCACGCGACACGTCCAAATAATCCTTGCGAAAGGGTGAACAAGAGGATGCCGATGAATATTCCTCTCCTGAACGAGAATTCTGTGTGTCCTTGAGATCAAAGCAGTTTCTTCGGCTTCTCCATGGAACGCTTACCTAGAACACAGAAATCCAATTCTTATCATCCAAGAACATTCCACCCCCTTCCGACACGTTCCGATTCGACCCTCAGTATTTCGCACCGTGGAACAGAAAATGTGGCGAATTGAATGGAGGCGACGTTAAAACAGGGATAAGCGGAAGGATGTAATGCGCGACTGGACACGTGTAGCTGCGGGGGAGGGGGGGGACGTATAACGTGGAACGGCGAGGGATGATGAGGAGAGTAGTTGTCAGCGGGGGCGGGTCCGCGAAAGGGGTGAAAAACTTTTGTATGCGGCTCCCGTATCGGCGGACACTACACGTGACCAGCCTAGCCCGGTCGAAGGGTTTAAAATGTGGCCGGTGTCCGCCGCCACCCCCTCATACCCCGAGCCACCCCTCTCCTGTCATCCCCCGGCCGCTATCGGGTCGAACCGCGTGTCCCTGTCCGGCAGGGGCTAAAATCGATAGGCATTTTCGATTTTGCACGTCCTTGTACGCCCGCGGGGCCAATACCGTCCGTGATTTGCCCCGAAGATTAGTCCTCGTCGTCGGTTGGCGTCGGTGGCGTCGGCGGCGTCGGCCCAGAGTCGAAATTACCCCTGGCGTGCCCTTTGCGCGTCGCCAATCGACTCCCACCCCCCCTCCGCCACTCTCGCCCTTCTCGCTCCCTTTCAGACCTTTCGCAGCCCCTCCACCTCCCTTCGCGACAATCGTAATAACGGGGAATTTCATTTCCTCCCCCGCCTAAATATAATCGCACGTTTTTTGCGAATCGCTTTATTCAAATTGATGGCCGACGCGGAGGGTGAAAATTATTTATTACGGCGGTCCGCCGATCGTCGGTTTCTATCGCGCGGGCGCGGGGGAGGGTGGCTCTACGGTGATTTGTCGCCCGGAGGGTGGCTCGCGTCGAAAACAAAGTGAGCGTAAACGATATTAACCCTTTGCAGGTAATCGACGTTTGTCGACGAATTACGATCGTAAAGATTCTCGAATTTTCTGTGTAAGCCGGAGTCGATCGGGCTCGGTGGAACAGTATCGTCGCTCGATCCCGTAATTTTCGTCGAGCGAGCCGAAGGGGGGTGAGGGGAGTGTTCGCGGTAATCGAGGAGTTTTAAAAGGACCCCTAAGTCGCGCTATGAGTCCGTAATATATTTCGTATCGGCGAGGCCAACTCGATTACGGCATTCCTTTCGAACGCGAGCGGCATCGAGATCTGGAGAGAGGGTGAATGAGGGGGTGAGGGGTGGAGGAAACGTGCACTGCGCTGAGCCGTGTACAACGTGGCCAACCGTCCCGAGTGAACGAGAGGGCGAGAAAAAAGGAGAAAAAGAAGGAGAGCCGAGTGGCAGCGAAGCAAGAGAAAAAGATAGAGAGAGAGAGGGAGGGAGGGTAGAAGAGGAAAAACGTAGGAGAGAGCTCCTGAGGGGTGGAAATCGGTGGTTACCGTATCGCATGGGTCGACCGGCACGCCGAGGACGTATTTTTCTTCATTAGCGCAAGGCGCCCCGGTAAACTGAAAACAATTATGCAAATTCACCCCCCCGCGCGCACCCCCACCAGCCAGGTACCCTCTCCTCCACCTGCGACCGCATGCGCGCACTTTCTCTCGCTCTCTTTTACTTTCTCTCACTCTCCGCTCCCCTCTCCCACCCTCGTCCTCACCCTCACCCTCTTCTCGGCATGCCCGACGCCAGCACCGCTTCCATGGCACGGAAACCACCCCTCACTACCCGCCCGACGCTCGAGGCAATACGGACCACTACCCTCGCCGCCTTCGACGGAGGGCTGATGCGCGCACCGTAGAACGGCCGATCGCAAAATATAAAGCTCGAAACGGACAGATAGGGAGAGACAAATGAACGTGGGGGGGCGGATCGATGATTTCGGCCCTTTGTACGGAAATATTTCACACGCTTTTTGTCCGATAATACCGAAGCAGGGAATATCATTCGATTCTATTGATATTCGATATCAAAAGATATTATCGTATAATGCGGCGCCCAGGCGAGAATCAGAGAGGGCTGTCACGAGAGGGGTGGTGGATGGGTGGAGAGGGTGAAAATCGTTAAAGCAACGAAAAAACGTCGAACGATGCGGAATAACGTCTAGTTCCAGAGAATAATTTAATGACACGACAAATGATCGGGCAGAAACGTGCGGCGAGGGTAGAAAAGGGTTCTTCAGCGTCAGGGATGAAAGAATGTCCAGAACCGGAATGGCCAGCGGCGCTCGCTCGGCAAAAGTCGATTCCAGCGGACGGTCGGACGAGAAGCTGCCACGGGCATCTTGCGCTCGCGAGAGCCTCGATTTTCGACGTTCGACCCCTCTGCTCAGGGGTGGCTCACAATTCGACACCCCTCAGCGTCACGCCGTGACGCTTTCAGGAGTCCTCTTCGACCCCGGCGGGAAGAGGGGCTCGGGTGACTGCGGTGGTTCTCGGTTAATTTCCTGTGGCTAATGAAAGCCCATACGTGCCTCCCTCCTCCTCCTCCACCTCCTCCTCCAACCTACGCTCACCCTACCCGTGCCCAGACGAAGCACGCACCTGCACACCACCCTCTCTCTCGCCAATTCTCGCAGCGACCCCTCTTTCGGGGCCATAAGTAAGCTTAACGTTGTCTAGAGACTGGCTACGGGCAATATAGCAGGAAGTGGCGTCGAGATGAATTCTCCCCGCGTTCCTCCTTCGTGTTCCGCTTCTTGTTCCCGTCCGCGTTCCGCTCCTTGTTCTCAACCTGTTTGCGACGTCTGCGCCGACACCGCAGCTCTACCGGGCGAGAGAAGCTAAGATTTCTCTCTCGACGAAGATCAAAATTAACTTTGCGCGCTTCCCCGAACTTCGGACCCGTTCGAATAGTCGAGCGTCGAGAAATTAAACTTCTTCGAGGATAATTTTAACGGGCTCTCTTCCCCCTCCTCCGCAACCTCCCCCCTCCCCTTCCGAGCGGGAACTCGGTTTACCCGTAATTTACCTGTTCATCGTCTTCGGCGATACCTGATATTCTCGGCTGGGAGGATGACGTGCAAAATGTCTGTCACGCGTTGGGGTGGTTGTTGTTTGCTGCCTAAGATTCGAACTTCGAGGTGGTAGAAATGCACAAGAGTGGCCATTAGCGTATTAATGCACTAGGCACTGACCGTATGTCTCTTTATCGACAGTCTCTTCCACGTTCCTTGAAACGATCTGAAAGACTTCATCTGCTCCTGAATTTCAGATTTTCTTAATCGAAGGCACAAGGCGCGAAAATAATCTGTGTATACCTAATGAAAAATGCAGATTACTTGCCTTCTGACTTGTAATGTTGAATGACGCTCTAGTAACGATTAAGAAATTCAAGACGGCTTGTGGGAATGTGATTCTCGGAAATGGCGAACGATTGAACGTAAGATATAACGCATTTGGGGCAGACGAGCCACGATAAGCATACGTAGAAGAACTCTGACCTGCCAAGACGTCCATAGACGGAACTCGGGGTGGGGGAAGGGGAGGCGGGGTGAACGTAGGATCCCATTAGGGTGTATTACGGTGTATTACGACGTTGTTCGCATACGGGGAACCTGCCGACGTAACACCAAGCATCCCAACGACGCGTAAACGCACGCGTGCCGCGGACGGATTTGAGGCTACCGCTTAGGAGGATCCAGAATATGCCGCGTGACACTCGGTCACGGTCAATGGTTTGCCCCGACAATGACGACGATGCCTCTTTGGTCCCTAATTACATTCCTGCCCCCGCTCGTTCGCTTTGTACCGAGCCGCCTTTTACTCGTCCATCGGCCGGCCAACCAGAATGGACTGCGAACCGAAGATTCGGCGCAGATTCTTAGAACGTGTGATAGCGTTCAATCTTACGTCATCGAAGTAGACCAACGTCTACAAGGTCGTCCTCTCAAATTCAGAATGAACTGACTCGCGCATAATTAGTTGCGTTAATGACGTCCGCGAGTACGGCCCTTTTTCATTAAAGGTCGTCGCATTCTCGACGGGGCAGAATGTCGGAGCGGGATGGAAATAATAATTACTTCCAATCGCGGGGCGCGAAAAACTCGGGGTCGCGACCCCTCCCGTTCGTCGTTCGGTAATGTAAAAGCCGACTCCTTGGGCGCGGATGAAAAAGAAAGGAGGGAAGAAAGGGGGCAAAAAAAGGCGTGACAAAGGACGCGTGACACGCGACCTCCCTAAGAAATTGCAGAGACGCAGAGCGGAGGCGGCGGTCTGGTATAGGGTTGAGAAGGGGCTGTCGAGCGGGTCAAAGCGGAGAATGGCCCGGCGAGCGCGAATGACTCCCTCTCTCTCTCTCTCTCTCCTACTCTCTTCCTCTGCTCTTCCCTCCGCTCCTCCTCTGGAAGAAGGAATAAAAGATCAGGTCGTCGAGCGCGTAGTCGAAAGGCGGCGAGTCGAAACGGCGGGGCTGCGTCTGGCCGAAAGCGCCAAAGCTCTCGAAGAGAACGGCGAGGGGGAATTTGAAAAATGCAAGCACCCCCCTCACCCCCACCCTCGTTATGCCTCGTCTTTTTCCGCATCCGTCCATGCCTTCTCGGCCGGCGCGAGTGGGTACCTACGTCGGACCGCTTCCACTTGTGCACTCTCGCATATACGCACACATATGTACGTTACATACATACACGGAGAGGGTGGCGGTCGTTTCTTCAGCAAGGACGCGTCATCCGTCTCCGCGGCGCGAATGAAATACCAGTCCGGAGCCGTCATCCTCGGTGCTCTTTACAATATTAAGCCCTTTTATTAATGGCCCCGAGCTGCGCGTACCGCTTAATGGCCCGCCGATCGATTAATCGATATTCGATAACGCGTTACCAACCCTCCCCCGGCGTCACTCGCCCGCCTCGCGCCCAGTCCCTTCATCCCCCCGTCAACCTCTCTCCCCGTCAACCCCCTCGGCGAGACTCGTACGTACACGATCGAGCGAGAGTACACCGGGCGGGGTGGCTCGTATCTGCACGCGCGGGTAAGCGTGCGTGCTACGTGGGGTGGCGGGGGGGAAAAAATGGAGACGGAGGAGCGTCTTAGCGCGGGGGACAATAAACGTAATAGTATCATAAATGTCGCGCCGGTTACCTGCCTGCGGGACGTACGGCCACTTTTGTCCTTGACGGTAATGGCACTAATGGCAATTACGTTCCGGTACTTTGCGGCGCGCCGGGGGTTGAGAGGGACTGAGAGGGACTAAGAGAGGTATTGACAGAGAGAGAGAGAGAGAGAGGGAGGGGGGAGATCGAGCGTCACCGGTCATTTCTCAAAACGCGCTTCAATATTGATAACGAGCGAGCATAGCTCGGCGTCGTTCGCGTCGTTCGCTTCGGGAAAATAATGGACGGGCGCGGCGCGCGCGCTCGCGGGCGGTAATGCGGACGAATCCGACGGGAAAGAGAGCACTCTAAAAGCGAGCGGAATTATTAATCCCCCGCGCTCTTCCGATAATTCGACGCGATACGCGCGCGCGCGCGCGCTCGAGCGGGCGTGAACATGCGCTCTCTCTCTCTCTCCCTCTCCCTCTCTCTCTCTCTCTCTCTCTCTCACTCACTCACTCTCGGCCGCGGAGTCCATCGAGAAAAATTCTCCCGGAATTTTCTTCTCCGCAGCGATTCGAGCGGCCGCCTGTTATTAAATTCATTTCTCGGCTTGATTAACACGAGAGCGGGCGACAAAACGTGCTGAAATATTGGGAGGTCATATAAAAACGGGCCCCCTCGCCCTCTGCGGAGCGCACTTAATCCTCTTACCCCGCTTCGGCGAAAGGGTGAAGCGTGATGGTCGGGGGTGGCTGAGAATCGGCGAGGAGGCCTGCTGGGGGGGGGGGGGGGGGGGGGGGGGTGAAAGAGGATGAGAAGGGGAGGTGGTCGGCTGTAGGCGGTGGCCGCCGCTGGACTCGTGGTATATTAGGGACTTACACCGTTAAATTGATGACCACAGTGGCCGCGCGCACTAACACCGACAACCGGCGCGCACACTCACACCGCCGAACGGATGCTGGCAGCCGAAAACCTGCGTGTTCGGAATTTACATTGACCCAGCTCGAGGGTTGCAGCCACTCCGCCCCTCTCGCCATCAGTGCCAACCCCTCGCGCGCCCCCACCTCGCGGCTCGTACGCAGGAACGGCCAGAAGGTTGCGTATTTCGCCGGCGAAGGGTAATTTGAATCGCGAATACCATTAAATCGTATTCAAGCGTTTACGAGCCGCGGGGTTACGTTGGGATAAATAATTCGCGATACGTTCAGCGCGCCGCCGGCAAAAGCGAGCCTGATTTACGAAGACAATGGAAGTCGGCTCGAGAGTCGGCCGACCCCGAAGAGAGACACAAGCCTAACGAAAGAGAGCCACGGACGTCTTTCAAAAGGTTTTCGGTACGTAGGCGCTTTAAGCGGCCGGCGCGCGGCTGAATTCTGTCTCTTCGCGGAAGGCCGACTCGCGAGACTGACTCGCGCGGCAAACGTTGAAATTCCGACTAAAGATTATTGCATCGCATCGCATTGCCTCGCATTGCATGGCATTGCGTCGCGTTGCATGGCGTTGCATCGCATTGCTCGCCTCTCGGCGCTCCGAAGGACGCGGATGCACCTCTTTGCCTCTTTCAGCCGCCGTGTCGAGTTTTTCCTTTATCTTGCCCCCCTTACCCCCCAACCCCAGGCCTCCAGCCCTTCATTGTCCCTCCATCCCCCTCGTCTCCCCTTTCGCGTACACGTTCCGCTGTTAGGCGGCGGCTCGTGGAATTAACGGTTGAAAAAGCGAAAGTACGGCTATTTTCCGGACTCGTCGTAATGCGCCTTGTTTACCCGCGCACTGACCAGCTTAACCTCTTCTCCTCCTGTCCACCTCTCCACCCCCCCTCATCCCTCCACCCTCGCCAGCTGCTTCTTCATGCGTGGATTCAGAACTACGGGCCGGATAATACGCTCTACCCAGACGCACACCGGGCAACTTCCATTTTTCCAAGACTCACCCCCCCCCCCCACCACCCTCGACTGCTTACGCAGAGAAAGCTCGTTGCTAGGAACGTACATCGTGGGGATTAAAATTTTATCGTCCGCGCCCCGATGCCAGTCGCGATAAGCGCGACCCGGACGACGCAGTCGCGAGAGAGTCCGCTCCGGAGCGAATAAAACGGACGCATTAGACGAATTCGACGGAGATTCCGGAATGCATCCCGACCAGCGTAGGCGTCCGGACGCATGCGTTCGCTTTGCGTCGGACGGGTCGAGGTTCGCGGAAACGCCGCGAGCAGCCGAGGCAATTTCCTCCGACGGCGTCGGATCCCGAATCCGTCCGGCGAGCTACACTCTGCCGGTGCCAGTCGTATGTAGGTCGAAATTTCGATCCCCGGGGGTAAAATGGCGAGAAGAGGGGGAGAGAGGGGGCCGACGGCGTCGACGGGCGCGGAGGATCGGCGTCGAGAGCGGGCCGGCACTTCGTCCCCCCGCCCAGCGCCCACCCGCTCAGCCTCATCCAGTGGCCTGGCGAGCAGATAAAACTTCCGAGGCGGCGATACATCTCCGACAATTACCGCGGCAACGAGCAGAATCCGGCAAGTTTCCTCATAAATCCGCGATATTTTTATGTGCGAAACTTTCCACGAAAGCTTTGCCCTCTCTGCTCCCGCCTCCACACGTCCTGCTCTCTCTTCGTCTCTCTCTCGCTCTCTCTCTCTCCCTCACACTCTCTCTCCCACTCTCCCTCTCTCTCTCTCCCTCTCTCTCACTCTCCCACTCTCTCTCTCTCTCTCTCTCTCTCTCTCTCTCTCTCTCTCACACACACTCTTTCTCTCTCACTCACTCACTCCCACTTCGTTCGTCCTTCTCACTCGCTTCCTCGTTCGCTCTCTCTCACTCATCCGCGACCTATAATATCCGTAAGAGCTCCTCGCCGGTGCTTGAGCGAGACCTTCTTGTCGATTTACGAGCCACTCACCCCTCGCCACCCAACCAACCCCTCCCGGTTATATCCCTCTCGCTCTATTTCCTCGCCCACCTGTCTGGATCCCGCCTGGACACGCTCCTCCTTACCCACCCCCCCTACCCTCCCCCCTTATCTCTGGAAACTGTCCAGGTGGTCAAGACTACCCCCGGAGATAGTCTGGCCCGGGCCAGACTGGCTCGCGGTCGCCTACCCCCGTCGGTGATTAACGCCTCAGACGGAATTCCTAATTAGGGGAGGCTGCGCGCTCGCTTTTTCGCGGCCGACGCTGAGTTAGATGGAAATTAATTCCTCGGAAGAGATAAGATTTTGGCCCGACCGCAGCCGACTTCGCGGCCGAGACTACCTGCTTAGAGATTAGATTCGAAAATTTAGCACACCACCGTCGGATGGGGGTGTGAATTACAGGATCGGTCGTCGGGACCGTAATAGGACCATCCGTGTTACACGATGGTAAATTAGTAAGAGTCTTGTGTAATCGCTCTTCATTCGATTTGAGTGAAAACTAGACTCTCGTAATATAGACGGCTGAGAATACCTGTCGACGTTAATATGTCAGCTCTTAACCGCTTTTAGCCAGACACCGACGATTCCCGAAGCGATAACGAGGACCGGGGACAGCGAACAGCGTGACAAAGTTAGACAAGCTTTAACCGAGGGATCCGTCTAAAAATTGGACCGAAAATTCGTAGCGCACAGTATGCGAAATGTTTACTTCACATTTTTTTCCCGCCGTTCCGCTCGGCATTGAGCGCTTTTATCGCTCCCGGGCCACGCTGGAGCGCGGCTCAAAAAGATGGCCCCCGAATGGAGGGGGGGGGGGGGGGGTGGAGTGGGCGAGGTGGGAGCTAAAAAAGAAGCCTGGGCGGAAGATAGCCGGGCGAGATAACGCGAGCCGGCGGTCATTAAAATTCACCGGTAAAACGAAAGTTGGCCGCCACCTCGGGCCCGGGCTTAACTCCGGCCGCGTTTTTAGACTCCGCTTCCCTACCCGGGCGGGCGCGAAGGTAGTCTGCCCGCGATAGGGGAGGGCTCGTGAAACGAAGTGGCAGAGAGGGGGATGAATTTTCCCCCGGAGCCGACTCGAGAGCCAGGCGTGTATCGTGATTTACGAACAAACTTGCCGAACACTGCTAGGCCCATCGGAGGGTGGAGGGGGGTGGGGGGCGTCTGTTCGATATCAATTTCCTATCCACCTGCCATTGTTCGCCCTACCCTTCGGTCCACCCTCGTTCGGCTTTCGCGATTGACCCTCCTCTTCTGCGAACCGCACCGAGACGGGTGGCAGGTGCGGGCCGAGGGGGGGAAAAAACAGCGTCTTAAGTCTGATGCCGACCGCCTCCCTCGTTCCGTACATCGCGCGAGTGAATCAGTGAAGGGGGGACGGAAGGGTGGCGGGTTCTGTTGCTCGTTTGATCGGCGGAACTCCTATTAAATCGGACGAAAGCTCTAAGCCTGCAGGAAATTACATAAAATTGAAAGGATGAAGCGTCTTGCTCGCGCCAACTCTGCCTCTCTCTCTTCCTCTCTCTCTCTCTCTCTCTCTCTCTCTCTGTCTCTCCCTTCCTCTCCCTCTCCATCACTGTCCCTTTTTTCTCTGCTACTCAACGAACCTCGTTCCACCCTCGTCACCGATCGCGAATAAAAAGAACTCTCAGCGACCCAAGGAGAAAGGCTTGATTGCCTGATTCGGAACGGATTAAATCGCTTAATGGCCGGACGGAGAATAAAGACACTCGCGTCGCAGTCCGAACGACTGGGGGGGGGGGGGGGGGGCGTATAATAAGCTTTGGACGCGAAACGTTTACGTAGTCCCGGGATTCGCGGCCGGGAGGGCGAAGAAAGCGGTGTCTCGTAAGTCTGCGGGACGAATGCCTCGTGTATATCGTTGGCAGCCGACTAACGTTCGCCGGTTTTAGCCCGAGCCAGTAGATAAACTCGGCTAGAATATCAACAGGGCAGCTTATTTGTATGTAAATGTCAAGCTATTGCCCCGGACCCCCATGGCACGTCGCCCGACGCCGGATACACGGAAGCTCCCTCCCCCCACTCACTCGTTTTTCCAACCCCTCCGACTTCCTCCTTCGCAGCGGAGAAAGCTTTTCAGCGCCGGTAGTCGCCCGGTTCGTTTAATACAATCGCGTAAGTTTACCGTCATTACCGTCCGCCGTATTCCACCCTGCGGGCCACCCTCTCGACATTTTCGTCTTCCTCCCCTTGCGCCGGCCACCTCCTTCGGCTCGCCACCTTGTGTCAATTACCGCGTTAACGATTATTACGCCTGATCTCGCCCGGATACGACGTTTATAATCGGATATGCCGTCCGGATAGCGGCGGGGCTCGAAATGGCCTTGGCACCAGACAGCACCGACCTGCCACGCCTCCTATGGCCTCCGTTATGGCTAAATTTTTCGGATACGTACGAATGTAATCTAGGACCGTTTAGCGATACTCAGTGCCACGGCGCATTGTAAAGAGACAGGTCGTGAGCTTAAATCTAAATCTGGACGCATTATCGGCACGCGTGTCTGATTCTCCTAAGAGGCAAGAATATTTGAGAAGCCGGATATGACGTATGTAGCGTCAGCTCGAATTGTAGTCCCGAGACGATTTCCCGTAATTGTCGCTTGGGTAGCTGCAGAATAATTTATGGCCCGTCGGAGATCAGATTTGAAGGAGAGTCTGCGTGGAAGCTCGGAAAATGGCTGATCTCGGCCTATCCTTAGGTAGAGAAAGAGAGAGAGAGAGAAGAACACTGTTGGCAGGTCGCGACAGTTCGTCGATCGGGGGGGAAGACCGTAGTATCCGATTCACGGATATCGCGAGAGGAAAAGTCCATCGCCGCAGGGTAGTTCGGGGGCCCGAATTGTAAAAGTTTCGCGCTACGTTAACCATGGCCGAGGGAGTAAGAAATGCCAATTTCCAATCTGTGTTTAACTTTTCAACTAACCTCGGGGGCTGCTGCCGCGTCGGACGGGTGGTGCGCACCCCCCGACTGTCTTTCGGCCTGGTGGGGGGTGGTTTGGGAGGAGGAAGACGGATTTCG
Organism: Anoplius nigerrimus; assembly: GCA_914767735.1. Lineage (NCBI taxonomy): Eukaryota > Metazoa > Arthropoda > Insecta > Hymenoptera > Pompilidae > Anoplius > Anoplius nigerrimus. Next base: position 11,911,572 of record OU612085.1, on the reverse strand, counting down.
GGTGGGAGGGAGATGAAAACTGTCGGTCGGGAAGCAGAAAGGGAGAGAGAGATAGAGAGAGAGAGAGAGAGAGAGAGAGAGAGAGAGAGAGAGAATCAGCTCTCTTGCCTCTATAAAAGTTGCACGGCGAGACAGAAGCCGAGCTTTTTCCCTGCGAGCGCGGCCTTTGCTTGTCTCTTGAACTCGGACGTGGTCAATGCCACGGTGAGCAATCACGTAATGCAGCGGTGACTCGTACATGGCACGATGGTACGTGCAAACCTACCCCCCCCCCCACCTCCCAAGCCAACCCTCGACACCACCTACCGCCCCTGTTCGCTGTCCGGGCAACGCTCCGTTCGGAAAGGACTGCCGTTTCAAAGATTTCTCTCGCTCGACCGGACGCCGGAACCGTTTGATCATTGTCGGTACGGCCACCGGATATAGATCGCCCCCGATATCGATCTCTTATTTCGCTCACTTCTCGCGAGTCGTCTCTACCTTCGATCGCGATACACGGTGGTCGAAAAAAAACCATGGCGGACGATCGATCGGCCATGACGAGGAATGAGGGGTGAAATGGGGGTAGTTCGTTAAGGTGCCTCTGGCAAGCGCACCCTTACGCGTACGCGAAGATTCCTGAGAGACTGAAGGCCGCGTAAAGAGCGGTCATCCGAGTCCATCGCTTGTCCTCGGTTACGTTTCTTTGAACCGTCATCGTCAGCGGCCGGCTCATTGTCGCTGCCCGTAATTACGTTTCGCGAACTCGCGAAGTAAAGCGCCTCTTCCCGCCATGGTTAGCGGGAGTTTAAAGTAGCGCGCCCGTGTAAGGGGATGACGCGATATCGGGTTACGTCGCTCTTCAAGGATCCAGTGACCCTCGGCCTCGAAACGAGGTCTTTGTTCCTTCGCTCGCCTATAATATCAAGCACGCTACTTTGCGTTAAAACATTCTGTTCGTGGGAAGATCTCTCTCTCTCTCTCTCTCTCTCTATCTCTATCTATCTCTATCTTTATCTCTATCTCACTCTCTATGTCTATCTTTATCTCTATCTCACTCTCTATCTGTCTATCTAACTATCTATTCTTCTCGTTCTCTTTTTCTATACTCTATCCGAGGTATAGTGGATAGACATCTTGAACGCACAGTTTTTCGGTGCCTTCAGCGAAGGCCAGGCCAACTGCGGCAATTCCCGAGATTCCCAAGCCCGACGAATCGTGACGTGAGACGTAACTCTCCTCGACTGCTCTCGGCCTCCGAGTCAAAGCGAGTATGTAACCGCGTTAACGTTTTCCTTTCCAACTCTCGTTACTCCCCCGTAATTCGATCGACACTGAGGGCCACCCCCCCACGGGCAAAACGTTGACTTTGCCCGAAGTATATCGTATTTCCCGGGCGAGGGAGAGATCGTCCTAATTGACAAAAGAGACCGACATGAGAGAGAGGGTGGGCAGGGGGGGCCTCGGAAAAAACGAACGGCGAAAGACGATTACGGGGGTGAGCGGAGTACGGCCTTCGGATGGGGCTGCTACGGCCAAGGGGTGGGGTGTCCGAACTAGTGGCCAGGGTGCATAAAATGCTCGCCCCTCTTTTGTGGCAAAGTGAATGTCCGCGCTCTCTCCTGGCTAGCTTGTCGAGGGGTGGCCAGCGGCCTGTCCGGGGGTGGCTAGTCCGGAGAGGGGGAGGGTGCTGCCCGATATTTATGTAGTGTCGTGGCGTGCCATGTTTATGGTTTTTGTGCGCGGACCTGGGCAGGATGCAAAGAGCGTCGTAAAACAGGAACGCGGGACGTTACTGGAGAATAAACGGCCTATGGGTACCTGAGCGCATAAATTCGGCTGGTGTCCGTGGACGGTCGTCGTCGTCGTCGCCGTCGGCATCGTGGACGTCGGACGTGGACGTGGACGCGGACGTTGACGTCGGCACTGGCAGTGGCAATGGCCGTGGCCCGGCTCGCCGGTAAGGGATGAATTTTTGCCCGCCACCCTCCGGACGTCGGCTCCCGAAAGACACACGATCGACGCATCCGTCGAAACGTGACTCTCACCCCACTTCCGGCCCGCGAGAAATTGATTATCGACACCGGCCGGGCCCTCTCCCAGCGCGCACGTTCGGCCGGCGTCAACTTTGCCGAAACGTCGAGTGGCCACGCGTTCGGTTTATGCCGGAATATTCGCAGCCACGGCCGAGCGACGTACGGACGACGTAAAGTAGTCGGGAATCGGATGAGCCCCGGGGTGCGCTTATAGGAAATTTTAACGGGGGCTCCATTATCGTAAAAACGTCATCCGCGGTGCGCAAGGAGTGGAGACAATTATTCATGGGCCATTATGCTCTTCGTTACCGTTCGCCTCGGCAACGATCATTTTTACGAGCCTGGCCCGTCGTTACGCGTCCAGGCCAGTTTTCGTCAAAGCCTCTTTATGGACCGGTGCATTGTAGCCGTTCGCCAGCGGGTGAAAAAGAAGTCTACATGGATATCAACCCTTTACAGTCTATTTGGCCGATACCCGGTATGGAGCACGAAGAGCCACGCTGACTCCGTATCATATTCGAGTCTGAGTTCCTCCCAGAACTGGAGCAATATTTATCGCGCGCGCGCCTCGAATTGATCGAATCGACGATACTCGAGACGACTCCGCAGCGTCGTGCCTTATCAAATCGAGCGGCAGGCCGCTTGTCAGTCGTCCCGATCTATCGAGAGCTTCGATTCCTCGGCAATTTTTCTCCCCGACGTTTCCCTGCGTATCGTCGGAGATCCTCGCGATAATAGATTGCTCGGAGAGCGGAGACCGGACTGGTTCGTGTCTCTATCTCCGGGAAAAAGTCAATCGCGTACGTAGGACTCCGCGATGACGCATATCGCAGTCTAATCGTCGAGCAAAAGGAGAATTTATCGATTCCCAGTCCGCCGAACGAGTCTGATATAGAACGGACGTACGCGTGGACGTACGGTAAACGTAACAATAGAATGCGCGGGCCTATATTTAATATGTCCGTCGCAGGGTAGGAGGCCTCGGAATACGGGCAGTGCACCGCAATTAATGGACACGCGTTAGACACGTGCGCATCGCAATTAGCCGGGAACTTTCCGGCAGGAGGGATAAGAGGCGAAGAAGTGGGCCCGGGGAACGTCAATTAAGTGAAAATACAAGGTAGAGGCATGGATTCGTAATTGGTTAGGTATATCGCGGGGGTAGGCAGGGTAGGGAAAGGGCGAGGCGGCGGGATAGGGTGAGCAGGGGCTCCGGATTGGTTGTAGAAAATTTTATACGCGCCCGAATTTAGCCTCTCCGGGCCGCGCGGCTCCGTGCCTAAATGGCATTTTTGCCCCGTTGGGAAATCAGGCATTCGATGAAGCGTCTCGCGCGGCATCGCTAATTCCATTTGTTGCTATTCGCCGCGGCGTCTCTCCGTTCCCGTTCGGCGCGCCTTTCCATTTTTCATCCCTTCCAGCCGCTCTCTCCGGTCATTTTCAAAATTATCGGCCCCTGACTTTAACCGAGTTCGCCGAGCAACCTTCCCAGCCGAGCGTAAAACTATTATCAGTATCAACAGTCCTGGCCGGCAAAGAAAACGTTGATTTTTGCCGAGAATACGACGGCGCGCGACGAGCGTCGCGACGTCGAGTCTCGCGTGTGTCATCGTTAATTCCATTTGTAGCTATTTGCTTGACTTTGCTCCGACATCGAGAGGTACCCGACTCCCTGCATCTTCCTTTGCCGACTCCTCGCCAGGGCTGCGAGTCCTGCGCCCCGTCGAGGGCCTCGCTGCCGATACTGGGTCGAGAGTTGCACCGGGGGTGGCCACCCTCTCGAAGGAATAGGAAACTGTTGCTGGGAAAAGGAATCCCATCTCACTTCCCGCACTTTCTTCTGTTTTCATTAGACTCCATTCAGCTCTTCCGAGTAAACACCCGAGACCGGTGGCTCACTGGCGGAGGATATAAAACCACTTTCTTTCGAGATTATTGACATATCGGGTCGGGGGAAATTGAGGTGTCGGACGCGCCAAACGATCTGGCCCGTAACGTCGCTGGCGGGGAAAAAAAACAGAGCCGCCCACGGGATCCTGTCGGGCGATCCTTCATCGTTCGGCGAAAGTTTGCCCGCGCCTCGAATCGATTCGACGACGGCCGGAGGGACGGAGGATCTAGCAAAAAAATACACCTACGCCTCGGCTTCTATTTTCGGCCCCGATAACGCCGGACTGCCGACGAAACATCGTAATGTAAATTTCATCGGCTGGACCTTCGTCGCGAGAGTGGATTCGTTACTGAGTATCCACGGACGATTAATGAAAAAGACACACGCCCCGAAGCACCTACAGCGTCGGTATTAAATTCTTACGATATCCGCCAAGAGTCAGGCGCGTCAAAAGGACGAAAAGGTTGTCTCATTCTCATGTAGGTATTACGCTCCGGAATTTATTTGAAACCAGTAGACGTCCCTACGCCCAGCTCTCTCAGCTCTCCCAGTCTACAGTTTCCCGCGAATCCGATAAATCGAGAATGCATAATGCTCCAACTATTTCCCCGATATAAGAATCCCACTGCCAGTCTTGACAGTGCGATATGTAACCCGAATGAATGACGCGGACGGCAGAGTGGGCGGTAAGGGCCTCCGCGGACGATTAATTACGCGCGCTACTGTAACTAGTCGTCGGGCAAACAATGGGCCACCGTCGCGGCGCATCTTTGCATCTTCGACGACAATGCATATTGAATTTCCGCGACAACAACGGCGAGCCATGGGGGCTAGGTTGCGCCCGGCAGTGTCGGCCGCGACCGTTTCAGGCACAGGTCGGCGAACAATGCCCGTTGCCAGCCGCAGGTCACGACGGTTCTCATATCCAGTCCCACTCATGCCCTCTCTTCCACCCCTCTCCCTCTTCCAACCCCTCTTCCGACCACCTAGCAATCCCCTTCCCTCGTCTGACATCAGCCCCGAGACTGCTGTCCCGAGACGGCCACGCCGAGACGACTACCGAGCCTGATGAGTTTCCACCGTTTCCACGCTTTATCGGACTTCCGCTCTCGAGATCCGAGTCGTTGATGCGCGAGGGTGAAAGAGAGGGAGAAAGAGTGAGAGAAAGAGAGAGAAAGAGAGAGTGAGGAAGGAGGGGATTGACGAACAGACATACCACATTGCGCGAATTTTTACTATTGGTCAGCGTTCGTTAAGATTGCGGTATTGATCGCGCGTACGATTCGCGACCACCCTTCGCTCTGTTCCGCTTCGCAAGTGGAACGCGAGGGTCGGATGCTGGGAAGGGCCACGCTTCGGAAAGATATTCATTACACGGTCGAAGGTCCTCTCCCAAGCGCAGGAGAGCACCCTAATTTTCATTACACCGGCATTATAATTCAAAAATCTCCCATCCCCTCCCACCCACACCCATCCTCCCTTTGATTTCCGTCGCGCAATTTCCAAGTGGCGGTTTCGAGTGGAAGCAAATCATTAACTGGCTTCCGGCCGCAAGCTGGATTCACTGGTCGACGCGAACTTGCCGGTTCAATGGACTATGATTAACGCCCGGCGAGTGGCGCAGAGCTTAGGCAATTTTAGGGGTAGAGTGGTACGGGTAGGTGGGTAGCGAGGGGGGAGGTAGGGGAGGGAGGGCGGACGATTCCTCCTCGATCTTCGTGTGCGCAGCCGCCGACGCAAATGAAATTGTAAATCAGCAACGAGAGCACCGTGGGATGGGGAAATAGAGAAATAGAGCGCGGGGGATGGGAAGCGGCTTTCAACTTACATCGTGTCACCGGTGAGAATTACGTCTCCCCATTGGGCCAATCAGCCGCCTCGATGACCGCTCGCATTGTCGGGGCGAGAGCGACACGTGCACGGGATTTCGTACTTTTCGGGCAACGAGACATTAAACTGGCCCCTGGGAACCGGGGCTCTGCGCGAAAGATGACGGGAGAGGGCGAGGAGCAAAAGCAGGGGATGCAGATAGAGAGAGAGGGAGAGAGAGAGAGAGAGAGAGAGAGAGAGACGATGGCAATGCCGCAGGATCGAAAGAGAGGAGAGCTCTTGCTCAACAGAGGAGGTTCGCGTACAGCGCGTTATTGTTCCGACTAGAAGCGCGTTTCTTGCGAGATTGAACGCATAAAGCTAATTAACCGACGATACAACACTGGCTAATCCGCCGGCAATTCTGCCCGCGCCGGAGATACTCATGCAAGCTGGGAGATGTAGTAGAGATCGAGATAGATGCTCCGAGCTCGGTAAGAGAGAGAGAGCGAGAGAGAGATGGAGAGAGAAAGTTGAAGGGAGGAAACGATGCCATGATAACCCGAGGAACGTCCGAGAGACGCCGAGCGGAAAAACGAGGAGAAACGGTGCCGAGCAAGGAGGGAATAGAGACAAGAGGGGAAAAAAGAGGAAGAGCGGGGAAGAAATATGCGAAGTGAAAAGTGTAGGAGGTGGCGCGGGGCCTCGAAACGGTAAGGGGAGACGTCGGAATAATGGAGCCGGGAGAGGGACAATAAGAGAATCGCATTTTTGCGACCGCATCCACGTGGACGTCGGTGAGGTGGGTCGGTTTAAAAAGCGTTAAAAATAAACGCGCGCTCGCGCTCTCGCTCGCCTTCCAACCCGTCCGCCATCCGAACATCGCGCGCACGCTGGCGCACGTTCGCCTACACGCGTAAATATGCATATTTATAATATGCGCCTGCGGACTAGCGAACGGTACACGGCCTCGCGCATGTACCCGCTCTCGTGTTAACGTCGCGTGTTGCAGCGACAGGCTCGCGCCCGGGATAATTAAAGAGGCAGAGGCGCCAGAGAGTGCATCGGGGGGTAAGCGGAAGTACGTAAAAATAATAAGGAACAGCGGTTCGAATCTTGTAAAGACATCTGCTTGGCTTGCGAGGAAGGTGGAAAGGGGTCGGGAGAAAAATCTCGACGTTAGTCGACGAACCTGACAAATGAATACAGCTGTACCGGTCGTAAAATGAGCGCGAGTACTCGCGCGGCGAGAGGTGTAAAAGATGAGAGCGAAAGAAAGACAGAGAGGGAGAGAGAGTTGGCGCTAGATGAGAGGCGCGGCCTCGTAAATTAATGCGATGCCGCGATGATAAACGGAACTCCCCGTGCGCTGCCATCGAGCGCAATATTTTTATCGATTACCCATCAGGCAGCCGACCGAGTCCGAGCAGCCGGCGAGCGAGTCAGGCTGGCCAGGCGTCGCTCGGCGTCGCTCGGCGCCCCTTCTGCGCGTGTTTGAGAAGAATATCGAGATCGAACTGTCAAAGTGCCCGGCAATGAGTCACACAGAGCACACAATCGCGAGCTGTTCTCCGGCTAGATAGCCGTGTTGTTTTAGGCCTGGCCCCGGAGTTAAGCCCAACACGGATGAGTCACTTCTGTCCGGCGGGCCGTCGTACCGTCGAACGTTTGCGCAAACGTTGAAGCCCGGCGTGTTCGTCCTCGGCGTCGAGAGGGACGTTAAGTGCTTCTGACACATGCCAACTTCGCCTAGCCGCGTCGGGGCTCTCAAGAATTAACGAAAGTACGGCCCTTTTTTCCTCACCTGCCGGTTGGCAGACGAGCCGGAACAGAGGCGTGAAGCCCGGCCGAACGCTGAATATCGATCAGCGGGAGGACCGGTGTCGGGAATCCAATCGAAAATTTATATGTTTGCTCCGCCGGACAATAACCGCGAAGGAGGTGGATCTCGATGCTTTACAGGGATTACCTACACCGCCGCTGAATATCGATTACGGGCCAGGCGCAACAATGAACGCCCGGAAATCCAGATGAGAATATATGCGTTCGTCTAGGCAAACAATGGCGCGAAGGAGGAGGCAGGAGAAGGAGGGGAGCAGGATTTTCGGAGGTGGAGGAATTAAAAGCGTGGATATCATTTGGACGCGCGATATATAATACAAGAGTGTTTGGGTGTGTATAGTGTACGGATTCGGTGCTGGGAAATGAGGCCGGCGGCGCTCGTGGCGAACATTCTGTCCGACGGCGGGCAGACCGCGCAATTCTTCCCACTAAAAACGATACTCTCCAAATCGTTTATCCAGCTGTCTCGCCCCTTCGGGGCCCGGAGGAGGTTGCACTCTTTTTGCGACATAAATATGCACGACACGCTTCGCGCCGGGGCGCCTTTCGGAAGCGACATCTGCTTTCGGATCGAATGTTCCTCGGGCAGGTCTGCGAACCTTTCTCTTTCTCCCTCTCTCTCTCTGTCGTGTCTTCAACCCTCTCTTCCACCCTCACCAATCCCCCGCGCCCACCATACATGATACATGAAGCACATAGCTCCGACATCCGATGGCATGACACTCACCCAACCACCGTCCCGTGAAATCATGCGTCCTGATCCTGTGACCTCCACCCCCTTCGTCCTTCTCGCCCTCCGCGTCCTCCTCCTCCTCCTCCTCCTCCTTGTCTCCCACGACCTCCACATCTTTCGCGTCTGGCAGCTTCGATTCCTTTCTCCCGCCGAATCGCAGCGTCGAGCGAATCCGCTCGAACCATAACGACGCGTAAGCGGAAAGGCAACGATTTGCTCCGCGGTTACGCGGAAGCTGAAGAGGATGGGAGGCTCGAGCGAACGAAACTAACCGAAACGGAGTTTACACGCGTAAGCCTCTTACGCGCTTTTGCCCGCTGTTATTCCGATGGCGAGGGCGCTCGCTGACGCGAGTTCTTAACGTTCGGCGCGATAACCGACGATGATGTTTCGCCCGAAAATTCGTCGAGAGGGAAAATCTGTCTGCGCAGCGATTATCGTTAGTACCTCGTAAAGCGAGGCAATTTCATTCTCGAGTCCGATTAAATTTGTTGTAAAATTATGTTTTGCGAGCGGCCGCGCTCACACGTACGCCGTCGGCCGAGCGGGCGAGCGTGTGCGATAAATCCGTAATAACAACCGTGCGTTGGCGGCTTGTCGGGAGGTAGCCGCTCTCTGGCGATTACTCGCCGGTGGAGAGGATAAAAATGCAGTGACGCGCGTCGGGTGTCGGGTCGATTCTCGGCCAGGTGCTCTTTTCTGCCGATGAGCCATCGAGATGCAAGAATTTGCCAGGATGAAATCTCGTCCCGCTTCGGAGTTCCGACCGCAACGAGACAGGAGTCTCTTGCCATTCTCGCTCCTTCGGACCTTCCGCCGTTCCTTCCAGCGCTTCTATCCACCTTTATCGTGCCGTAGTCGTCCGTAAAATTGCACGTGACGTCGTCTGGCGGAGGACACGGGATCTGACCGGCTTCTTTCTCGACCTGTCACGATCTCGCCGTAGACACGACATCGCCCACGGCTACACAGTCGGCCAAAACCCGAGTTGAGTGCTTCAGCTCTGAGTGCCAGAGCATGAGCACCCCTTCCGGCCAACGAGCTTCCGACCTTCCAAATTTCACGACCGCAACGAAAAATTCGCGAGTAATCGACCTCGAGAACGACCCTGGCACGAAACGATACGAGAGTCGAAAATTTCATGACACCGAGTAGCGCTTCTTGTCGGGAAATCTTTTGCTGGGATCGAGGGAAAATCTCGGGTTCGAGAATGCAAACGGGTTCCTGCAAGAGGTAGCTCTGCGGTGTACTCGAAAGTCGGACCTTGTTCGGTGCCTGACACGATTTTCGGAGAACGTGCGTTAGCCACTCCTGAAGACACAGTTCGGTCACGGACTAATTAAGGAAGAGGTTGCACTAGGCGATCGGAAATTTCGATTCCCCGGAGGTCACAATGGCGCCTCGATAATTCGAAGATCCCTAACGAGTCCGTGCCACTCGTTTCCTTCCCTTCAACGGGCAGCCGTACCCCTAACGAATAAGGGTGGCGGCTGCCTTCTTAATGAACCGTTTTCGAGAAATCGAAAACGCGGCCGGGCCAACTTTCGGATTGACAACTAATCGCCGGAAAGTTATAACGATCGAAGAGGTTGGGAAGGGAGGGTGGGGGTGGGGGGAGGTAAGAAGGAATGACGTGTGCGCGGATTAAACGATGTCGGAAGTCCGTCGGCCGTGCGGAAGGTTCGAGAACCGTGAAAACGGAAGTTTCCGCGGCACTCGTTATGCCCGGTACTTTTCAAAGACGGCCCACGAGTGGACCTGAAAGTGCTCGGAAGTACGAGACTGCGAAATTGAGTTCGCTTTGAGCGCAAGATAGAACCGCTTTCCTCGCGCGGATGTAGACGTAGTCTGCTCGGTGTCCATGTAGTTTTCATGACGTGTCCGTGTGCCGTCCGATTCGGCCGGGGCCACTTTGCCGCTAACGAACGATTGTCGTCGGCCACTTTTGGATAACGAAGTTGCTTTCCCGTTTCGGTCAAATGCTCCTACATAAATAAGTCAATTGATTCGGGTTGCGATATAACGCTGCATGATTCAGTAACGCCGAGCGGAGTCGTAAGAATAGCTTGTCTATCGAGTTCTCCGTTCGACTTGTACTATTCGTCCCGAAGACCGTAATTCAATAATTTCTCTCATCCCGATCGGACGACTTAATTTCCGATAAGAGCGAGCCGCCGGGACGTAGCTGTCTCCGCGATGAATTTTACCAAAATTGAATTTGAACTTTCGTTGGTCATTTCGCTTTGCCGTTGACCCCGTACGGCACCCCGACGACGACGGCGACGACGCCGACGTCGCTGACGACGCTTGGCGACCGCTGCACGTTGACGACAACGACTCGTCGGATTTTCGGCTTTTAGCAAATTAGTCGGAGGCGGCGAGTTTCTAACGAGCGTCGAGCCACTGCCGTGACTAATGCGGTCGTGAAACTTGGGACATGTCATTAGGGCTAATTACAACCTAAGGGGTCGGGATTAAGAAACGTCACGTACCGAACAGCCAAAGACTTCAATTCTTATATTCTTCCGCTAAGCCCTCTTTATCTTACATTCAATTATCCCGATCGGCTGAGAGCCGGACGGATAATTGGAAAAATTCGAGACCGATTGCCGAGGGGTCGGGGGTGGGGGTGGCTCATACATACTTAGGAGGAATTTATAAGGGAATCGATGATCCGCTTCTTGTTTGCGGCCATCGGTCGCTGTTTAAAGCCCAAGTTCCGCGATTAAGGGCCGCCTCCTCACTTCGTCAACTGCGCAAAGTAGCCGTTGGAACTTTTTAATTTGAGCGGATTAGATGACAACGAAGACCCTTAAGCTTTTAATCCCGAGATGCTCCCGCGCTAACCCTTCCTATTGGTCCGGTCTAAGCCCTCTTCCGGTTTGCCGCTCGTTCACGATGATGCCGCTTGCAGGCGCGGACGACGGCTCTGTTAATTTAATGGATTTACTTAACTGTATATCGTAGATTCTAATCTCGTTTGCATTAAAGCGATCGGGCCGGGAGATAAGTTCGATACTTCCCCTCCGGCGAGCCATCCTCCGCCGTTCGGCAGGAAGCGTAATGCGTGCGCCGACGTTCAAAGCTTATCCCGAACGCCGCTAATGACCCTAATCGATGAAACTTATGAATCTCTTCGAATTCGCCGAAATATTCAGATGCCCGGCAGAAGCCCGTCCGCCGTTCAAAATTGGAATGACAATTGGATTAACCGGTCGATCGTCGAATCGGTACTTCGATAAGCCCACTGAGATATTTAGGAAGATGTCATTACGACGACTAATCAAACAAGCCGTGTCAGAGCTCCTTGAGTACACGTAAATCCGAATTACGACAATATCGGCGACGGATCCTTGATCAGGCCAGATATCAAAGGGCCAGCCGAGAGGATCTCGAGTATCTCCGTCCCCGATGAACTTCGGATGACCCCGGCTACCGCACTCCCCCCCACCGCCCGACAATCCCTCCGACCTAATAGGCTCACTGTGCTTTGAACCGTAATTATACATTGACGTGACATTGAATTGACAGAGGAGACAGTCGGTCAGAAGGCCTCAGAGAGGGAGTCGTGGAGGTACGGGAAGACATAAGCATATGAACGGAAACGGAAAGACGGAGGGTGGGTGGTCGAAGGTGGAGGAGGGGGCGAGGATGAGAAGGGACGGTTCGGGAGTAGGAAGGGAAACGTTTGGTGGTCACTGCTTTCGGGGCCGGGCAAAGGCGAGCTCAAAAGCGTGCACCTCCATTCAGATCTGAGACGCTCGCGAACACTCTGGCCCTGGAGACGCTCGTGCTCAAAGATGTCGCGGAAGTCGGCGATGGAGTCTGGATCGTGGAGGAGGAGAGAAGGATGGAGCTCTGGAGACACGTATAGACAAGCGACAAGAAGGGAAGATCGAAAGAGAGAAAGAGAGAGAGAGAGAGAGAGAGAGAGAGAGAGAGAGAGAGAGGTTCGAAGAAGGTCGGACCTACTTGAAAAGGGGAAGCGTCGGATAATCATCCCGGGCAAGCAAGGAGACGGAGAAAAGCAGAAGGAAAACGGGAGAGGACTGGAAAAAAGCCACCGGCACCGTGGAAGCAGAACCCCCCTTTTTCCCGATTAGTTTTCCCTCGAAAGGAGCCGTCGAAAAAGACGACCTCGCACGCCCCCGCGATGACAAAAGGTCCCATATTTCAGGGCTCGCCCCGTTGGCGCGCGACGAAATTATACCCTTTTAACGTCACTTCCGAACGTACATATCAGCGACGCGTCAGTTCGGTGCCTTTCCGCGCTATCAATATTTCATTAGTTAAGCCGACCGTAGGACCGTAACTCCTGCCTCGGATCACCTCACTTTTTTCCCCTCCTCTCCTCCCACTTTCCCCTCTCTGTCCACCCGGTTCATACGTAGCCCAGCGCGACCAATTGCATTCTGCACCTCGGCCATACATCAAACCCAGGAACCTATCTTTCCAATAGTTAGCGCGTAAGTCAGGGTACGATATGGGTTCAGGGTGGGCAGGGACAACGCACCGGAAACGTTATCGTCTCGAGACTATAGTATTTGTGGAGACAAAGAGGGTTTGGAGAGATGGAGAGAGCGAGAGAGAGAGAGAGAGAGAGATAGATAGATAGATAGAGAAAGAGAGAGAGAGAGAGAGAGAGGCTGGACGTATGCTGGATTTCCCTATCGGGCCGTACGTTTCGAATCATCCCCCGCTTTCCAGAGACTCCTGGCAACTACCTATCCACGCTCGGCACTCGCCCTCCACCCTTTCGCCCCCCGCAACTTCAGCCCACTCCCCTCCTCCTCCCCCCGTCCCTCCGGTATCACCCCTCGCCCACGCGAGTCGAGTCCCCTAAGGGGAACTGCATCCATTAACGTACGGACGGGCCCGTAGCTCGCTGTGTCTGCGGCCGTATGCGTGGAATTTGTATGAATGGAGTGAACTTGCGGATTTGAATTGATGAATAGCCGACCGGTACCGGGCGCGGCTCCCGGTATTGAATATTATAGAAGTGAGTACTGCCCACAGGGGCGCTCTCGATCTTTTTCATTTCGTCGCCGAATTACAACGCGTCCCTCCTATCGTCGAAGCCACGCTATGTTTCTCCCTCTCTGTGTGTGTCTCTCTCGCTCTCGACTCATCGCCAATAGCACGCCGCATGCGTCCGACGCAAGCTTCCCATCGAGCCGATGTCGAACCGTGACGTCAGCCGCGGCCCGATGCCGACGAGACCCCGCGATATTTGGCATCCGAACAGAATCGAACGTCGGGGCCATTGGAATTTTTAATACGGCCATTCAGGCAGATTAGGGACTCGGGGGAGAATTTTACGTGTTTCACGTGCGAGATCCTCCCTTCGTCGGCGCTCCTCCCGATGTTCGACCTCCGATCGATACATTCCCGCGGTCCTTCGCTCTCTCTCGCTCTCTCTCTCTCTCTCTCTCTCTCTCTCTCTCTCGCACGCACGCACACTACCAGACGGATCCTTCCCTCGCAGGGTCCTTCAAGATTGTAGGTCTTGTTAGAAGGGTTAATGCTTTAAGGTCGCCGCGGGACGTCGGTGGGTAATAAAAGAAACGGGTCGGCGTCATAAAAGAAGATGTAGCTACGTCTGCTGACCCACAAGAGCACGCGCGCGCGCGCACGCTCTCACTCGCGAGAGGCCGTTTACTGTCGCATGACACGCGATGATTATATACCGGACACGGCTCCTTGTGGAGCTCTTTATACTTACGGAGGCGCGTTATATTTTATTAGCCGCCCCCCCCCCCCCTTGTATTACGGCTGACGGATTTAACGCGGACACGTTAACAGTTCCGCCAGTCGTTCGCGCCGCACTCCCGGAGTAGCATCCGAGGACGCTCGTAAAAATACATTTAACGTAATGCCGTCGAGAGAGAGTGGGGAACAGATTCGACGCTATAAGCTGGAGGGGTTGGGAGGGTTGACGGGGGAGAGGACGAAGTTGCCTTGAAACAGTGGCATCGCGGGAACAGCTTCCGTTCCTTTGGACTTTTTGAAAAGCTTCGAGGTACCACACACACACTCTCTCTCTTTCTCTCTCTCTCTCTGTGACTTTTTGGCCGCTATCCAAACTCGTCGACTTTTAACGCGCTCGAAACCGTTATCGTTACTTGTAAAAGGACCGTGGGGACACTGCGGGGCAGGGGTAGGAGAAGAGTGAAGGTTGTCGAGGGAGAGCCCCGGAGGAAAAGAAAGTGGGGGTGGGAGGATATGCGAAAATGAGGGAGAACGTTGCCGAGGACAGCGAAGTGGCGGTCGGAAAATTCTAATTGCGGATTAAGGTTTACGTCTGGCAATCTTGCGATGGCTTCGACGTCTATGCATAATGGCGGGGGATGGGGTGCGAGTGCGGAGGGGCAGGATGAAAGGACGACGAGGGGGAGCAGGGAGGGGGAGAGCGGAGTCGGGAAGAGAAGGGAAGCGATGAGGACGAGGACGTCGACGACGACATCGTTGTCGAAGGTGCTTTCAAATTAAACGCCCCGTACAAGGCGTCCCTCGAAAGCTTTACAGCGGGCAGGCATGAGGAGCGACGCCGAAGCGATTGACTAAAAAGGTTATTTCGACGTGCGGCAAACCGAGAAAAGTCGTGCGGAGGGCCCCGTCTCTCTGCTTGACTGGGGAAAAGCCGAGGGAACAGCGTGCGCGCAGTGGGATAGTCAGCCGGAAAATCCAATGGGGCAGGTAGGGTGGGAGGTGGAGGAGAGATAGAGAGAAAGAGCAAGAGAGAGGAGGGGGGTGGATGCTTTTTCGCGCAAATGCAATTTTCGTAAGAAAGCCCGCCGTTCCGAACCGATTAACAATAATTACCCATTCGAGCGCGGAGTATAGGCAAAATAGCGATGTACACGCGTACACCGTCCGGCTCTCGTATCCAATTCTCGAAAGCAATTATCCGAGAGAGCCCTACCCCCTCACCACCCCTCCTCTCAGCCCCTCTCTCCGCACCGTTCGATGTGCGTCGGACTCCCGAGTTTCGGTTCGTGGCCTCTATTGTCGGACGCGCGGTGAACCTGAGCGTCGAAGTCAAACTGCTGGCACTGGCCGGCCAAAGCTGGAACGACGAAACGTTTGGCCGAACTCGATCTGCGGAGCCGAACGTAAAAAGTCGGACGATCGGCGTCGGACTCCGCGTGCATCTCGACCTTTAACCTTCACGCGCCGAGCCTATTTAAAAGTTCTCGCAAGACGTGACCGCCAGTCGATCTAGCGCTACCTTCGATCAGATTGCGCGGCACGAATCTCTCGACTCATCGCGACTATTAGCGAACATTATCGGCATTTCGATTTGGCGTATTTGCGCATCGCGTGCCACGCAAATCTGCAAATATTACAGATATTTCGCCGATACTTTCCGAATCGGACTCCGCCCCCCCCCCCCCCGCCTCCGACGCGACATAATTTAATTTACTGTCAAAAAAAATACGGGAAAAACAGGCTGAGGCGGGATGTGGAAATCGATGGGGGGGACTCAGGTGAGAGGGGATGCGTGAAATAAATTCGCGAATTGAAGCGTTTAGACCGAGCGCGCGCTGAGGCTTCGGCGGTGCGCGGATCCGGAAGCGCGGATTCGAATGTCAGACGGAATCAGGCGGGACGAGGTGGGAGGGTGAGGGTGGAGGGGTGAAGGGAATCAAAGCGATTCTCGTCGTGCGAGGCTGGTTTCGACGTTGCGTAACAAGCGATTACCGCCCCGTTAACTTTGCCTCCGCTTCCTCGTTTCTCGCTTCCTCGCTGCGGGAGGCCGGCAATTTGCGATACAATTCGAAGAAGATGCCGCCTTCCAGCCCCTCCGCCCGGCCCTTCCTCTCGCACCCACCCCCGGGCGACGTAAGGACCCACGAACGTGGCAAGCCCCGGGTACGCTTTATATTTCGTGCCTGTAATGGCAAAACTTTTCCTTAACGACCACGCGTCCGCCTGAATTATGCACGACGCGCCACGCTAACGGCGAATTTTTCTATCTACGTGACCCTGGGCTGATTGAGCCCAGGCCCTACCTACCACCCTACCTACCGTCAGCCCCCTATTCGCTAGCATTGTCTTTCCCCGGCTACGATTTTTTCCCTATCTTTGCCGGCGGGCCGCATTCAAATGCGTCGCGCGTGTTTTGCGGAGAGTGCCGCCCAGCGGGATAGGCCAGCCGAATTCCTTCGACTCTACCCCTCTGGCAAGATTTTACTGTCAGTCGGAGAACGGTATTGTCAGTCCGTTCGAGCACCCTCTCTGCGTTTCCTGCACCGATCTCGACGCTTCGCGATTTTTTATCAGGAAGGAGGATATTTCGATTATAAACATTGAAAGTGCAACATTTTTCTATCGCTCTCCTTTTCTGACTCCCACCTTTACTTCCATTACTGCTATCTCGGTCCCGGAATTAAACTGTGAGTTTATCTGTTATAAAACACTGGACTGGATCCGACCGGAAGGGAAGTCCTCGCCCAGAAGGAACGGAAGTGAGAGAGAGGGAAAAAAATTTCACTTTGCTGACGGTTCGTTAGCCACGCCGCTTCCGCGGACAGACTCGCACTTCGAGCGTGCGTGCGGCCCCGACGCAAACTTTTTCCTCCCTTACGAGAGGGCACGTGGTCCTTCGGACAAAAATTAATCTCCTCCGAAATGCACGCCGCCTCCTCTTTGTCCGCGCTCGCAATTTCCGGCGAGGACGATCCGCGTCATCGAGCTCATCCGATATCCGGCGAGCAGGATCCTATATACCACCTAACCCATCCACCTTCCCGCCCA
The DNA here is from genome assembly GCA_914767735.1 of Anoplius nigerrimus. NCBI lineage: Eukaryota > Metazoa > Arthropoda > Insecta > Hymenoptera > Pompilidae > Anoplius > Anoplius nigerrimus. The sequence continues at coordinate 11,894,525 of OU612085.1, read as the reverse complement.
CCTACCTCGAGCGGGCCGTAGCTCTGCCTCGAGCGAGATGAAAGGACCGCCAAGGACGAGTAGGTTCTTCGTAACCCGGTCAGCCGAATACATTCAATTTCTGGCGAGCCACGCAGCGTGGATAATTTCGCGTTAATGCACGCCGCTCGAGAGGGCGAGCCACGCGCTGCGAACGTGCAGTCAGGGCCCTCTTCAAAAAAAAAAAGAGCGAAAACTGGATCATAGCGAGCGCGGCAGCTCGCCGGGACTACGAGCTGAAAAAAATCTATCTCGAGCCCCGGCTGATAGCACGGTTTGTTAGTAACGCCTGCAGTTCTGCCGGCCTCCGAATCGGGCCTTTGAGTCGATGGTCGGCGGAAGTTTTTTTTTTATACGCATTTTTTGTTTAGTGCTCGTCAGAACGAAAATAGCGGAGGCGGACAAAGGGGTGATGATACGGGGTGAGAGGGAGGGAGAGAGAGAGAGAGAGTGAGAGAGAGTAAGAGAGGCTCAGTGCATGGCCCTCTCGCTTCACTCACGCTTCGTGAAACACATTGACGTCAATCCCAGGCACCATGGTGCGTATGGGGGTCGTCCTGAATTCCCCAGAACTGCCGCCCTGAGTGTGATCCGTACATGGAGCCCGGAGTCTCTATTCTGCACGTATAAGCACCGACACACGGTCACTCGGTGACACGCACGCGACAGAGAGAGAGAGAGAGAGAGAGAGAGAGAGAGAGAGAGAGAGAGAGAGAGAGAACTCGGTCGGCACTGTACACCGCCTGGCAGACATATATACGGGCACGTAGAGAGAGAGAGAGAGGGAGAGAGAGAGAGAGAGAAGAGAATGGCAGAGAATCGTCGCGCAGGGCCTCCACCTGCAATCCGACAATGACATTGATGGACCCTCGACGTTCGTTCCATTCGTTCGAGCTCGTGTACGTTCATTTGATTCGATTTCACGCGTCTCGAAGTAAGTCGCTCGATTATCGGATTACATCGAATCGACGAACCCACTCAATCTCTCTCCCTCTCTCTCTCCCTCTCTTCGTTCCCACTATGCGTCTATCTATTTCTAACTTCTCCGACCCCTCTCTCGTTCCATATCCTTCTCGACGGCGGGTGCGAGTAAGCGATCAGTCGATTCCCTCGCTGCGCGAGCTGCGAGAAAATGCGATTGTCGACACGGTGCAATACTGTGCTCTCGGTTCGTTGCGGCGCAATAATCGCGATCGATTTGGTTATGTGAAACGGCTGTCGTCCCTTTCGCCTCTCCTCCCCCTCTCTTTCGAACCGTAGAAAAAAGCGTACACTCGGCAGGAATAAAAAAAAGTGAGTGGCCGAAGCATCTCTCGCGGCGCGGATTTCGAATAGGGGGGAACGAAGTGGGCGAGGCGAGTAATAGGGAGTGATTATGGTAATGATAGGTTACGGACGTCGCCGGGAGTGAAAACGTTTGTCTCGTTCGAGGGATTGCCCCCCACCTGCCCCTCCTCCTCCTTACCGAGTGGCAGTCGGTTTCCCGGTTTCTACCGGGCGCTCATTGTCGCGCTTTCAATCTTACGGCCGCATAATTCTAAGGTCCCGTCCTGCCCTCTTTACACGGATACGGCCGGACTCGCCGATGCCGCGGTAATAGCATCACTTTCGTATAATAACTGTTAAATTTGAATTTGTCCTCGGCCCGCGAGCTCGAAATTATGGACCCTTTTCACTGAATGCAAATGAGCCTCGCCCCGGTGAAAGGGGGCCGTAAACGATGCGGAAGGCACGGGTTATAGTCATGGAAATGTCACTTGAGAAAAGCTTTCAAATTTTCTCTTTTTTTTTCTCCCTTTGCCTCTCTCTCTCTCTCTCTCTCTCTCTCTCTCTTTCACTCTCCCTCTCTTTCCGTCTCTCTTGCGTTGAAACGCGCGAGGCGTCGCTTATGCAAACACGCTTCTTGAATATGTTAGATAAATCGACCGCGTAACCGGCGAACGAAGAGTGAGGATCGCGTAAATAAGTAACGAGGAAAATGTAATGTCTCGGCGTCGCTAAATCGATTCGAAGACACGATACACTTACCGCCCTACCGTCCGCGCCTTTCGCAAAGCGAGGACAATTGCGACGATGAGATGTTTCAATTTGAAATTACAGTCTCCGCCTCCGGCTGCCGACGACTGACGAGTACTTATCTCGATCGGCGCCCCCAACGGCCGGAGTGGCTCGCGAGTTCAATTCTGCAAAATAATGGATCGGATTAAATCGTCCAGCGACGCATAAATTAAATAACCCACTTTCCCATTGTCGAGAATTTTCGTCGAATTATTAACAATCGAGCTCTTTGGCGATGATTTGCACGGCGGATCTGGCAGAGATTGGATAGGAAGGCAGGGTCGTGAGAAAGAAAAGGAAGGGGGAGGAGGGGGGATGAAGGGGAGAACATGGTCCTCTCGCGCACTCGTTAGTGCCGTCCGCTCGACGAGGCGTAAAGGAAAAACCGTCCCGATTAAATTGAGCGAACGTAGCGCGTCTCTGACCGAGCGAGTAGGGGTTGAAACAGACTGGAGTGTTCCGACAGGGGGTGGGATGGGGGATGGGGGAGGAATAACAGATAGAGCGCAAGGCGGAGGAGCGTAAAGGTCAGAAGGACGTTGCGAGACGGAGAAGCGGAAGATTCGGAGACGGCCAGTTGGCATCGTCCTCGGAAAGGGGGAACCACTCGTCAAACAAGGACCCCGAAGAACGGAGAAGTCTCTGAGACAAAGCAAACAATTAGGGATTGACGCCGTTAATGGCGGAGGCGGTGCCGAACGTCACAATCCGCTATCGATCGAAACCAATACACTCGTCGCGACTCCTTGTCGCTTCCGAATCTGCCCACACGTCCTGCCAAAAACCTTTCTCTTCGTCAACCCTGCCGTTCCTTCCAGTTTGTCCCCGAGAGAGATGAACTTTATTCGTCATTTAGTCCTGACACTGTCGCAAATCTGGTAGCTGATGCAATTTTCTGGAAATATTTCCTAATTAATTCTCGGGAGACTGTCGATACGTAACGATTCGAAGGATATGTCGATGATATGTCAGAATTGCATGTCGCGGAATAGCTTGCACCCAGGTGAAGCTTGAAACTAGGACACCAGGATGTGGAGCACAGAGTTCGGAATTCGAATTCGGAAAAAATGTCAGTGCTTTCGGGACTGACTTAGCCGCTAGATCGACGCCGGCATCGTCGACGTCGTCGTCGTCTCTGGCGTCTGTCCTCAGTTGGCTGCTCAGCGTGGCGTGCAGGAATCGCATCTTGTAGTCACCCACTTCCGCACGTGACTGGGTGCAGTTTACCCACTCGGCATTCCAAACACTCAAAACTCGAGTTAATCGTCGAAGCGAGAGCGTTTACTCTGCGCTGCGCGGCACGTTGCAAGCAAGGAACGCTCGGTTGGGCCGACGAATAGGGGTGAAGAGAGGGTTGGACGGGCGCGATGAAAGAGAAGAAAGGACCGCGGAGCCTGAATCGGAAAGCGAGCGAGCGAGAGATCCGACCGGAATACAAGAGGGCGGCAGAGGGGTTGGGGAGGGCGTTGGGAGGTGCTGGAGGAAGGGTGAGGGAGGGAAGTGGAGGCCAGTCGGGAGGAAGGGGACAGATTCGAGCGGGATGGAAAACGGTTTACCATTGGCAAACTCGATGGGCTTACGGGTTTGCTATTTTACAAGCACGAGAATTGGGTCGAGCATGCTCGTGCAATTCCGCTGCCAAAGCTACGACGCGTTCGACGCTTCGGCGCAAAAATTAACGGCCCGACTAGCGGCAAACGAGCACGATTTTCGCGCTCCTCCAATAATTACTGCCCTCCCCACCTCCCGCCCCGTCCTACCTCCGGTGGCATGTAAATGAGCGGACAAGCAAAGAATTTTTACTTGAAACGCTGAAGCGGGAGGTCCGACGTCAGGGCCGGTTTATCGGATCAAAGGGAAAATATCCGATCGCTTCAGGCCGGAAGGGGCTCGGAGGGGTGATAGTGAAAATCTCGGGTAAGGAAAGATCGAAAATTAGGTCGGCTCTGTTGACTGCCAGCGACGAGCCAAATCGTTTGTTCGTCCCCGATTTGCTCGGGGTGTCCCTCGCAATCCCGAACTGTTCCAACCCCATCGCAAGAGGCAACCTCCGGGAAATCGTACTCATATCAGGCGTGGCGGGAGCCGGTTCGCCGGAAGGCGAGCCGAACCGGCTAACGAGTCGATCCCTCCGACTGATCAGGATCATCTCGATTTCGTGCAAACACTCGTTTGTCCCTCGATCGCTGAGGAATCTCTTTCGGCTTCATGCGAGCCACGCGCCAGAAGTCCACGGCATCGTCTGGATTCCGTCGAGCGTCTCTGCGAGCTCGAGGCTCCATCCGAGTGCACCTACCTCGAATCAATTATTTTCCACCCCCAAACGAGCGCCGGGACGCTCGTCGAGCTGAGAAATCGTCGAGCACCGCCGAGATTTTGCTCGCCAGACGCTCGATTTTGCATGATCGACGTCGGCCGGAGTGGCGCGATTAACGAAAACGGGGACAGCGGTAGACGGAAAAATAATTAAAATCAATCCGACGGCGGCGAGACTGCAGAAAGGGAAGGAGGAAGGAGGAAGGAGGATGGCGGAAGGAGTAAGCGGGTGGGAAGCGGTGAAAGGGCGAAGGGCGTAAGGTGCATGACGAGTGGAACGAGCGAGAATAAATACCCACCTAACGAGCGCGGAAATTGACGGACCCATTTGAGGGTGCTTCAGTACCCCCGCCACCTGTCCCACCCTTTCCTCCTCCTCCTTCCTTCTCCTTTCCCTTCGAGCTTACGTTTCCCTCCCGCCCTCCTAAGAGTCACAGGTCGAGCGATACCTTTGTCCCTCGTTAAATTCCACGGGCGACGATATTTTCCCTCCTTTCTTCATCTTCGGCCCTCCCTCCCTCTCGACGCCATTCTCGTCCCTCTCGGCAGAAGGAGCGAAGGACGAGCAAAAGGGAGCGCCAGACATCGAATCGGTGACAATCGGCTCGAGTGCGAGTCGTGCTAACCGTTCGAAAACGTCGTCAAAGTTTGCACGCTCCGCCGTTCTACATCGGAGGCGCTCGACGATAAATTGAATGATCTCCGATCGAGGGTGGTGGCCGGTCCGGTCGTTCCCTTTGAATGTGTCCTAGAGGGTGTGGGAAACTCGGACGCGGAGGACACGGGGAGAGGACGGGCCAAGCTCGTTCGAACGTAAGAGAGAGAAAGACTCTCGGGACGACCTTTTAATGGCGGCGGTGGGCCGTTAGGCGACGTGCAATTTCCATAAGAAATTACGACGTATAACGGGCCGTACGTGCGGAATCTCGTAATGCACGGCCCTCCTTGCCGCGCTCGCGCGCACCGGGGCGCGCTGCTACGTGTGTGTATATATAAAGTTTCCCCGAAGGGAACGACGATAGCGACGCAATTGCCGGTCACCAGCCGTCGTCGGTGTATAAACGCTCGAAATGACGGAAAACGAGCGTCCCTCCCAGAACACACATGTCACCGTTCCCTCCTCCTACCCACCCACCTACCTATCCTACCTACGTACCTACCAACCTACCTACTGCCTAGCAGACTCCACGCTTCGCGAATCTATTCAGAGCTTCCGCGGATTACGGGGCCGTCCTTACGTCTGCACCGCAAATGCTAATCCCGTCTCCATGTAACGAAACGTTCCGCATCGTGTAACAGTGTACAGACGGCAAACCTCATCCGGCGTCGGGAAAAATCTGTCCGCGACAGTCGGCGGACGTTATCGTCGCTCATAAACGACGACGATTTTCCGCGCGTGCTGAGATTTATCTCGATCCTCCGAGGACGCCCAGGGTCGTCAGTCTGGAAGAAGAAGGAGGGTGGGTGGGTCGGGGGGTGAAGAGTGCCGCGAATTACCCCCCCGCGTCGTAAAAAGGCGGCTTTAACACCGGCGATCTTAGTCGGTCGTCTTTTCGCGTCCGACGAGATTCGGTCGAGGATCCTTTAATTTATGTGAATCAAAGGGAAACGAGAGGAACGCCGGCGAGCGACTACGTGGGAGAAGGGGCCGAGGAGGGCACAATGGAGGTCGGTAAGGAGAATACGGCTAAAGGTTCGGTCGTTGCTCCCACCTTCCCCTCCCTGGAGGCCGTTTCTCTTCCTTTCCGTCTTTTGTTTATCCAAGAATCGATAAGTATGTCTTCCCTCGGAACACGGCGCCGCGGCACCGTTCGCTGACGCTCATTTTATTCCTTCCCTTCGCGTGATAAAGGTGCGCCCCCTCATCCTCTTATACCACCCCCCACCCCCTCCTGCGCTCACCGCCCCGAGTCCGACTCCCTCGAACCAGCTTTGTGCGAGCTGCCCGAAGAAAGGGCGAGGTCGAATTGTACGCGTGCCACTCTCGGCAAAGACTCATTTCTCTCTGTTAGAGGACACCTAATGAGAAACATGAAATACGTTGTTCCGAATCTCTGACTCTCTCGCTCCCGATACTTCGTTCTCTGTTCGACCCGGGCAAGGGACAAAAGGTACGGTGGGAAGCGTTGGCCGATTGCAACGGCTCTCGGTCGAAACGAAGACCGGTCGCCGACCGGAATCAAAGTCGAACCTTCCGGGGTCCGCTCGGACTCGGTCTTCGGAAGGCAAGCGTCAATTAGGAAGCAACGAGGACGAAAGCGGCGGGATACGGTCGATCCCTGCCCTTCGCCCCCTCCCGGTCCCTCGGGTTCCATTCCCGGAATCCTCACCCTCTAATTAGTCTGTCCGATAAACTCGATTACGATGCCTTCCGCGCGCGAGTTCCCCGTCGTCGACGTCGGCGTCGTGGAAGGAGCTTCCTGCGGACCCGACGCCCGTCGATGCGTGAGCGTTCCGCCTTTTTCATCCCTCCTCCCTTTTTCCCCCGGGGGACCGGAAACTTCCTGCCGTGGGGCACACGCTCAAACGAGCCCTCAATCACCGTTCCACGTCGGCCGCACGGTTTCGCCATTTTTGCGACGAAACTTGACCAAATTCTAGATGGTCCCTTCTACCACTCGGGGGAGAGTTCGCGTGGAGTGCTTTCTTCTGCCGCTGGCTCCCTTTGATCGACAAACCGCTTTCTTTCGCTGTCTCGAGAGCCCTCGGATGTCATATAAGTCGAAAAGTAATTTCGGCTTCCGTAATTATGATACAGCGAGACTTTCACGGCTGTCCATTGGATGGCTTGAAGAAAGAATCGTTGGGTCTATGAAGGTACGTGTTGCTCCGTTGTAAGCGGAGCGTCTTCCAAGTTTTTACGCTTGTCTGACTAATTTGTTTTGGGTAGGGGGTTGTGGAGGAAAGAATGAATAAACCTTGTATAACAATGTATATATTAATAACAAGATATAAAATATGTAAAATGACGGATGATGCGATGTGGGGTTTTGGGGATGTGATGTAATGTGTAGCGGAGTGAAGTGTATTTTGGGATGATTCACAATCTCTAGGTGAGATGTGTGAGGTATCGGTGTACCTTGTAACGTGTTACGTGTAACTCGTGTGTCTTGTAACGTAACGTATTGTAACTCTCTCGTAACTGCGTGGTAACTCTCGGGGTGTAACTATCGAGGTGTATCGAGGTAACTGTCCTCGTTGCGAGTGTAGGGATGGTTTTATAGGAGCGTAAGTGACGAGGAGAGGGGAGATTGGTAAATGGAAAATTTTGGACCAAAGGTGTCGCATATGGTCAAATGCGTTGAAGGATAATTACTTGTTGGGAATGAGGAAAAGGATTAGGACGGGTTGCGGTGCGATATAGGTTGTAAAGTGGGGTCGATGAGGAAGAATAGCGGCGTGGGGTGTGCATAAGACATTGTTGGGAGTCTTAAGGACGTTGTGTGGGGTAATGGGGTGGTCAGGAGTGATTAGGAAAGGATTAAAGAAAAAATGATGTGAATAGCATTGTGTATGGAATGCCATTGTTGCGTTTGGGTCGCAACAGTACGTGAAATAGTGCCTGAAGAGACTCTTTGAAACGATTCGGATTGTCGAGGATAGACGAATGCCTCCCGAACAGTTGGAAGGAAGGCCGAGTCTGATTCGGAGCAGTTAGATGTAACGAACGAGCGTATTCCTCGATACAATTCCGACGCAATCGAATCCGGACAGTTTCTAAAACGTCCTTATTGAGGAGGCGTTGCGGGCGAGAGCCTGCGAGGGCCGGAGGACGTAGGAGAAGCCCGGAGGTGGATTCGTCCCGTGACCTCTAAAATATCGTTGAAGTTTCGAAAGTGGCGGATCCCGAGAACCGTGAAACGAAACTCCCCGAGACCATTGTTCCTCGAAGCCAGTAACTTCGAGGAATCGCCACATACATTACCGGAACGAGTGGCGAAGGAGACGCTCCGGGTATCTTTAACTTTCCGTCTTTCCGCCATTTTTCAGCCTCCCACTGGCCGGGGCCCGCGCCAATGATACTACTCTTACTTCCTCGCCTACCTTCGCGGTTCAGCGAGCAGACACGGAAGCGGACTATTCGTCTTTTTGCCGCGCCCAATGTAAGGGCTCGTTTCGAGTTAAGTCCCTTTAACACATCGACCACCCCGTCCTCCGTGTAACACTCGAACATTTTCCGTACGAAAAAGCAATCTTTATCATCGGTTCTATTACTGTACAGAGAATCGTTCAACATTGCAAATAATTTGCTATTTTTGCAAAAAAAGATATATAACGATACCTTGTCAAAGTAGCATGAAACGTTTCGAAAAGATGGCTTTGCACTTCCCCGTACAGTTTCCGTGCACATATTAAGTTCGATTTATTTGTAATTTATTCGACGCAGAGCGGCTTATCGGTATCGAGCGTAGCTACTAATCGTTCATTCGCACTCGCAGCTGCTTTGATACCGGTCCGGCCGGCGGTTTATCTTTTCATTTTACCGACGGCCGGCTAATAAACCGCCCATCGTGAATATTTCACCGCTCATGTATTTAATCGTTACGTCGAACCGAGTAACGTGAATATTTCAGAGAGTGTCGGCCGAACACCGCGCAGGTCTAATCATAGTTGTTATCGCCGGCCGTCCGATAACGCGATAAACTGCCGCGTCAATATTGGCGTCCGCCACCCCCTCACCCACCCCTCTGCACCCCATCGATACCCGTACGCCCCATAGGAATATCATAGGAAAATCTAACGAACCACTGAACGGAACGAGGCGAAACGATCGACGAAAACGATTCTCCCCCCCTCCCCCCCTCTCATTCCACCCCATCGGCCTCCTCGTTTCGCGCAGCGCGTCTGCCGAGGTAACTCGGGGGGGTGAATCTCTCCTCGAAGTTTGGCTCCGACTCAATCAATTAACGGAGAAAAAGGGAGGAAGACGCCATGGCTGGGAGACCCCCTTGTATTCGATATTCATTTACGTCGACGGTATATTCCGTCGAATACTCGTCCGATATCCCTCCGCCTCCGCTGCCCACCCCACCGCCCCAGCCACCCTTCCGCCATTAACGATCTGTCTCTGCCTCCTAAAAGGCATATTACCAGCCGTACTAAATTACGAGCCCTCCTACCACCCGCGAATAAATGATATCGATTATAATAACGACTCTCAAACAGCGCCCTCGTCAGCGAAATTGCATCGCTCGCGTTTTTCGACCCCACCCCTCTCGCGCCCCTCCCCACCTGCCATTCGATTGATATCTCTCTTTCTCTCTCTCTCTCTCCATCCCCGGAGCGTATTACGCTACCGGCCTTTAGCCCGTAATACTCGCGCGTTGCGCAACATCGAGCGGATAAGAATAGGCGCAACGCTTCGGGAGCGGAAGAGGAAATCGCGCGTCATACGGCAAGAATCGTGATACGATGTAAGCCATTAAAGGACGAGGGATGGAAAGTTAGGCGCCCTTTCCGATCCCGTCGCGCGACCCTTTGATACGGAAAATTTGCAATCATATAAAAATGTTTTCCTCCCTCCCGTACAATCGCTGCTTTATACGGCGAATTTAAGAGAGGCGCGCGCGCGATATAAGGTCGCGGAGAAGGTCGAGAGTGGGAGCAATAGAGGTAGGGAAGAAGGAAGAGAGAAGGGGTTGGATGGGGGTTGGATGGGGTTGTAAGTACGCTCCTTTGATGTAGTTCACCTATCGGACCAAAGCCGCCATCCCCATCCGGTTTCCTTCCTCGGCATCGTGCGCCTCTCCGTTCCCCGGCAGGATCCTATCTTCCTCGTCCTCCGACTCCCAGCCACCCCCCCCCCCCCCGCCCCTACCTCGCCGACTCGTTTCGCGGAAGCAGCAACGCTCTCTATTACCGATAAGATAGCGATCGCAACGCATGCACACCCAGCGGCACTAATCCGGCCAGTGGTCCACCGATAATTGACTGAGCGCGGGAAGCACACGCGCGATTGTTGCCAGCCAGCTGATAACATCGCTCTCCTACCCTCCCTTCACCCTGCCATCGCTTAAGTACCCGCTTCCCGTACTACTTCTTTCCACCTTCCAACCGAATTCCGTCTCTCGCTTCCGCGCCGGCTTCCATCTCGAATCTCGGCCACGTCCCATCAATTCTTCAGGCCAGCTTCCGACGCCAATCAGCGATCCAGGCGCGTCGTCGCTCGCGTGTTTCGAAGTATGATCGATTGACGGACACGGCCCGAGCACAATGTAACTCCGTAACGAGCGGGACAATGATCGCGATGCGTGTACGCCCAGCGGCACTAATCAGCTGCGGTTCGATAATTGAGCCATTATTCCGGACGCAAAGCCCGGATGCATGCGCTGGTCCGTCCGTTGCAAGGAGAGCGTACGTAGGTTCGTGCCTTCAACCCTTTCACCGCGGGCGTTTTTAAGGAAGTTTACGAGAGCCCGCGGGACAGAATTACAGGCAAACAGAACGATTACAATGAGAACTCCCGATATGGCGAGAATTGTTCGACCTGTGGACGCCATTGTACTCGTGGGCTCATGAACTTTTTATCCTAGCTTCGAAATGGGTAACTGGCCCACGCTTTCTATCGGGTGGCTTTCCGCGAAAGTTTCGCTCGGAATCCGTCAGCCATGAGTTGCCCGTTTTCCAAGAAGCCTGCTCCCGATCGGCCGTATATCTCGGCTAATCCAATTCGACTCGTTCGTCGTACAGGCCCGTGGCACGTGACCAAGCCCGCGAAACTGATTCGCCACCGTGTATGTGTGTGGCGATCGTCGATCGACCAGGCCGTATCGATTCTCGTACGGCTAACCCACTCCCGGAGTCTGTCGTTCGGGTTAAGCCATTCTCGTCGTCGGACTCTGAATCGGGGAGAGGGAGGAGGAGGGATGCGAATGGTCGGCGGAGAATGAGAGGATCGAGAGGGGAGGCGGATCGGAAACGCGTCGCTTTCTTCCTGTCCGGTACGTCGGTGCATACGTGCAGTCGGCCGAGCGTGCGGAAGCGAGCGGTAGCCGAAACGCGCGTACGCCGAGATGAGAGGGCCCGTCCGAGCGGAAAATCGCTTTAAACCTCGGCCCGCTAATATTAACTTTCGCCCGCCATTTCCTGAAATTCCCGAACTCTTTTCTGCCCCGGCCGCCGTCTGTCGGGAAAGATCGCCTCTCTCCGTTACTCTCTTACTTTACCTTGCTACCTCTCTCTCTCTCTCTCTGTATCGACTCTCCTTCGACGGAAAGCCGCCCTCCGGCGCTCTTCTCGGCGAGCCTTTAAAGGCTGCCGATTCTGTGTATCAGCGCCGAGCTTTGTGTAACCTTCATCTTCTGGCGCCGTTCAATAAACCGATGGGAATAAAGAGTTGCCCGTCGACGTCGGCGGGCGTAACTTTCGGTAGCTGTATAGAGAGAGAGAAGGACAGGAGGGCGCGAAATGACAGATTAAAGGTGCGCGCGCGCGCAATGCCAAATTGGACGGGACGTTTAGTTTCGCGTGGCAAACGATCTATCCGCGAGGAGGTACGGTAGGTCGGGCAGAGAAGTGACGACTTTTAAAGTTGCCTGATTTACGGCCCCGCCGGCGGGATGGGGTGTAGGGGGGAGGGGTGGAAAAGGCCGACGGGTGCCGGAGCCCGACACTGGGTCACTATTTCAGCGGCGAAACTTTATGCAAGCGCGATTTTACGACGCAACAAACTGTCGCGTCTGTAGCGTGAAACGGTAATGCCTTCCGCTCATATAGCCGGGCCCGCACTCAACGGCAGGCATAACTCATGCCGAGCGGCTAACTGCGCTCGCTTACGTCGACCGAACCTGCCCCTCTCTTCCTCCATCTCCCACCCGTCAGCCCTTCTCTCTCTCCGAAGCACGCTCGCGATGCAGCTAAATGCAGCGAGCGCGCGCGCCAGAAGCATTTTTATGCACTCCCGCGTACGAGCCGTTACTCTCTCGAACGACGATCGGCTCCCGGCGAACGAATGGTCCGTCGGTGAGTTAAGACTTCGCCTGCCCCGGACACCGGATACTCCAATTCAAATCGCTATATCTCTCCCCAACCCCCCTCCCCAAGCTGAGAGAGGAACCGCGAATCTCGCCCGCGGAATTAATCGCCACGAAATTCCACCGCCGCGACCGCCGAGGGCGGTAACTTTTCCGGAAATTACGGTCGATCCTTTTTTCGGCTGAAATGAGAGAGGGAGGGTAGGGAGGGAGAGAGGGCAGGGATTCCGGAACGATGAATCGACACGCCGAGTCCGACGGACCCGAAAGCGACGAGAGCGGTAAAAGAGCACGCGACTTCGAACGCGACGCGTGTCCGCGCGCCAAAAATTCGGCGTTAACCCCGTTATTTAACCGTGCGACGTGCGCCTCGCCGCGGATCAAAGCGAAGGGAGGGTGAAAAACAGCGGCGAAAAAAATAGTCGGCCGACGATTCGAGGGATCGCTTTCACTCCCCGTCGGCCACAATTTTTCTAACCGATCCGACCAGCCGATATTATTATATACGGCGCGCGGGGCCGCTCTTTGTCTCGCGGGCGGCCGTTTAATATTTTAATCTTCCCCATGCCCAATGAGAGCGGAACCGGGAGGTGCAGACACAGGAGAAAAAGTCCGATACAAAAGCGCTGCGCGGATTCGTCCATTTGCGCCGGCACGATTTCCGCCGCAGTGGCGGTTTGCCCGTGGCCGTCAATCAAAATATTCGCTGCGTTTCCAAAACAGCGCTAAATTATTTAGCGTCGTCGGTCGTCCGGCGTTTTGTACGCCGAGAGAGATCGAAGCGGGCGAGTACGAGCGAGTACGAGGCGAGCGTGAGAGAAACAAAGAGAATCAAAGCGCGAGAGGGAAGCAAGCAGTACAGCAGACTAAGCCGACGCCTGTAGAGTCTCGTGTTTGCGATTTATCTGATTAAACGTACACATACGGATACCTCCCTCCCCCCTGCCTCCCTCTTCTACCAGGATCGCAACAGCGATCGCTGACCATCGCTGACCCCGCCTTCCCACCGTCATCTTGTAGCGACGGTTTGTACGGGAGAGCTGGCCGATAATAACCCAAGCCCGCTTTTCGTGTTGCAGCATAATGAACAACAACAGCGTGGAGCAGCCGGACCCGGACAACATAAAGATGTTCGTGGGGCAGGTGCCCCACGACATGGACGAGAACGACCTGCGAACGCTGTTTGAGGAGTTCGGCCGCGTGCATCAGATCAACGTACTGCGCGACAAGACCACCGGCAGTAGTAAAGGTAAGCGATCGATCGGACATCAGCACTCTTCTTCGGGCAAGCGCCGCTCGTCATTTCGACGGCAAAATAAATTATGTCGGACATTCTACCGGCTCTCATGGCTCTTATTCCGATCGGAGATACGAACGATACCGTGTGTCGACAGTCGGAATTCAATTAACAAGTGGCACTGTCAGTCTCGCTCGAATGCGTGTCGGCTTTGACGGCCGTACGGCTTCGATGTCTACATATTATCGCTGATGGAAGGACAACGTCTATGTTTCGGCTCGCGTTACGTTCGAGCTCCTCGACATCGAACGCACGATTTCTCGCGCTCGACACTGTCACAGCCGAGGGTTCCCGGGGACAATTGGTGGGGAAAAAGCGACGAGTTCCGATCGGCGAATTGCGAGAAGCGGTGACAGTAACATCGTCGATGAGGGATGGAGCTGTGAAAACCGCGCCGTCGGTAGGATCGCACCTTTCCCATCACGTGCCGGCCATTACCGTTCCGACAATAAGAAAAAGCGCGGACGTATCGACGATCGAACCTGCCAGCCGGGACGCGGCGTACGTTTAAACGATGTCACACCTCTGACACGTGAGTTTTGCGCCAGGGGTCAGCGGCATCGGGTCGGAGCATATCCGGCGGCCCGATATATTGTCCGCGGTGGATATCCAGTCGACGCTATCGTGCCCGTCGCGACGCCCGATCGGACGGTAATTCTGTGGCCAAGCAAAGAACGTATATAGTACACGTAACGTATAATCATGCCTTTTAAGCTGGTTCTACAGTGACCGAACTAGTCGAAACGGCATGATTATTTCACTGACGGTCAATAAATTCCTTATTTTACAAGTACACGTAACGTATACGTGACTTATATGTAACGAAAAGGCATTATTGTACATTTTACTGACAGTCAACAAATTCCTTATTTTACAAGTGCACGTAACGTACTTATACGTAACGTATATGTAACGAATCCTTTGACCATGTCGCGACTATACGGCCACTTTTCACAATCGACTCTTTCAAGTGTGGCAAACTCGGAAAGATAACTAAGAATGGCACTGCCAACTTCGATATTTCGGTGGTTTGACCTTTTTGTCGGCGCGCAAACGGTAAAATGCAGAACCGGAAATGACTATCGCCCTGACCGTGGTGCCGCGGTACCTTCGACGCTGTTAAAACACAGCGTTTCAACAGGCGGACAGAGAGCTCCGGCGATCGTAGAAAGCGCGGGGCGTAGGGGAGAAAAAGGGTCGCGTATGAACAGGTGTGTGGACACAAGCAGGCAGGTGAGGAATTGAAACGTTGGAATTTCGTAAAACACTTGATGAAATAATAACTCGAAAATGCGGCCCAGCCGCCAGCAGTGCGCCCGGAATAAAAATGTTTAAGTCGACGAACTCGTTCCTATCCACCGACAATGTTTATTCGGATAAATCGAACGCGGCAAAGGAATTAAAAAATGAGGAAGAAATCCCACGGAGGGCGGAGAAGGTCGAAACGAGTCTCGACGGGTGGGGAGGAACGAAGTCTGGCAGACGCAATTTTCTCCTCGGGTCCGCAATCCAACTTTGAAGGAAATTGATCGTCGCTCATGATTAATCAGGAATGAAATCCCACCAATGACCGTTCGAGCGAGCCTAAATGCGCTAACGCGCGTCGTTTGAAATAAAGCCAAAACGAATGGTGCCGAGGGGGAGCCGGGTGTAAATAGGGACAAAAAGAGTGCGAGCGAGACGGAGAGAGAGAGAGAGAGAGAGAGAGAGAGAGGGCGCGGCGATTCGTCCTTTTTTCGTCTGGGCTTTATCACTGTGCAAGGCGCAAACTTGGAGCATGCTGGTACAAAGCAAATAGGAGCGAAGAATGGCTCGCTGGTAGTGGGATACTCGAGAGGGACGAGGCATTCACTTTGCAGTGCGTGCAGACAAACGAGTGCCGATAAAAGAAGGGAAAAAAGCGTTTATAGGAAACGCTGCGGAAGAGGGTGGGGGGAGGGGGGAGGTGAGCAGGTGCCGGGAGAAGCATCGAGATAGCGGGGGGGTCGGGAGAGTAAATTCGCGATAATAACGAGACGCGAGAATATAAAAATTAATTGCGAGCGTGTCCGGCTCGCTCGGGACTAGAAGAGAAAGAGCGGGCGGAAGAAGGGTGAGAGAGAGAGAGAGAGGGTAGAGAGAAAGTAAAAAAAAAAAGAAGGCTAGCGAAGGGACGGGAGCCGAACGACGGGAAGCGAAAGCTAGAATAAATGTTATTCCCACGCGCTCGCGCGCACTCTCGCGTCCGTCGGAGCGAGAGGAAAAAAGAAAGAATGGAAGAGGAAGGAGGCGGCGAGCCTCGAAGGCGAAGCAACTGGGAAATCGGAGCCAGGCTCAGATCAATCGGGGGGAGGGGGTGAGGCGAATCGACGCGGCAAAGGTTAATTTAACATTTTCATCAGGGCCATTACGCCGGTCCCGGTTTCTCATTTAATCCCCCCGGGTGGGTGGGATGGTGCAGAGTGAGGGGGCGGAGTACGAGCGGGGCAACAAACGCGGCCAAAGAGAAATGAAGAGTGACGAGAGGGTACTAACGAAGAGCGAGCGTCACTTTGTGCACGAAAGACAAACGGATACGGGTTCGAATGAGCGCGTCGAGCGTCGAGTCTCGAGGGTGGCTGAAGGGTGGTCGGAGGCTGGATAGAGGGCGGCCAGAGGGTGGCTCGGAGGGTGGTCGGAGGGGGTGGCTGCAAGGTGGCCGAAGGGTGGCCGAAGGGTGGCCGGAGGGTGGCGGAAGGATCGTGGGCGGTCGGATGCCAGGCTGGATGAGAACGAGGGAGCAGGTGCGCTAGCGTGAAACGGAATGAGAGGGGCTGAGGGGGACCTGGGGGAGGGGGGGGGCAGCAGGCAGGGGAGCGAAAGTAAGTGCGCAAATATACGTGGCACTGTGGAGGATCGATGCCCAGACACCGGTAATCGTCGGTCGCGCTTCCACGGCCCTTTCTCTGCTATCGATCGAGCGCACGGCCCTGTGCCTTTACTCTCTTACGTTCAGGCTTCGTCCTTGAAGCTCGGCTACAGGCTGAGCGTTCTTCGGCTTCCTCTAGACTTCCTCTCGGCTTCCTCTCGGCTTCCTCTCGGCCAGCAGTCGTTCTACGACTGCACTAGGTGCACGTACGCGTGACGTGGCGATTGGCGAGGACGCACCACGTTCTCTCGGACGGCCAGCGAGCGCAATTAGTTTCCACGTCCGAGTGGCGGTAAGTTCGCGAACGGGGCTCGACCTCGACTCGGCTTCGACTCGGCTTCGACCCGACCTCGATGACGAACGGGCACGCGTCACAGTGCCGTCCCTATTAATGCTGCTACATATTTCACTGTCGTAGTCCCCGAGGCCTAGCCTGCGGTACGTACAGTTACCCACGGCAAAGGCTATAATGTTCCGACCAATTTTCTATGACGCAGGTGGCTAAAGTCTCATTCGCGAACGATCGCCCTGGCCGTATGCTGGTTGCGAACACACGCCTAGAGGAGAGGCCCTGCATGGCAAAGCGTATCCTCTGGCCGATGACTGAACGTGGACGCGTATTAAGAATTCTGTCGACCGATCCGTCAATGTTTCAGGATCGAAACGCGGCCGAGATCGCTGGCTAGCGATACGACGAGGCTTAGAGACTCTGTTTTCGTTGTGGAGTAGACTGAGTTTAGGACTGTTTGTCGGTAAAATGGATGTGCTCGTTTAATGTGCTTCTCGTTGATAAGCGGAGAGACTCGCGAAAGCTCGAATACAGTCTGCGAAGTCGGCGGCGCTCGCTGATGTCCCGATATTCTGAGAACTTTCGGAATAATTAATCTGCACGAATTGTAAATGTCACGCGCACCTGGGAAATTGATGACGGCGGCGGCAGGCGTCGGTGGCGTCGGTGGCGTTCCCGTTCGGTCGGGGGGAGTGCGACGTTCGGGCGGGGGAAACGTTGAAATTCGTTCGCCCATTGTGAAAATTTCACTTGATCGCCGTGACGCGATCGTAAATGAATATCCGACTGGCAGGACGTTTGTTTAATGTAGCCACATTTCAAACTCAGAATCTATGTCGGCCGCTTTTAAATGCATGCCTCGCTGCAAATTGAAAATATTAATCTCCCCGTACGACTCGACCGTAATTTATGCCGATTTAAAGGGACGAATCCGCGCGCAATGGGAGGGACGACTGTATTTAAAGAATATCCGAGGGATGATAATCGGTCGGGAAGCGGACGGACAAGGACGGCGAGTCGATCTATCTCGCGATACGCCGAAAGCACACCCTCGAAAAGCTCGAGGGAGGCGGTACGCGGCAGGTGTGCCTGGCGGTGGGGGCCGCTGACCAAACAGTAGCGGCGCACGAGGGTAAATATTACAATACGTGAGCCGCCGTAGCCACTTTGCCTCTCGACGGGAAATAAAACGGCGAAATTCCCACAAATTCTAAATTAATTAAGGTAGACACGGCCCGGCATGCGAGGGGCGAGCTTTGCATAAGCTCCCCGGCCGAAAATTTTCGCCGAGTGCGTTCGAAGTATGTCGAAAAGCTGCCGCTGCGGAACTTTAAACGAGCGACGCTGCTCAATTGTTAACGTTGCGCTTATTATACCGACCTAACTGCCACCTTACGAAGGCCTATACGCGTTCTACGTGCGAATCGTCGCGACAAGGACGCCGGACTCGGCAGGCCTGGGAAAGTCTGTGGGAAGCTACGACGATGACGTGGCCCGTCTTGGCCGAGGAGGCGAGAGACCCTTAAATTTTTCCCGGATGGCGGACGCCGTCAGAAATAATTTCCGCCGCAAAGTGCGGCTCACCGCGCGACCCGTATTGACGTTCGAATTAAACGGCCGAGAGTGCCCGGCGGTAAAACCCTCGTTTGCCGCGCCGTAAAATTTCTTTTCCCGCCGGTCCAGATTCCTCGAAGAAAGGACAGAGACGAATGGCGGCGAAGGAGGGAAAATAGCGGAAGGTGGGGAGGGAGGCGGAGGAGAGTGTTCGTAAGCCAGACTAATGCCCCCGCTTGCCGGCCGGAGACTTTTTGCGTAGGTGGAGGTCAGCTTCGGCCGGTCAGCCGGTCTAAGCGCGGCAAAACGAGAAGGTGATGTCTGTCGTCGGGCAAAGAACGAAAGGCGGATGGCGGGCGTAAAAGTCGTTTGCCGGGATTTTGAGAAAAATCCCTTGGCGCGCCCGGGAGAATCTCCGATTTTCTAGCCAGCCGATTTTCCCAATAGAAAAAAGGGGAAGCGAGAAGGAGAGACAGAGAGAGAGAAGAGGGGGGAAGAAAGGTTCGGGGATCGGTGTTACGACAAATTGCGGCATTACTCTCGTACTTTCCTAACTCCGCCTAGTGCGCCGCCAGAGCGGACGGGCTATTAAAGTCAGAAATTTACGGCCGCCGAAGCCGGAAAATTAGAAGCAGCGTGCCGACGCGCGTCCCGGCGAGGGGGACTAATCCGCAAAGGATCGTCAGGGAACAAAACTCTGACATTGCAAGTTTTCGCGAACCGGTCCGACGAAATTACTCGCTTGCCGAGCGTATATCGTGGGAGCGGTGAGCGGGAGCAGGTTGGGAAGAGGAGAGAAGCTCTCCGAAGCGTCTGAGGAGCGATTGGAATTCGAAGAGGGTCCCCCCGTGGATCCGTAACAGATGAAAGACACGCTTTGATCATTCTTGGGACGGGTCCACGCCGATGGATGATCCGACGCCGGGCTGAAAGAGACGAGTTGGCTGGCTCGCCATTCATTCGTTTCCGCTCTCTTTGCCGCCGCCGCTGCTGCTTGCAGAACCTTCGAGTCTCTCGTAGGAGAGAGAAATGGAGAGAGAGAGAGAGAGGCAAGCCGAAGGACTCTTCCTAATGGACATTACGGACTGTCCTGGCATCGCTGTTTCCTAGGACAAATCGACGACGACATTCAATCGGGTAGACACACGCGCGGAATGTTCGATTCCGGAAGTTCAGTGTTCTCAATTAAAAGTAGTGCAAGTCCCTCGATCTGTTCTCTCTCTCTCTCACTTCCTCTCTCTCTCTCTCTCTCTCTCTCTCTCTCTCTCTGGACCTCTTCTGCCATGTGCGACATCCTCCCGGATGAAGTCGTTCCTAGATTGCGATATATTGGAATCTGAAAAGTGTTCGAGCGTATTCGTCGCGCGATCGATGAGGGCCGTATCGAATTCCGGTACTTTCGGCCTCCGCGATGACAAGAGGAGATGGAGGGCAGAAAGGGAGAGGAAGGAAGTGGACGATCGCTCGCCTCGGATCGCGCCCGGGAATCAAGTACGTGTACGAATACAGGCGCAGCTCTCCCCCGCCCCCCACCTTCCCACCTCATCGCCTCATTCCACCCTTTCGCTCGGTTTTCTCACCGGAATTCGCTTATCCGCGAAGGAGAGATTCTACGAGGCGAAAAGACGTCGAGAAATTTCCTAGTTAAATTAACACCGCCTTTGCGCGAGGATCGCGCGAGTTCGCGCGCGCGCGTTGTAATATTACAGATTCCTTCGCGCCGCCCCGGACTTGATTTACGATCCACGCCTTTTTCCACGATTCTCTCGCTCGGCCCCTGTTTATTCTTCCATCGAACCGAGGTCCTTCCACTCCGCCTCCCTCGCTTCTTCGCAGCTCGCGACACGTATACATAAAGCGTCTGAGCAGATCGATCTCGATTATCGCGACTGAACAGAGTAATCTGGATGAAAAGCGTCTACAGTAACTGGAGCCGACTGGCGAAGCTACAAAAAAAAACCGTCGACGAGTAAATATGAAGCATTAGTTCGAAAGTGCGCGAACCGCCACTTTTATTGCTAGCCAGAGGTGCGCACTCGGGGACCGGAAGTTCACCCCCGCGCCGCCGCCACCCCTTCGTATTCTGTCCGCCATTCAAAATAAACGGCTTTCCGCGTCACCTTTATTTATGCAAGCCCGCGAACATGGAAGATGGTTCCGAATAGTTTCGATTTCCACCCTCGGCTACATCCTGTTCCTTTCGTTCACCGACGTCGATATCAAATCGCGCTGGGACGGATCCGAAATAGAACAGACCCTGCCAAATCAGATTAGAATGTCGCGACGTTCCTTGCACTCGTAATGAAATCGTAATGAGCGCTGGTCTGTCGGATCCCTGATATAAACCAGCTCCGGCAATGAGAACTGATCATGGCATAAAGTCCGCTGAAATAATTATTTTGATCGACTGACACTTATGACGATCCAACGCTCGTCTCCGCCTGATACCTCATTTGCTTCTCTATTTCGTCCATCGATTCCTCCGATCATACCATTCATCAAGCCACTGCCTCTCCCGTTCATTTGTCAATCTTCCACGACGTAGGATGAAACAATGAGAGTGAGAGAAAAAAAAAAGTGGGACACAATCAAAATCCACTCGCCTCCAGTCTCCGTCTGGCGTTCAGGCTGCCGCCATTAATCACCGACGCTATTAATCGTTCTTAAGTAGAGCGCAACACGCGTCGCTGCCTTTTCACGAGCGAAGAAAGCTGCGACCCCAAACCTACGGAAACCGAACTCGAGCGAACCTCGGCGACGACGAGCGACCCGCTCTCAAGAAGCTGGCATTGAAATCAGCGTCTATTTGTCGTCCTCGCATCCTGCGAACCTCGGTCACCCTGATTCCCAAGGATCGATACGGCCACGTATCGTTCGCCGATCGCTCGTCTTCCGCAAACTGAGAATGCATAGTTCCAAGTTCAATTTTCAGCCGAGAGCTCCCTCCCTCTCTCTTTCTCTTTCTCTCGCTCTCTCTCTCTCCCTCTCCCTCTCTCCCTCGATCTCTCGAGTTACGGGTCCCGAAGTCGTTCCCGCAGAAC
Organism: Anoplius nigerrimus; assembly: GCA_914767735.1. Lineage (NCBI taxonomy): Eukaryota > Metazoa > Arthropoda > Insecta > Hymenoptera > Pompilidae > Anoplius > Anoplius nigerrimus. Next base: position 11,873,092 of record OU612085.1, on the reverse strand, counting down.
GTACGTCGAACTTCGGACGAAGGCGGGGAGAGAGATATATTGACTGTGCTGCATTGAGTTTAAGTGAAATTCCGCGATGTTTGATATTTACGATCGTTCGATGCGAGGAGCCCGGCCCCACGGGCGAGAAACTAGGAATTTATCAGATCATTGAACATCTCCCAGGGACTCCGCTCTTCAGCGCAATGCCTTATGTACGAGAGTGCGGCTAATTTATCGACAGATTTTTTTCCCTCCCCAGCTGAAGCAGATCAGCTCGTGCCGAGTACGTATACAGTCTTGCCGGTCGCCAGGACGAGACTCGAGGCAGTAATTTAATAAGCGTCGCGAGTTCGATGCCGTGGAATATCATCGCGGATGCCGACGATATATATACGACGGACGGATAGCAAAGGCGGACAAAGTAGTTGGCGATGATCGGAAAACGAGCTTTATCGCATCGATGGCCCCGCCGATCTCGCGACGCGACTCTTCCAGTTGGCCGTGCCCTCTGGAAGTTCCGGATGTTCGCGAGTTTCGTCGGGGGCTTGTGTGCCCTCGCAAACATCTTTCCTCCCCCTCCCCATCCTCCTCCTCCGTCCTCCTCCGCCCTCCTCGCCCTAACGTCTCATCCGCGTTCGACGGGACTTCGACGGTTACCAAGCCGTAAACTTAGCGTCACCGTTGCATCCGCATCTCTCCCCCTCCTCTGCCCTCCTCCTCCTCCACCTCCTCCTTTGATTCCCTTCCTCGGTCGAGATATATTTGCCGAGCTGGGAAAGTTTCATCCCGAAAATTAGAGGTTCGACATTGCCGCCCGGCACAATTGCGCGCAAAGTCGCTTCGGCTGACGGCTCGCAATCGCGGAACTTGATCAATTCGTCCTTGATGCGGAATGAACTCGATATCGTTTCAGGAGAACGATAAGAGTGGCGAGAGTGGGGGTAGGAAGAAGGGGGGCGGGGGTAAAAATCGTCCACGCCTCGTTCCGGAGTCACACAGCTGTACTCCGCATGGTCTGAGGAGGAAAAACGGTCGAAGGAAACGGCGATCTCCCTTTTTGCCGGAAGTGAAGCACGATCATGGCCCGGCTCCGCGCGACGAGTTTTCTTGCCCGTCGACGAAGTTTGCATCGCGCGAATTCAAGATGATATGTAGTCGTAGATTGCCGAGCTCCGGTTGCCGCCGGCAGCGGACCCGGAAACTTCTTATTGGACTCGAGTGGACCCTCGACGACGGTTGACGGAGGTCCGCGCGAACACGTTCCTGGCTGTGCGCAATGTTTTGCCACGCCGTTTCCTATCCCCGTTGATTGTTTTAACCCTTCGCGGCTCGTCTTAATTCTCCGCGTCAGGCCGTGAATTCGAATCAGGCCGAACGTTGACGAAATCTACCGAAAACGTTCAGACTACGAACTACATGACTTGTTCACGTTTAATTACCAAAAGATATAGGTACTTAATATGTTAATGTAACGGTCGATGCTTGTGCCACTTTGAAAATACGTCTTATATATCTACGAAGAGGAACGTTGAGGAAAAGGCTTGAAAGTAACTGAGGAAAATAGTTGGGACATTTTGAAAGAGGCAAAGTTTCGCCCGCCGTCAGCGAGACTCATCGATTACTCAGGGCTTTAATGGTACTCGCGGCCCTTTTGTCTCACCCTCGCAAGATGAGGCTTCTCTTAAGATTCCGCTCGTACAGCGGACCCCGCGACGGGTGTGGATACGGGAACGTCGCCGAAATTAATCGTCTTCCCCTACAGACCCCACGAAGGCATTTTTTATCCTCACCAGCGACTCACCGCGGACGAGAAGAGACACCGACGGGGGTTGAAAGGGTGGAAGAGGGGTAGAGGTGGGGGGGCAAGCGTGTACAAGAAAGGAATATTTTCCGCCGGGGGGCGACGGCCCTTTCCCATTGTCTTATCGTTTCTGCGCTGCCTGGAGGTCTCCCTGTTTCGTGGAATCGCGAGCAAAAACTGCGGAGAGAAGGCGGGCGCCGCTTTAATTTAAAGTTGCGCCCGGGATTTCGGACTTCGCTCCGACGAGATTCGAGTTAAAAGGGCAACCGCGGCCCTCTACCCGTCCGCTTCCTCTTCCTCTTCCTCATCCAGCTACCCCAGCCCCTCCCGCCCCCATCTCTTTCGACTCAGCCTCAGCCGCGTCGTACTCGTTACGTTTCGTCGTATTTAGGGTATTAAGTGAACTTAGACCAAAGCCAGTTAAAGTCTCGACGGAGTCGCCGACTAAACGGATCCTGATCCCGGCCTTAATCTCGTGAAACCGAAGGCGCCGATTACCTTAGGCGTCGTCCTCGTCGTCGGGCCGCTTCCCGGATGCCGCGTCGATACGAAGTCCGCGAAATCGGCGCTCGGCACGAACATTTTAATAATCCCGCGTCAGACGACGGAACTCGACGGACGACTCTCGCTCATTAAGCTCTTCGACGGCCGGCGTCGAAGGACGCCTAGCGTCGACTCGTCGAATCGGAAAATTGATTCCGGTAATGAAATAATGAGAGAGCGACGATATCGGGACGGAATTAAGATTCGTCGGGATGCGTGTTAATCTTTGACAAATTGAACGAACGGTCGGACCGACTGTCGGGAGACGAGAAAATATCGGGATAAATCGGCCGTTAAGAGAAGCGTCGTTCGCAGGAACGATCCTTTGCCACGATCGGGAGATTGGCCGACGGCCAGGATTATGAGCCGGACAGGAAAGTTTCGTTTCTTAAATCTTCGATGAAGAGGCGATCGGTGCACTTTCCGTCCTCGCACTTTACCTTCGATGCACGGATATCCTGGTCTGCTTTACCTTGCCTAGTCTGGTTTCTCGGATCGCGAGCGAGAGTCGACGCCTCGCCATTCTTTAAACTTTTTCCCCCGCACTTCCCTTTAATTCCACGCCCTTCTCTCGAGTTTCCCGTACGCCAACACTTCTGGCCCGGGCTCCTTCAGCCATTACCGGGCCGGGTGCACGGCAAAACTGCCATCGATTGCGCAAATATTTGAGCGCGTTCGGCGGAGAGGGAGGGAAAAGTAGACGGCGGCCTCACCGAGTGCAGCCGAGACGGAAAGAGAAAGAGAGGGGATCGATGGGGAGGTGGAGGGTAGGAAAGAGGGAGGAGGGGTGAGAGACGCCAGAGTAATGTAACCGTATTTCGGCTGATTCCAAAAGTAACCCCCGTGTAAATTTGCACGGAGCTTATCTAACCGCGGCAGGTGTCGGCCACGCTCGAGACGTCGGGACGCCTCCCGACGACACGTCGCCAGCCAACGCGTCCTCTCTAGACCGACGACGCTCACGGCACTCTTCCGCGGACCGTAATTAAGATGTGCTCCTCTAAAAACCTCGCCGCAGAACGTGCCGAAGCTCGGCGCGCTCGGACATGCAACGTCTCGCGAGTGCATCGCAGTGCTTTTAAAGCTTTTAATGTACTGTGAAGCTTCTTTCGATCGACAGGTATGTGACTGGGTGGTTCCTAATCTTAGAAAATTGGGCGGTAACCTTCGAAATTGAATTTTAAGAAAAGAATAGAGAGTTATCCAAGGTGTAAAACTAAGATTTGCATATAAAAGTGATGAATAGCAGCGCTTATAAAACATAAGCGACGATTCATAGTACGATGCTTGAACAGAAGAGGACAATGCATAGCTAAAGAGGGCAATATATTCATCGATTCGCATCGTGGTTGGCAAGAGAGATTCGCCAAAGAACAGCCAAATGTGTCGGAATGCGAAACCGCGCCATTCTTTAGGACGCGTCGCATTAAGTATGACCGACATGAATCCTGACGATCATACGACCCGACGACAAAAGCGACCCGTTAAGATCTCAGCTCGCGACGCTTCCGTCGGCGCCGCGTCTGCACGATCCCCGAAGGAGTGGACAGAAACGAGCCGGAAGCGAGAAAAGCTTCACTCGTCGCGCGCGGCCGGACAAATGTATGCCGATGAAGTTCACCCGATAGAACGGCAGAGCGTCGAACACAATGGCCCGGAACGAGTTCCAATATTATCTCCCATTATGACGACGCGGCATCTGGGTCTTCCGGGCAATAAGATTGCTCGCCGAATTTTACGATGGCCGGCCAAAAAGATCGGGAACGCGTGTTGTCGGTCAGCCAGCAAACGAATCGCACCGATTTATCAAAACCGCTCCCGCTTCACGCTCCTCCCGTTCTTCGCAAATCGACTATCAGCGAGCCGGATCATTTTTCAGAAAGCGCTGCATTCGAAGTTTCCTCGATACTCGGGGCAAAAAACGGAGTCGAATAAAGCGCTCGCGCGCTACATAATTCTGAATCATGGCGGCTGATATATCAGACTACTTCTTACTCGCTTTTTCCGTTGCCAAAGCCGAAGTACGTGTCTTACGCCGGTCCTCCTCATCCACAATGGATATGCAGGACGTCTCTGCAAGCTTGTAATGAAATTGTGCCCCGGTGACAAATTTTGTTAATCCAACAACGTCGCCCCTTTCCGACTGGCTCTGACTAGCTGCAACTGAGCGGCTGTGGACGTAAACAGAAGCTGGCCGTCGCTTTTACCTTGAAAGAAGAGCGTTGCGCTCGTTTGCCGAACAGGGAAAAAAAAGGGCAACCGCTTTGTCTATCGGAGCCGAGAGTGTGTGCGCGCGGATCCGTAAGGGGTGCGCGTCGCGAATTCGTGCGCTTTTTATTTTCGCTACCACCCCCCCGGCAACATAAATAATGCGGCAAGGATGTTTTTTCGAAGGATTTTTTACGAGCCCCGCTTTCTCGCAAACTGCGCGGTATCGGCTTGAATGAAGAAAAGGACGATATCCTCCGCGCCGAAGGAGGGTTGACCCCGTTCCCCAGGGGGGTGGAAACAGTAGATCAACGTGATCACTCGCTCTTACCTATCGACTCTCTTTCTTTTCTCGCCCGCCAACCCGAGCGAAGGATGTCCGATAAAACAATATCGAGTCAATGTCGTTCCCTCCCGCCGCACCTTCATCCCTTCACATCGAGTTCGAAGTTAGTAAAACGGTGCGGAGGACTGAAAATAGCGATAATCTGAGAGTTCATCGTGTCAATCGACCCGCGAGCGAAGTGACAGTCGTTTTGACGAAACCGATCAGGGAACATAGGGTTCGAATGAGAATTAAGTGACGTATCAATCCATCTCTCACGCTAACTCCTTCGGAGTCCTTCAAAAGGTTCGGTCACCCTCTCTTCGCGAAGCTATAAATTATTCCGCGTCGCTCGCGCGCTGTACAGACGAAGGGGTGAAACAAGAAAGGAGGGAGAACGCCGGAGGGTGGGTCGGCTGAGGGCGGTGGAACCATTAGCGACGTTCGGTGTGCGTTTGATAGAGCTCGATAAAAACGGGCGTACTCGTGCATTTGCCGTCCGCTCAGCGGATTCTCGTCGAAATCCTGTTGCCGGCAAAAGATTCCGGCCAATTTGGGAGCCTGGAAGAGAATGAAGGTAAAGCGAGCGAGAGAGAGAGAGAGAGAGAGAGAGAGGGAGGCACCAGATGAAGCAGACGAAAGCGCGTAGAAGGAAGAGAGCGCGACGTGCGTGATTCGTTCGGCGAAAGAAAGATGGAAGAGAGAGGGAAAGTAAGAGCGCAAAGGAGTGGAAGTGGAGTACGACAAAACCTCAATCCCTTTAATGGAGACAAATCCCCCTCGTGCGCACCCTCCCACAACAGCGGCGGTAGACAATTTGTAAGAGTATATCCCGGCTACCCTGATATTAGTACCCAAGGCGAGGGGCAGCCCGAGCAGCCAATCATCCGCCGACCTTCCCACCTTCCCTACCTTCCCACCTACTCCCCCCATCCTCTCCTCTTACTCTCTTTTAGCCACCTGTCTGGCCGCTTGCTTTTCTTTCCACCTTCCTGTCACCTGACCTTTCTTCCCACTAACTTTGCCCGACCCATCTCCTATCACCTCCTCTTCCTCCTCCTCTTCCTCCCCCTTCCTCCGCTTTCACACGTACACGCCGTAATACACATACGCCGCGAGCGCGGCGAGGTAGCGGAAGGGCCGTTGGCGAAATTATAAAATTAACGAGCGGCATCCATCAGCGGACATAATACCGAGCATTAAGCCGGCAGCCCGAGCGCAAAGCGAAGTTTTTGCGGACCACTCAATCTTGGTTAAAGTCTCTCCACGCACCTACCCTACCTATCGCTACCACCTATAGCTCTCACCTTCTGTCCTTCCGCTCGCCGTTCGCCGGCTACCTTTCGCCAGGCATCTACCTAACCCCCCGTCCGTCCGGCCGTTCGTTCATCTAACTCACCGGTTCTCGTCTCTACCTTGGCAGCATCCGCGGCCGACCTTAGCCACGACTTTACTACTGCGCATCTACGTGAGAAGGTTCGAGGCCATACGAGACTCTTCCTTCCCGTGTATACCCACTTAACCGTTTCCCCACTTCCGGACAAATATAGTCGCGGATCTTGCACACTTAGGTCTCCGAGTACTTTGACATCAAACGTTTCCACGTCAATCTCGAGGTCATCTGGCTTTCGTCTCCCGCGGACACGTTCGAAGCGAACGAAAATTTCCCGCGTTCACCTTTTTTCTCTTTCCTCTGACCGTTGGGCTTTTAACATTTTCGCATGAATCATCGCTGGCCGCTCGGGTAATTTCGCGTCGGAGGCGTTAGAATAGAGGTGTGTAACTTGTAATGGGTTCCATGAATTGCAGGCCGCTGGAAAAAATTCATTGTATCCGCGGAGCGCCGGACGCTGGAGGGAAAAAAAAAGAAGAGAAGGAATGGGAAGATAGTTGGGCGTTACCGCGGACCGCCTGATCAAACTTTATTCATTATGGGGGCGATTAATCATTCACGGAAGCGCTTACCGGAGAAATTAGTTTACAAACTTCACTGGGATAGGATGAGCTTTTAATAGTTTTGACCGTGGGACGATAAGGCGGCCGGCCCGAGTCGGACGCCTACTTGCGATTCCGCTTACTTCCGGTTCTGGAGGACACCTTACGTCATTCGCATCCGGATCAAAATCCTTGCCAACCTGTGGGTTATACGCGAAAGGTTCGCCTAGTGATGAAGACTGCCAGAAGAATCGTCGAGCGATCGATCGCGTCTTTCAGTCATTTGCAAGCACCCGCTCCATTAATTATCCCGACCCTGAAGCGATAACGGGCGCTGTTTGTCGCGGCAGCCATAATTTTCTGTCCATTACGCGGATTGAATCGCGCGGATCGCCTCAGGTGGCGGATGCTGAACAGGCGAGCGAATTCATCCCTTCGCTGCCAGGCTCGGCGAGGGTCGAACATTTTTTTCCCGCGACGCGCTCCCTTCCGCGCAATGGGAAAATTCTTCGCGCGAGAGGAGGCGCGACGAGCGGCGCGCGCGAGACGCGCCGTAATTTATGACGGCGCCGCGACGCCAACTTTCCCGGTGAGGAGATACTCATTACTCGACGGTAATTAACTTCGAATTCCAGCCGGCGCGGAAACGACCGCCGCTTCCAACCGGCCGTTCTACCTCGAAGGCCTCCCTTTTTCATGGATCCTATCGTCAACCTCTCCACCCCTTTCAGCTTTCTTCCATCGCGGTGCAAATGCAGCCGAATCGAGGTCCTGATAAATCGCGAGTGTGATGGGGCAAGAAACAGATTGAAGTTCTGCAAAAAGTTTTGGCCATGTGAGATGTAGCGTCCTGGACGTCTTACGTGCTGGAATGATGCTCCTTGTGGAGAGATAGCCCTTCAGACCTTAGCCTGGGCATAGTATGGGCATGGAAGGACATGGGAGAAGTCAGTCTTTAAGGCGAGGACGCCATCTTCCAGCAGGTCCCCCCCTTTAATGTAACGACCCCACGGCCGCGGTTGTAAGTCGACGCCAAGTTCGCTCAGGCCCGGACAGAAAGTCGATACTCCACGACAGACTTCGCCCTTCATCGACCTGGACGCTGGCTATTAAGCTCCGTCAGACGACGAACGCCAGAAAATTATCGCGCGCCTTAGCCCTCGCTCGAATTCACGCCCGAATTTACGCCCGAATTTCCCACGAATTTTCCCTCATCGGTCCGTTATCCTTGACAGTCGCTTTTAAATATTGGAAGCGCCCGGCAGCTGTTGCGAAGTTTCCCCGGCAGGAATTTTTAGATCGCGGCCTTAAGAAATTGAATGACCGTCTAAGGTAAACGATCGATCGCCTGTCTTTTCCATCAAAGTTGTTATCCGACACACCTGAGCGTTATAGATGTACGTTCTTTGTTCGGCGGGTAGTATATATATATAGGGTATCGTGACGCGCCGTATGCATTGGACGCAATCTATTATCCTGTGGCTCCGATGACCGTGTTCTCGACAACGGTAGCTGGAGCGGTTCTAGGAAAAGAGGATGGCTCTAATAATTGCCTTTGTCGGGCAAGAAGTAGCCCAATTAACGTTGCCGCATAATGGGTCCGTTAACGAAAGCAGTCCGTTGTCTTCGATTGTTAACGAGAAGGTGCGCAATGAGCGCAAATCGAAATGACGTTGCCTGTCTTCCGGCCGAGCGTCGGGAGAGTAGCGACGTAGACACAGCCCTGGCGGACTACTCAATCATCCCTCTTAATCCCGGACTAAGGTCTAAAGGACTAAAGGTAATCAAGATAAACTACTGTCCCAAGGGAATTTGAGCTCCAGTTGCTCGAGAGGACATCGAAGTAATTAATTCGTATCTTTTGCCTCTTATCGCAAAGTTGTGTCGTCTATACAGGGTGGGCAAGTTCCACCTCGCTCACCGCCTCACCCCGCCGCGGCGGGTAGTCGGGAGACAATGGGGGAGGGAATGATTCCAATACAAACGCATTTTCAATTAACGAAGTTTGCCGATTCAGACCTCCCGAGATTACAATTAGTCCCATAATCTGCGATCGAAAAGTCATCCGGCTAGGTGCCCGTGAAAGAGCGGCCATTCTTATTTCTGCGAGTCGGATCATCGGGGTGCTTAACAAATTTCTTCCCCGTCCTGGGTCGTTGAACCGTTTCTCTCGATCCTTTAACGTGTCTGTTATCAGGTTCGCTGTACATAAAAGATACTGTTGCCCGTTTAAGGATATTGCCAATCTATATTCAGTAGTGATACGTTGATCCTGATTGTGTTACATTGGAAAGACGGACAGAATGGAAATAAGGAGAAAAATGTCAATTTTTTTCACATTTTTGAACATATTATCGACCATATCTCGGAAACTATTAAAATTAGAAGGTTCCCATTGCAATTTTTGAAAATCGGGTTAAACCTTTTTACGTTTCATAGAGTACCAAAAACCCTAAATTGTGTTATTTGTGATACAGCCCAAGAAATATCGATTTTTAGGCCTATTTTGGCACATTTTTGGCCGTATCTCCGAGTCTATTGCACTTAGAAGGCTCCGGCTGCGATTTTTGTGATCCTTGTTTCATTCTCTTTCAGTATGCACATTCGCAAGCCGATCGGAAGACTTTTAATTTTTACCCATTTCTCGGCCCCTATTTTTTCGACAGTTTTTTTGGCTGTAACTCCGAAACTAAAACGAATTTCGACCAACGGCAAACGGCCCTATGAGTTATTCCTCCGAAAAAAGGCTGTATCTTCGAAACTATTGAGAATTCGGAACTTTGCTTGCGACCAACTTTCAGGGAGAGTCAAAATCTATGGGATAGGATGGTTTTAAATCCATTCCGAGACCAAAGATTTTTTTGCGTTTTTTCGCGATTCTGAAGGTTCTATCACCTTTCAATAGGTCCAAATAGTGCCAAAGTACCCTCCGTTGGTCACTCAATGCCATATTGTAAGGATGCGGCAGTCAAACATGGTCCAAAGTGGGGCTAAAATGGGCTTTCGTCCACTGACACCCGCCAAAAATAGAAAATGACTATGTATAATGAGGTAAAATTGCTTGAAGGAACAAGAAATAGCGTAATAGTATGCCAAAAGTCTCATAGGTATACGTAAAATAACGTAGGAATCAAAAGGTGATAGTAGTATAGCCGTACAAGGTGTCAAATTGGGGCAACAACGCGGCTCTGTCCATTAAAACCACCCAAAAGGACTTAAGTAACCAACAACAAGGAGATAATACAACGTTAAGTAACATAGGATAGTGTATAGTAACGTCACATAGTCTAAAAGTACGTGGAACGTTTCGTAGGTATACGTAAAATGACATAGAAACCGAAAGTTCGCAGTAGTATGGTCGAGCGATAGTCCCCCGGTAAGAATATGTACGCTAAATAATCCTACAACCTGCAAGGTGGGCGGGTGGATTAGTCGGTACAGCACTTGGCTCACACGAGAAAGATCCGGGCTCGATCCCCGGCACAGCCGCCGAAATTGCAAACACGCCCGACGCGCACACGGTATTGACAACATACGGGCAAAAGCCTAACCAGCGTATACGCAGTAATAGGGTCTATATAATATTTTACTAATTTCCACAGCCATGAACATTTTTTTTTCATTAAAATATTAATGCCAAAATTCACTAAAAATTATTCCCTATCGAATGGTATAAAGAACAGAAAAATAATATGTTGAACCATTCCTCATATGATTCCCTATTAATCAGACTCAACGATAAATCAGACATTTCAATTGCTACTGTCATTGTACCGTGTCGGTGTGCGGTATTAAATGCGGTATAACGAGCATGTTTTTCACTATCCGAGCACCGTGCAGCGTAGGTAGGCCGTACTTTTTAATAAAAGTAGACGCCGCTCGTTCACGTGGGCAGCCCTTATTGTTGGACTATAAAATTATACGACATTAATAATGGGCAATATACGAGGTGCGTCGGAGTAAAAGTCGAGCCCTAGCACGAGATATTTTCTTCCTTTCCCCGCACATAGGACACACGTACACTCTCTCTACATTACGGATCGTACACACGTCGGCAGCCACACGCATACACGCGCGCTCACATGCACCAACCTGCGCCTCAACATTTTAAATACCGTACCCGCTGCAAATAAGATACGAGAGATCGCATGATTAATAGAAACGGGGGCAAGGTACGATACATTATTCCGCGTTATCGTCCGACTCACACCCGGCCAGCCAAAGTTAATATAATTTCGGTCGTTAAAGGCGCAATGAAGGGACATTATGTTATCCGTTATTAGATTTATGGGAACATCTTTACGGGCGCATAAACTGTTTAATTCCGTCGGCTCTCCCTTCCGCCCCCCCCCCCCTCCTCCCACAACTTCACCTCTCCAACCCCATTCTCCCGCAAGACGAACGCACGATAAAACGCGAGCTCGCGATATAATGTAAAGCGGACTGCGATACGCTACCGGAATTTTCATTGGCTCGTCGCTAATCGCGCGCGACTATATGCTAAAGCGGCGGTGTGACGCGCGCATTCCTATCGGAAATGACGGATCCTAGAGTGCTGGGAAGACTGGCGGGACACGTCCATCCCTGCCGGCACCCCCGCACTCAACCCCCTCCGCGTCGCCGCCAACCCCATCCCCCCCGCGATTCTCGTTCGACTCGTACGCAATAAAATACGCCGGACGTGTTCGGACGGAATCGATCCAATGGCCCAATAAAAGCGTCCCTCGTAAAAATCGGCCGTCGCGGCGACTTCGATATTCATCCGCGCGCGTTCGTGCGCGCGTTTTTTCCCATTGCACAATTATCAATAGTGCGAGAGTGGCAGGCGTCGCGGAAAAATACAATAGTTCGGCCCTTCGCCCGCGGGTCCCGCGCAGGCTGGCCGAGGGATATCGACGCCGAGCGTCGCGACGCCGTCGAATATAATTACTGTACACGGAATTAGCTTAACCCTCCCATCGTTGAAAATTTTGCGGCCTGCATGCCGGCGTGTTCACGGGCTGTTGCGCGTAACGTTTCGGTGGAAAGGGGTGGGGGGTGCGTACAGCGTGCGGTAACGAATTAAAGTACGGTTAAGCGAGCGTCTCGAGCGTCGAAAATATCTGAGGCCTGTCAGGCAATTAATGCAGAAGCGGATACGGTTGGCGAACGGCCGGGTATTAAACGCGCGCATCGTTTAATTCCGCGGTCCGGCTTCGAAATCCGAATCCGTTCGGACGGAAAGGGCGGAACGAGAGGTAAAAAGGGTCAGGAAGTTTAAGGTCCGGCGGGGAGCCTAAGGGCAGACATGGGGAGGGTTGAAATCGAGAATCGAGGCCCGTGGCGCAAAAAAAATTCCTGACGGATTCGACGCTGATATTTATATTCCTGGCACCTATCTCCTGTAAATCCCTGGCCGGCAATTAGGAGTGCCGGCCTAACAGTTTCGTCTCGTCTCCGGCGAGAGCCACCCCCCCCCCCACCCACCCTCCACCCAACCCCACCCCCTCAAGCTTGTGCCTCTCTCGGCGGTCGTTAACGCAAACTATCGTTCCACGGAGTGGCGCCGGCTCGTTTCGCATTCTCTCCCTCCCGTCCGTACGTTACGTCACTGTCCGTCTCTGTTCCTCTCCGCTTCTCATCCATCCCCTCAAGCTTCCCTCCACTCGTTAACCTCTCGCGTTCCCGCAAAATGTAGCCAAATTACCCCCACCCCCTTCCCCACCTCGTGCGCCAGACGCCGAGCGCCCCCGTAACGCAAAACCTCAGACGGCAATTTTCGATACGCAATTGCTTCGCTCTGACACTCGTCTCGTTTTCGAACAAATCCAGTGGGAGACTCAAGCCGGGATTAGCCACGCTTCACGGTGGAAAGAAGAACGTGTGTCAAATGAAAATGAATCAATTCCCTGGAATCGCGCGATAGCTACGCAAATTGTTCCGAAAGCCGGAAGGGAATGAGGAAGATTTAATCAAGCTTGCGGTGGACAGCGTTAAAGCGAGAACGATTTGTCCGCAGCCTGCGATTGGCCGGGGGTAAGAATAAAGGATGCGGTGTACGGCTGACCTTAAAGGGACGATTAGGCGAACGGCGAACATTGACCCCGCGGACGAACTCGACTCGATTCTCTGTCGAAGACCTCTCGAGAGGTCGCGAGTCCGGCTTTCGATGGCCGATTGATCGGTTAAACGCGGAGAGCCCGCCGGGCCATGATATTAATTCTAATTGAATTCCTCGACCGCGGCGTCCCAATAGCCCGGGTAATTAATTATGATGGTTTTCCGCATTTTCTAGCAATGTTCCAATGTCGAAATGGTAATTTAATATCGCCGATGTATATGCGGCCGCGCATATTTGTTTAAATCACTGAATTTCCTGCAGTACATATTTATATAAATCGTCCGTATCGCGTACACGGTACTCCGGCAATCGTACGTAGGTTACATCGAATATACACATATTTCCTCCCTCCCCTCTCCTCCCACAACTCGCCCTCTACCGTCGGTCCACCGCGCGCGCGCGCGCGCGTACATTCTACATCCAAGCGCTTCCGTACGCGAATAATCGATCTCTGACGAGGCATAATGGCAATTAATACACAGGCTAACGATATTTACCGCTACAAATCCGCGCGCCATGATTACTCGGCGCAACAACAAACGTCGAAATCATTTTTAATATCGGGCCGCGCAAGCCGGCGTGTTGTATCGGATTTTGCTATTCAAAAATTATTTCGAGTGACCCGTGCGCGCGGGCTCGTATTACATTTTTCACCCGATGGGAAGGGAACGAAACAAAACGTGAAAAGGGTGAAAAATGTTTGGCGGGAGAAAAAGTGGGGGAGGAGGGAGAGAGTGTGGCGCGTTGAAAAATTCGGACGCCGCGACGCCGGCTGTGAAAAATGCTGCCGGCGAAATCGAGCGAGGCAGCGTCGGCGGTCGGCGTCGATCGAAAATAACGGAAGGGGTCCGGTCAACTGGCGGGATCCGTCCGTCGATTCTGGGACGCGTCGCGATGCACGTTGCGACGTCTCGAAGGTCTGCCGGGCAATCGGACCTCAAGGCCGTTCAATCTTCCGCGTCCCGATGCGGCGCTCGCAATTTCATCAGGTCCCGCATAATCAAGAGTTCGTTTCGGTGCAACGCGCGGAAAGACGGAAGACGATTCGAGGGACCGTTGTAAAGAGACTGCTGGATGTGTCGCAGGTGGATCGAGGTAGGAGCGGACAGGATGACGAGGGTGGGAGAGGATTGAGAGAGAGAGAGGGAGAGAGAGAGAGGGGGAGAGCTGAAGTTGAGACAAAGACAGAGAAGGCAGAAGGCCGCAAAAGCGTATAGCTCGAGGAAAGGAAGATAGCCGTGGCAGTCCGTAGTAAACTTGATTAAACGCCGCCTGCATACGTATACATATACGCCGCTGTCGCACCCACTGTTTCTACCTCTCCCACCCCTGCCACCCACCCTCTCTCTGCCACGGCCATCACGGCAGGAGTATCCTTCTGCACCGACTTTACAGTCCGTCTTCGCACGTCCTTCCGAGCCAACCCACGCTCGCCATCTTCCCAGCTCCCCGAATGCCTTCTTTCCTCCGCCACCTATCCGCTCCTCATCCTCGCAATCTCGCGAATCGTCCGCTCGTGCTCCGCCTCGAAGATTGCAAGGCCGAGTTCGAGGGGTCGACGAGGACGAACCCGTCCGGAAGACGACACATTTTAATTTCAACCCTCGCGCCCTCATTGATGACTCTCAACCCTTCTCGAAATTGCGACGTAGGTTCGCAGTGGAAGATGTCGGATGACGGCCGGGATTCTTCCGACGCGCATTGTTCGACAATTAGACCGGAAGCGTGAGAGGGTGGGGGGAGGAAGAATCGGCGGGAAGCGTACGTGTCGCGAATTGCGGATCCGGCGATGGGACGCGACCGGAAAGCGAGCCGCGAAACTTTGCCTCCTTTCTCGCGCGTCGCAACGCGGGTCACAATTTCGCGGATCGCCGTCCGGCTCGTGTCTCGCGCGATCGAGAGTACGTAGGTGGAGGTCGACAGCTCGGACAATGCTCTCCACCTACGTGCCCGAACCCGACGCCGAGTGCCGCGAGATGGAATTCCTCGGCAAGAAGCTCTGGCTTTCAGGCGCGAGCTTTCCGCCTGGTTTGCCGAACTTACGAGGTAATTTCGCCACGCAACTTTTTAGTTCGGCAACTTCGGGGGGTTGAAGGTGGAGAAGGAGTGACCACTGGCCGCGAAAAGTTCACCCTCCCGAAACTCCCCTCCGAGACGCGCGACGAAGTTACATATTTCTTCGCCGGGCTTTCGACGCATGCCGATCGAGAATTTCGTTCGCGCAGGAGGTCGAGGGGGGTAAATTGAGGATTGCAAAAAGTTGAGAGTGGCAAATGAGGTATTTAGCGATTCCGGATCGAGGCTGTAGCGTGCCGAGGCGGAGAGGTATTCCGCTCGACAAATATCCGAAGTTCGCTCTCTCTCGGCACCTACTTCCGGCTGGCACGTACGGCGGTAAATCCGGGAGAAAGGATAGTTACTTCGCCGGATAGTAAGACCAACGAATCCGCTAAGCGCATTTCCCTCCTCGCTGGCAGCCTCTGCCTGGCTTTCCTTTCCTTCCGCGAGACGCCACTGGCAGCCTACCTTCGCCCCGCGTCTCGCCAACGACCTTCAACAGACCCCTTTAACGCGTTTCGGCGCCTCCAACTTCGAGAACCTCTTACTTCCAGCTCCTCGCTCCCTCCTCCCGTTCCCTCACCTCCTCCTCCCGCGTGTCATCCAGTTTGGATCTCGATACTCGCTCCCGGAAGTTCGAACCGCTTCCGACCGTACTCGGTCTTGCCTCAGACCTTTCTTTCGCCGATTCCGCCACTCGATTGATGTCACTTTCTAGCCGGCAAAAAGAGAAGAGGTGGAAAGAGTGTGAGAGGACCTTGGTTCCGTTTTCCTCTCTCCTCCGCTTCTACCCTTCCGTCGGTGAGTCTGGTTCTCACTCCGGTAGGACCTTTCTTTTCCCTCCCACCTTCGACGACGTCTCAGTCCCGACTTCTGCGCAACTTCGTCCGCGAGCTCCGAACGGGAAACTTTAATTGCTTGTCTGCGTCTTTTTTTAGGTCAGGAGTTACTGGCCTCGGGGGGATGGTTATGGTCCTCCGGTCGGAAACTTGCGGCCGGAATAAATTTGCGATTCGCAGGAGGGGGGGTGGGACGGGCTTGCCCGGGCAGCAACATTCCTCACGTTCGACTGCCACCCTTCCGCCGTTTCAAGCCCTCCGCCCACCCCCGGGGTTGCCCGTAACAAAAGTCGACAAAATCTAGGGCTGATCGATGCGGTAACATCGGAGCGAGGAGCCGCGCGGGTAACAATTTCTTCCGCGAGGGTAATAATTTTCGTCGACGGCAGTTAAGGAGCGGGAGGGATGGAAGAATTACGGGAGCGTTTAAATTGTTAAGAAAGTAATGCGTTCGTCGATCGATCAAAGACGGGAAAAGCGGTCGAGTGCCAGAGGGGACCCCGTAACTCATTTCACCTTATCGTTGATGGATCAAATCGTAGGCATTGGAGGAAGATGAAGAACACACCGGAAGTAGAACGATACATTCGCGGATGTTTCCGAATGATTGCATCGACGATTGAATTCTGTCCCGGGACCAGGAACATTTCGTCGAGCAATATATAGGGCTGGGACCAACGGGGGTGATAAGTAAGCGTTAGGCAGGGTCTGGTGGGGGTAGTTGAGACAGGATGGAACGATTTGCACGTCGCTAAAGCCTTGCGCCCGCGAGAGACGCCCTCGTCATCATCCGCATCGTCTTCCAGGCGGGAGCTAATTTGCCTAGGTACAAGAGACAGGACCCGAGATCTAATCCTGGCAGTACCGCAGCCGACGTAGCAGGCTAAACACACTAATACCGATCCCGTCCCGTCGGTAGCCTGGTCTCCCATCCACCCTCTTTCTCCCGATCCTCCCGTCCGCATTTCGTTCCCGGGTACCCACTCTTCTCTCCCAACTCAGCCACCCCCTCCGACCACCCTCTCGCCCTCACCCCTACCTCCGGCACCGAGACTCATGATCTGAATATGCGGATGAGAGGCTGGGTGGAAAAGGGCAGGCCTAAGAGAATTTTCAAGCACGACGTCGCAATTACATCGGATCAGAGTGGAATATTTCATAGCGTGCGCGCGCGCGCGCGCACGCTCGCGCTCGCTCGCCCTTCCGACCGACGAAAACGAGAGAGGATCGACCGTTCGTTCGTTCGGCTCACTCTTCGCCCCCTCCCTTCCTCCCCCTCGGCCCTCTACCCTTTTCTTCCGCCCCTCGGCAGCCTTCACCTTCTCCTCGTCCTCGTCCTCCGACAACTCATCCCCCGGCAACCCCCTGGCGCGGATTATTAACGGGCAATTTGCCGCGTCTGCCGCTGACTGTATTGTCTCTCTATTCTCTTCTGGTCCTGCGTCGCTCCGGAGGCCAGGAGGCTTCGAGGTTCCTCCTCCTCTCCCCCACCTCCGGCCACCCTTCGGCATCCTCTTTCTTGTCTTCTGTCCGTTCCCCGCACTCGCGATGCCTCATCCTCCCCCCCCCCCCCCCCCCCCCCCTCTAACGACGTCAACGTCATCTCGTTCTCTCGCTTCTTCCTCTCGACTTCCGCCTCCCGATCTTCTCTCGTTCTTCCTCTCTGGCCCGTCGTCCTGCTCCACCTCTCGCACCCTCTCCCTCTCCACCCTCTCGACGTCGTCGGCGTCGGCCCCATTCGAAGTCAAGACTCGTTAAGGAGACACGAGTGTGGAGAGGGTGGGATCTCGATCACTTGGAATTTCCTGCGCCGAACAGTTTCTCTTCCCACTCTCCGATCTGACTCCCACCCCCTACCCCTCTCTCTCTCTCTCTCTCTCTCTCTCTTCCACTCTGCGACGTCCCCTCTCATTCAGCGCGCACTTTCGGCCATCTTCTTGATATCGTTCGGTAGGAAGAAACGTCCGGCGGGGACTGGAATTACGGAAACGTTCCCGGTGGGCCGGACGGAAGTGCAGAGGGGGGGTGTGACAGTGGCACGTGTATTTACGAGATATTTGCCGGGTAATATTGGCCCCCACGGGTGCAGCGGGCCTGGTACACGTGTGCGTGCTAAGCCCGGAGAAAGGCGAGCGGGAGACGATGGCGCACAGTGCTACCCGAGGCTCCACTGTTCTCCTCGAGCTGCAGCCGTAAGCCAGTTAGGCGGGGTATTTAGGAGGGAATTTGGCGGTCCTGAAGTTGTACATTATACCGTCTACCCCCGGAGTACCCGGTTATACACGCTGGTCTCCGGACCCCAAATCCACCGTCTCCCCGGGGTTGGAATTTGTGGCTCGGTAAATTTAATAAGTCGACAACCAGCACTGTCTCTGTCTCTCTCTCTCTCTCTCACGCCTGTGCTCCTCCCACCCACTCTCTCTGTTACAATCACTCGACATTCTTGCGATTCAACAATCCCGGCATCCTCTCGTTCGGACAAATATTGCCCCGTTCGTGACTACTTTCGCGGGAAAGCCTGCTTCTCACCCATTTTCCGGCCGATTCCTCGCGCGAGACCAATTTCACCCCTACCGGCCCACGGGAAGCGGGACCAGGTGTTCATTAATATCTAATAGTCGCAGATCGATAGTACCAGCCCGGCTCGACTGGCCGCCGAAAGGGTCCGTTATATCGCCCCGTCGAGAATATCGTCCCGCCACCGTCGCGATCCTTCTTTCCCGTCTCGATATCTCATGCAATTCCGAAGGCAAACTATTGGGTCGCTGGATCGACGGGACGCTTAACGAGGACGTCATAAAGGTAGGAGAGACGTCGACTGGCAAAGGTCATACTTTCGGCCGAGAGAGGCTCACGTTGTCAGGAGAGGAGGGAGGGCAGGACTAGACCGAGAGATGTCAACACTTAGCGACGAGGCAAACCGCGCAGAACTTTGCCTCGACATTGGGCCGATCGGTCTTCGAGGATTCAGAGTGCAAACAGTGGGGGGAGGGATGGAGGGTGGAGGCCGTCGGTTACTCTCTCTCGTCGAATGAAGAGGGGCGCCGTTGCGAGAGCCGTCAAACTTCGACGCTGCGAATCGATAACCGGACTGTCGGGGTCGAGCCGGACTCCGCGACATCTCGAATCTCCCTCTCGAGCCCGTTGACGCGAATTCTCATTCGAACTCGACCGGAGCACGCTCTCTTCATGCGCGGCCGTCCAAGTGGCAAGATGGACTTAACGCTTTGTCCACCCACACCTCGGCGTGGAACGTGGGACAAATCGATCGTACCGTTCGTGCTCACGATTTATTCGGGGGAATAACTCAGCTTGACAGTCGGCAAGGAGCTTCGCGTTCGAGCGATTGAAGTGGGGGGTAAATTTTGGCGCTCGGAGTCTCGTAAAATCGCGTGCAGGTCGGCCTGCCGGGACTTTCCATCAGCGGACAGCGTCTGGAGGGGGGGGGGGGGGGGGGGGGAGAAGGAAGCTGCGGCGACAGGTGGAAATTGGCGGAGATAGTTCTCGCGCTAACTCAACGCGACATGACAACCTGTAAATTCCAGAAAGGATCCCCTCAGGACGGTATCGATTCTTCTGCGGATCGCCGGACCATCGCCATCGTTGTCGTCGTCGTCGTCGTCGTCGTCGGCGTCCTCGTCCTCGTCCGTCCTCGGCGTCGTAGGACAGACGTTGGAAAAATTTCAATTTCCACTTTTCAGAGATACCTTTCCGTATCCGACAAGCGCTTTCAGCCGCCACTCTCCTTTCCATATTTTACAGTGCCGCCCTATTCCCCCCCGCGCGCCGGCTACGAACGGCGGACGGCGGAATAAAGCGACACGCACACAAAAGTACGGCGACGTCGTCGACAACGACGTAGAAGGGGACGAAGACACGGGGTCAATGGTTTACACCGCTAACAAGGGGGAGTGAGAGAGAGAGAGAGAGAGAGAGAGAGAGAAAGAGAATGAAGGAGAAAGGGGGTACCGGACTACGAAGCCGAATGCCACTGAACCATTCTACAAAGTAAACAAGATGGAGCCAACCATGGCTTATCTTCGTCTGAATGCAACAAGCTATTTCCACTGGCCCAACCCTTCTCCTTTCGACCCTCCGCCCTGCTCGTGCTTCATCTCTCCCATTCTCTCGGCCATCCTTTCCTATTCTTCGCCTATCACCATCTCTCTCAGTCTCTCTCCGTCTCTCACCCTCCGCCTCCCAGTCACCCTTCCGCAAAGCCCCCCCTCTCGCAGTGACCGAGACACCCATCGGGGTGGCGGCTGTCTCCGGTGCCCACGGTCCTTGTTCTCGTTTCCCGAGGCGAAACTATAAACTGACAGGAGAAAAGCAATTCTACGTGCGAAACCGGGCGCGTCCCGATCGCGCGCTCTCTCGTTGGGCCGGAATTTTATCCCGCCGCTACGTTCCGCGCTTCAAAATACAAACCCTTCGCCACCCCCGCAGGAAGGATATAAAGGCGGCGCTGACTCGCGAGACGAGGAAAGGAATTACGTAGACATAATCCGCGAATAACGCGAATGGATGGCCTGGCGCGCGCGACACTGTTTTAAAAAGAGCCCCACTCTCGCGAGAGAATTTTTCAGGACGTCGCCAACTTTCATCTAGATTTATTCGGAAGGGCGACTTCTGGGATACGGTCTTATTTGCCTGGCGAGGTCGTGGGGTCGCCTTCGGTTCTTCGAGACGATCGGAGGGTAGTGAGGAGGATCGTTGGAAGAATGATTGAGGCCATCAGCCGGCTAAATATACGCCGCTGGTGAGCGACACCTTAACAGAAGCAATCTGGCAGAACGTAACGACAGACATCGTCCGGAAGTGCACCGTAACGTCCGCTTTACACCGTCCATCGCATTACGCAGCGACGTAAATCGACACGCTCGTTTCGCGTCAGGTGGACGAGGTCGCCATCATCGGCCCTTAACTATCCGGCCGCCAGGATTTTAATTCTCTCCTAACCTTAGCGCGCCTCGTCCTGCCGACTGTACGCGCGACAAGAATCGTCAGTCATCCTCTAAAGTCTAAACTACCGCCAGTAAAGGCAATTTGACGGACATTAAGCAGGATTCCACGTCGAGTGCATTCGCAGGATAGTGCAGGACTAGTAGCATGATAGTCCAGGACCAGTCGCAGGATAGTGCAGCTCCAGTCGCAGGACCAGTGACAGTATCCTGGCCAGAAGCACAGGAGTCATACTACCATTATTACTGCGCATCAGGCCACGGTCATACTCTTCGCTCGCGTATGCATGGAATTTTTCAATGGCCGACGCACCTCCAGCTGTCAGTGCAAAATGTCGGACCTCCCCTCGCACCCCTCCGGCCGCAACACCGACGCATTGTGAGCGAAATTATTCTCCCGCGCGTATACGAGAAAGAGGTGGAGTTAATGACCGATAGGGGTGGAGGGGGGTCGGGCATTATCGGTCCTCGTCATCGGGCATCGTCATCCGGTATCGTCATCTCCCATATCGTCATCTCGCATATCGTCATCCTCCTGGCGCACACCGACGCCCGACTCTGCGCCGACCGATCCGTAATCACGGATGCAGCCGGATTTCTGCCCCCGCGGCGTCGTTATCGGGCTAATCACGTCGGGCTTTTTTACGGGACTCGGCCATATCCGGCGGGGGCCGAGTGCGCTCCCGGTCGTTGGCTCGAAAACCGGATAACCGGGATAACTCGATACTCACCGCTGCCCACGACTATCCGCGACTGCACATTCCGAATATTTCGGCTGCCGATCCTAATGGAGCGCCGGGGCTGCGATTGTTTTAATGCTGACGCTCGCATTACGATTATGACTCTTTGACGGGAGTAGTACTCATTCTCTCTCCCTCTCTCTCTCTCTCCCTCTCTCGCACAGACTCGTATCCCTCTGACAACGTCACCGGCGTACCCCACCGTATAACGACCGACGATTTTGCCTTTTAGTCGCGGAGGAATAATAGCCGCGTGTCCCGGCGCGTTACAGTTACGATTACGATTATGATTTGGCGCGAGAGCGGCCAACGAGCCAGAGGGGGGTTGCCGGACGAGAGACTGGGCGCGACGAATGAAAGTGGCGCCAGCGCGTGAACGTCGGCCAAGCGTTTCGGGATTCGGTGCGAACGCGGACTGATACGTGGGGTGGCGGACATGTGGAACGGGGGGAGAGGGAGGGGGTCGAAGGCGCGAGTCCGCTCGCGTACGCGTAACGATCGACGCGCGGGGCGTCAGATGTGCCCGATGACGCTAATGAATACCGACTCCGGCAATAAATTGCGCCGTTTCGGGCACGCGCAACGATCTTTTGATTCTCGCGGCTCGCGTGATCGTCATTCGATCGGACGGTTATGGCGGTCGCCAGCTAGACTCCGCGCTGAATGGCACGGTCAACGCTCGGTCGAAAATCGAAACGTCCATACCGTTACGTCAGCCCTGGCAGCCCTCCCCTTTCTATCCGGGCCGCCCGGCTGATGACGGAATAAATCTCCGGGAACTTTGCGCGCATCCCGAATTCATGCGAGAGGCACTGTCGCGCGGGGGACGATAACGGGAGACAATGGAGGAATCCCGACCGCCGTCTAGACAGGGACGATCCTCTCGTGCGAGAAAATAATCGCCTTTAAGGTGGCTCGTAAATAAACAAGTGTGCCACTTGACGAGGCGCGGCTAGCCGCAACGCCCACGAGGGCTGTTAACTTCAACCTTTCGGTTGACAGAGGGAGTCGAGATGGGCTGGGGTGAGGCAGGGAGGAGAGGGAGACAGGAGGTAGAGTGAAGGGCCCGCGCTGAATAGATTTGAGGGTCGCTGAAAATGACGAGGAGGAACAGTTCGTCTGGTTTTTAAGAGGCCCTAGTCCGCGCGGTTCACGAACACAGCCGACAACGCACGACCCACCCTCGCCAGACCGACGTCTTTCGGGAACGAGAGTGCCGACCTCTCGGGCCCCGGTAAGATGCCGGCGAAAATGATTACGCGAATGACGGAGTAGGGACCGAAGAAATGGCCGATCGGACGGCGAACTGCCGAAGTTCGACGAAGTATCGAGAGAGGACGAAGCACTCAAGCACCCTATAATAATCCTACTTACCTCGCGAGAATTCTTCACGAGGGAAGGAACACGCTCTCTCGCCAAAGGGCACTCTCGTCCAAAGGGGCGAGTATTTATATTCATGCGACCCAGTTCCGTCTTGAAAGAGCGACATTTAGAAATAATCAAAGAGAACGTACGCCCACGCTGAACGACGTCATAATTTATACACAGCGGACAGGGGGAGAGAGTCGGCGACCGTAATTGTGATAGTTCCGTTTCGCGAGCGTCAAATTGTCAGAGAATCTGCGTGTCGACTGAGATAAAAAAGTTGGCCTGTCGTTCATTGAATTTCGAAGAGCCACTCGATGGGCACTTCGGACGTCGCGAGCGCCTTTTCGCGGGAAAATTCGCCCGAATTCGATTCTTCCTCCTTCATCGCGGATGTTCCTTATCAGCGAGGAGAGCTCGTTCAGCGATTCGCGATAAGCCTCTCGGCTCTAGGCGCGGAAGGAGTCTCGCTTCCGATTTCGCCTGCCCGTCCGACTCGCTTTAATTCCATTAAAAGGATATAGCCGGAGAGATCGGGCGCAATTTTGCCCGGGGATAAGATGATTCCGCTCGTGCTCGGGTCCTCTCGCGAAACGACAACTTCGACGACGCGGGTAGGAGAAGGTGGAGGAAGGGGTAGAAGGATGCCGACAGTCGCGAGGAAGACAATGGCGGAGCCGGAAAAGAGGCACGGGAAGGAGAGCCTTCGCTGATGTACTTGTTGATATACTTACCGTTGATGCGCTCGCCGCTTTTATCGAACCGGGACGAGACTCTCGCCAAAACGAGCTCGAATAATGGACATTAGCGCGGCACGTCGCTGCATCACTGTTATTGCCGCCCACGTCTTTTGAATAAACGGGGCCAGCTGAGAGTCGAGCTTCCTGAAACGTCGAATACGAGAATTTCGTTAGTCTACTTTCTTGCCTACGAAACGATAATTGTCAAGGGCCGGACTTGGGACGAGTTACTGTACGTCGAACTTTCGTCGATCCAAGGCCATATACTCGCCAACGTTTCCAGCTGACGGGCCGAGTATCAGATCGAACGATGAATCTTAACTGCTCTTCCCGGAACAATGTTTGACTCGTCGTAACGACGACTTCCGTCCGCGTTCGTCCGCGCGCAACGTAGAGAGGCTGCAATGAATTCCCCGTAACGCGCTGGCTGGGTATCGCGCGGATTCCGTGCTCGCAGCGGGAGAGTCCAGAGTCCACACGGTGTCCTAATATTACGAGGGGTAGTTCGCCGAGAGTAGACGACGCGATTCTACTCATTAACCGCTCCCCCTCGCTACGCTTGCTGCCGCAAAATGTGCCCGAGATACCTGCAAATGCGTTCTCTTCGTCCGTTCCTTCTCTTCTGCCATTTTCTCTCTCTCTCTCACTCCCTTCCTCTCTCTATCTTTCTCTCCGCAGCGCACTTTCCGTGTACACTTGCACAAAGTGACATCGGATTTGTCACGTACGCCGCAACGACAAGTTTCGGAGAAGTTCCGCTGATGGTTTATACACCCTCGTAATTTGTTCCCCTCGATGTGTTCGTGCGGCTGCCGCGTCCGTTGCCGCGGCGTGGGAGTGTCTTTATGCGCCGGAGACGGGTCAACTGCTTGCTCGTTAACCCACCGAGCGCCAGTAAAATGTTGCGAAATTGTGCTTCCCGGTTACGTACTACGCACTTTACGCGGCCTCAAACGTAGCGCTGGCATCTGCGCCCTCCCCCCGCCCCTCTTCCCTCGCACACCGTTCCCTTGCCAGTAGCTGCAGGAAGGGCGAGGGTTGCCACCCCCGCTGGCTCGACCAGCGGCGCCTAGGTGCAACGCTCACGCTGTCACGGAGTTGAAAACAAACCTGGATGGAACGTGCGTGGGATGCAACGACGGCGTTCAACTCCGCCGAGAGAGAACGGCGTCAATTCTAAACGCGTTACCCACGCTCGCTCCGCCTTTCGTTACGAATTAAACGCGCGTTTTGAGCCTCTCCACCCTCCCTCCCGGGGCGGCAGAATGAGACAAATAACGGTGGAAAATCGCAGAAACGCTCGAATCCGGCGAAAAGCCGGTACGGCGTTTGGCGGATACTCGAAATCGATTCGGTCCCGCAATTTTTGCCGAGACGCCGAGCGAGAGAGAGAGAGAGAGAGAGAGGGTGAGAAACAGAGAGAGAGAGAGAGAGAAGCTACGGAATTATAAACCGAGCCCAGACTATCCATATTCTCTGGCATACGCTCGCGAGCGAAACGAATGGCGGAGTGCGACGTAATACGATCTGAGTCTCGACCCGTTCGGGCGTCGAGTTTCTCTCCATGTTAAAAGCCAGAGCGGAGGCGAAACACCCCCCCTCCCCCTCCCTTCCGATAAACGACCGTTTCGCGAACGCTTTCGGCCCCGCAAAGGCTGCCGACAGCTACGACTCTGAAGTGCACGGTAGGGCGTGCGGGCGTGTGCACGGCTGACTACGCGGACGTGCGGAGGCCGCACACGCACGCGAGGAGCGCGCATACACGTTCCTGCCGTCGCACGGAGCCCGCGGGGCAATGGGTTTCGAATTCACGCGCGAACGAGCGAAAGGATGCGACGACGTTAATTTTGATTCGCCACTCTCAAAGAGCTTTGACTGACGCGACGTGGTGCGCACCGATGTGCGTCATCCTGTCCTTCCTTCCTCTCCCTCTCTCTCTCTCTCTCTCTCTCTCTCTCTCTCTGGCGCGCGCGTACGCAAGTCATCCGAGGATCGACTCTAATGAAACTGTCTATGAAAATCGTTCAACGACGTCAGAAGTGCACCGCAGGATGACGGTCGATTATCGTCTCAAGACGGAGCGATCGGATGGAAAGGACACGTACCTACATCCGGGTCCTCTGGCAATCCGTTGTTCTCGCGAAAATCCTTTGAGAGATACCTTAACCCACTGTGTAAAGGCGACCGGCATGGACGCTGGAAGAATAAGTCCTGTCCGAAGTGCCGAGGCGGAGCGCGTCGTAATGAAATTGACCGGGGAGTCTTTTTTCGAAGTGGAATTGCCGACGATTCACGGCGTTTCTGCATCGTGGCGAGACGGCTGAAATTGCAAAAGGGGAGGGGGAGAGCCCGATGGGGAGAGAGGAGTAGGAAGGGACGCTGAAGGAGGATCCCTTTTTTCCTCTCGACGAAGGAAGACGCTCGTCCTCTTCTTGGATCATCAAGGGAGCCGATGACATGTTCCGCGGCGACTCGTTAGAGGAAGAAGGTCGTTTCCTCCTTTCCTCCGTCCCTCCTCCTTCGCAGCCCCCACTCCCGCCGCCGCTTTCCTTTCCATTGAGAACAGGAAAGCAAAGTCACGTTCGTCAACCGCAGCAAGCGATTGCTCTTTCCTTTGAGCTCTCGGCCCAGTTCTCTTCTCGCCTCTTTCCGACTCTCCGCCACCTCTCTCAGCTGCCCTCACCCTCCTCCTCCGTCTCTATATACACGCCAGTCTTCTTTCCTCCGCCCACGACTCCTTTGAATCGTCTTCCGGCAAGAGACTCGTTACTCCCGCTGGCTAGTTAAGGATGCATCTCGTTTCTATTTGCGCCGCTCTCCGACCAACCGTCTAGCAAACGTCTGTCGTATACACACACACACAGCGTGACCAACGATCCTCCTCGACTAGCCATAGACCGTCACCGTGACAGATAGCGAAACGAGACTCTCGGTACGACTCTACGTTTCCCGGATCGACGTTCGACTCGCGGAAGAATTACTTTGCGCATCGAAGGGTTAAAGCGGTTCGAACGTCTAGACGCTTAAGCGTGGAACAGGTCCCTCTCCCTCTCCCTCCCCGCCGAACGTTTCCGTGTGAGACGATCCGTGCGCGGCACGTGTCCCCAGGAGGATCGACTCGACGCCGGCTTCAAGAGAAAGAGTTCAGTCGATCGAGACGAGGCCCCTAACCACCCCCAGACCCAGAAGCCCGAAGCCTCGACTTCATTCGGTCGGACGAGTAGGCAAAAGCGGCGGCGATACGCGACGAGCTTTAAAAGCGCAATAACCGGAGCCCTCCCCGTGCCTCCTCACCCTCCCTCATACGGTTTCGACGAACCGACGCGCGCCATGTTTACTCGCCGGCTAGCGCGCCAACCCCAACGCGCGCGCGCGCGCACACACGCTGCGGGATTTCACCCTGGCGTAAAATGGAATAGTCATACTGTATTATGCACTTAACAAATTCGTGAGCCGAGCCCTTCCGCCCTTCCGCTTCGCCCGCTTCCCGGAGCCACCGCCGCCACCGCCACCACCCCTCTCTCCCGGCTTTTTAAACCCTTGGCGCGGGGGGGCTTGTGTTTGGGGGCGCGTCGGCAAACACTCAAGACACACAATCCGCACGTTCATTGCGCTTAATCCCTCGTCAATATTAGAATGAGCGCACCGGGGGGGTGTATATCGCGATACTCGGAGTTCAGTAACGTCGGGATTGTTTCCGTCCGCCTCAGTCTTTTCCCCGGCTCTGTTTGCTTTCGCAACGGTGGGGGGAAGGAGGGCGAACGAAAATTATAGTTAAAGTATAATCGGAGGATGCGCTCGACCGTCTGGAATAGACAACGATCGAATGGCGCGGTAGAGGGGCTGAAGAGGGGTGGGACGAGAGAATATGTTCGAACACTCGTCCGCGCTTTATGAGCGGCAGCTAACGTGCACGCACGATAAAATCTAGGTTACTCGCGACGGTCGCGATGATGGCGCGCGAGAAAGAGATCCGCCGATCCGGGAGGACGATAGTCGTTCCCGTCCGCCTTTACGGATTCATGGATCGTCGAACCGCATCGCGAGAGCGCGAAAGGTGCGGAGGCTCGCGCTTTAATGGCAGAGATCAAAGCATCTGCCATTGTACCCACCACCTCCTCCTCCTCCTCTTCCTCCTCGTCCCGCTCTCGTTAACGTCAAGAATCGCGACGGCTATATCGTAAATAAGGGCGGTCGATCTTCGGGTTCGGCTGTTGGCTAATTACGTAGAGCCTCGCCCATTGTCTCAAAGGGGGGATCATTGAATATGGAGCGATGTACGTGCCATGGAGTGAATGATAGAGAGACAGACAGAGAGAGTGACAGAGAGATAGAGAGAGTAGAAGCGACGAGTATCCGATACGTGTGCGTGCCGCCGGATGGATACATACGACTGCGAGAAACGCTGAAGCGTGAACCCGAGCCTCGGGATGTACGTTGGGCAAATGACGGGCGACGAGCAACAAGAGCTCGCTTATTTTCCATCCCCCCGACGACGAGTCCTTGATACGTGGGCGTTAGCCAGAATCTAGGTTACCCGTAGTGGCCGCAGTGGCGCGAAAGAAAAAGCTGGGTCGATTCAACGAGACGATATCGCCTTTGCGGATTCACGGATCGGCGAGCCGTGCGAGAGAAGTGCCGACAGGCGAAGGGGTAGAAATGGCGAGGGGGTTGAGCGGGGAGGGTAGGGAGGGAAAGAAAGGAGAAAGCCGGCGCGAGGGCGCACTTTAGCACCGAGGCGCAAAGGACCGAGTCTCGGCTATTCATGCGCGGTTACGATTTATAACCATCCTCCCTTTCTTCCACCCCCACCCCCTTACGGCTCGGTAATATAACGATCTCTCAATCCCTATCTCCACTCTTCCCGCGCGCCTTTCTTATCCACGGTCCATCCGTACGAGCAGTGTTTTATTTTTTTCATGACTGCGTATACGTATTTTACATCCCTTATCGTTCGTCTCGGGGTGGGTCGTTCGGAGGGTCGCACTTCGTTTGCGCGAGACGTTCTCATACGTCGTCGGCGGCGGGACGAGGCGTAAAGATTGAAGGCAGTTTTGCCTCGGCTTCCTCCGCTTTTGACCATTCGGAATTCTCTCCGTCGGTGTTTTTTGCTCGCCCGCGACGGAAAGAGGGAAGAAAGGAGGCAGCGGCCGCAAAGAGAGAGTTCTAAGCATCTTACCCCGGGGAGGATATCAGGAGACCGAATCCGACGAGCGCGGTAGCTGCACCGTCCGACCGTATATTGACCTCCTCCACTGAGAATCCAGCGCGGTTTACCGAACCGACGGATTCTTCGAGCGAAGACTTATGCCGTCATATTTTTTCTGCCAACATCGTAAACGATTCCCGGGGCCGTAAAAAAAACAGGCCACTCGAACGAGAGGGCGAAAGGTGGGATACCCCGAGAATTGAAAGATGTCTTCTCGAGACGCTTTATCCGTTGTCGAAGCTATCGCGTTATTTCTTCTCGCGATTCTTGCCATGGATAGCGGGTCGAAATTAAAAACGTATCTTTCCGGCTGGCACGTCGTGGCCATCCCGAGGCCGGAAGCTCACGCGAATTCTCCACGCTCTCGGTACCGCCATTACGAGTTCGCCGCACACGGCCTTATATGCCCACACATATACAGACACATACACGTCGGTATAGGAGGTGCCCGTATGTTATCCACCGCCACAGCCCGTAATGGCTTTTCCTCCGCCATCGGGCCGGCCCCATCGGATTCCTATCGGATTTCTTTTCAGCCACCTTAATCGGGTAACGAACGATACACGTCCCTGGTAACTCTAATAATTGGTGCTTATCCGTCGTCTAGCCGATTCCCGCCGACCGATCGAACCCGGCCACCGCATCGGCACCAATACTCTCTCGCCGGAGGTACATCGATACGCCATTACACCCTTTCCGATCCCCTTTGCCACTATGAACTTCTCCGGAGTGTCGCTGCGCTTTTTTTGTCCACCCTGCGGCACGCGTGCAGCGTCGAGTGGCCAGAATGTCGTGTACGGCTAACATCAAAGACCTCTGATGTCGCCCTATCTTCAGTTCCATCTCACGCGACGCTTTTTCTCCCCCACGCAGGCACATCGATGATTTCTACCCCCTTATCAGACAATTTCCATCGTCAAGCGGATCATCCGCGGGGTCGCACCGAACAATTCCGGGAATCGTCTGCGAATTTTATTTGGAGATCGCGGAATACCGGACGTCTGGCCCGAGACAACATTCCGGTCGAAATATCCGCGGGGGTCGGATAAGATCGCTGGCACGATCAGCGATGGGAGAGCATAACCGTGATTGCGCGCATTCCGAGCGACGAGGCCGAAGGGTGAGAGAGATAGGAGCGACGATTGGAGCGAAGTGACGAATGGGCCAGCAAATGTCCCCTTGCCCTATCCCCCTCCTCCTAGAACGATAATTATTTTACTGCCGAGAGACCGTAGATCGTTTCTCAAACGTCACCGCTCGTTTCACGCCCGTTGGAAAATATAAGCCCGAACGCCGTTCAGTCAAGCCACGCTCGCTAACCATTACTTACTTTCCGGTAAATCCTCCGAAAATTCTAGGATCTTCCGAGCTAGTCGCCGATTGATAAGCGGGATCTCGATTTGCATGCCGACGCGGTTTCGGAAGGAGGGCAGGTAGGGAACGGGCGAGCTAGCTGCAACATCATTTATTCGCCCTCTCGGCATCGTAGACAGGACACCTGTTTCTCGGTCCCGCCTGCCGCTGACGGAGACTGATCCGTTTATTATACCGTAAGCGGTCATACGTTACCTCCCCCCGGGCGGGCAGGAGCAATAATAAGCGGCGGGCATAATATGTAGATGCATTATTACGCACTGCGGCGCCATGCTTCGGGCCAGAGACGTTTATTCGGCTCGCGCGAGTAAGGCTGAATGCATATCCCGAACGCATCCGAAATGCGCACTCGGTCGCGTCTCGCCAACAAAAATTTTCTCCCTCCACCTCGTGGCATCTTCCCACTCTTCCGACATTGTACGTTCCTTCGTCGAATACTTTCAACTGTCGGCAGTACTCGAGAAACGAGGCACAATCTAGATATGACCTTAACTGTCTGCTGATCGAGTAAAGTGCGAGTTTCTAAAAGCGAAGTATGAATCCTGATGGTTCAGAACTGTCCGTTGAATCGGTCGGGCATAATTAGCGACCGACTGTCCGCGCCCGTCTTGGAGCGGGAGGATAACTCGCGTGTCGGCGACTTCCCAGACTGTGACACCTGCTTCCTGGGTCCCTTCTGTCGGTGACGTCGACAGATCCGTTTATTATGCCGTACAGTCGATCATCGCGTCCCCCGACGTCGCGGCCACCTTAACGCTCGCACGAAGCCACCGGTCCCCGGCTTACGTCTCCTACCCGTACGCACACCCTGTCCAAGACGGTGGCACACGCGGGTCAGGATGGCACATAGACGCTCACACGCACGGTGTCAGGCGTCGCACGCATCCGAAATTAATATCGCGAGGATTAGTGGAAGCGGCGTTTCGGCTAACTGGGCTAACAGCAATTTCGATTACCGGTCATGTACCGGCAGTTTCGGTCTGGCTGAAAAGGGGGGGGGGGGGGGGGGGGGGGGGGTGGAGGGTGGAAGAGATGAGAGACAAAATCGGCAGGGGATGCTCTCTCTCTGTTCTTTCCTCTCTCCCTCTTTCTCCCTCTCTCTCTCTCTCTCTCTCTCTCTTTCTGTCTCTGTAGCCATTAATCTCTGGAGAAGTTCGAGAAATTGAAACGCTCCGTGAGATTGTAGGGTGGACGCATCCCCCGGCGGCCCGCTGAGCCATGGCCCTTGGCCGAAGAAAGACCGGTCTTCCGGGATCGGTCGGGCGCCGGTGTATTTGTCCTAAACCCTCCGCCCCGAAGATATATGGCGCCCTCGTGTAAGAATCACCCTTGCCAAATGGTCGCGGAGTATTAGCCGGGCGTTATTGGCGCGATTTTATTGCCCCGCGGGACCGGAATTGTATTAAACGGGACGTTTATCGAGCCCCTTCCATTCCCATTCTCTCCCACCCATTCGCCCTCTCATTCACTGACCCCTCCGTCCGACACCGAAGTATGCGTGCGAACGTTCGTCTCCCTTTATTCCGTTCGAAACAACGAACTGCGCCGCTCTTAACTCTTTGAGGAAGAGGATCGTTCGCAGGAAAAGTTTTGTCCTCGATGCGTAAGGTCGAATCTATGAGAGCGCCTGAGAAGGGTTGAACAGACGGAAACGGGCGAGAGCGCACGCACGGATTTATGAATCCGTACATCTTCGAACTTACGCGCGCGTATGCCGTTTGCACGGGATGCAAGGGAGGCAGGATCATAAAAAGGAGGCGTCAACGAGCTTATTGCGAAGGCAAGCCCCGGGATCGAAGGTGGAATGCATCGCGACGTTGTTGCTCTCCTCGAAAGCGGAATAGAACGCCTGTTCGTGAACGGCACAGGCCGGGGGTAGGAAAAGGGAAAACAATCAGGAATTTATCGCGGCCGAGAGCGTTCGTGCGCGCGCGGCTCTCCCGCTTCTTATCGCAATAAGTCTGCCGGCATATGGGAATCTTATCGACTTAGGCCGCCTACGCAGGCACGGTGAATCGTTCGGCGAGACAAGAAGTACCGCCGTTAGAGGGCCGTGGATGGAGAGGGGTGGGAGAGGAGGAAGGAGGATAGAGCGTGCGGGACGAAGAGAGAAGGGGAGAGAGTTTCGAGAGGATAGAGGAGCGAGAGGATGGGGTGCCCAGAGCGTTTCCTTCCCGAGGATATTATCCCGCGGGAGGAAGCCATCTTTTACGCGCACGGAATACCAATGACGCCGACTGAACGGATAAAAGTGTATCGAGATACTGCTCGGCCAACGAGCGCGTATCACGGCACGATACACAACCCCATGCTGGAGTGTGCATGTGATACCCGCTCGGCGGGGTCATGCATGTGTCCATCGTACGTAAGCGGAATATGCATCCTTCGGAG
Organism: Anoplius nigerrimus; assembly: GCA_914767735.1. Lineage (NCBI taxonomy): Eukaryota > Metazoa > Arthropoda > Insecta > Hymenoptera > Pompilidae > Anoplius > Anoplius nigerrimus. Next base: position 11,840,521 of record OU612085.1, on the reverse strand, counting down.
CGTGCGCGGCTGTGCGACCGAGCGCAATCTCCGCGACAAAAAGTTTCACGTTCGCCGAAGCAAATCGAACGTACAAAAACTCCCCACGGCAAGCCGTGCGCGCGTCTCGCACGCCCGCGCACGCATACCGACCACGTGACGCGACTGATTGCCAGGCAGTTTGCGTCGTGCGATGGACGATAACGAGAGGAGAGAAACTTTGAAACGTCTGTTCACGAATCGGCAGAGAGTATTCTATCCGTCGCTGATCGTACTTTGTTTAACGTGCTGGACTTTTCTGACGTACAACTTATGACTACGTAGAGTACGAAGTAATATTACGTAGACTGTGTTAACGTTTAGAAATGAACCGGTTCACGCCCGGTAACTATCGCGAGGTCACCCTGAAACCATCGAAAAGACTTTTCTGACGTACGACATACGACGACGTAGAGCACGATGTAATATTACGCCGACTGTGTTAACGTTTAGAAATGAACCGGGTCACACCCGGTAACTTTCGCGAGGTCACCCTGAATCCATCGAAAAGCTAGCTGGCGAGTGGAAGCCGTCGTATCGGTTGCGCCGAGTCGATTGATGTGCCGAGAGCGTAGAGACGCCCGGGGATTACATTGGGAGCGAAACAGGGCGACACGACTGAAAAAGTGATGAAAAACCGGCACGAGAAATGGGCTCGAGTCCCCGATCCGAACCTCGAAGCGGTCAAGGATCATCTGCGAACGATTGAAAAATCTGTCCTTCGCAGAACGCTCAGTGTAAGGATTCGATTTCTGGCCGATCGATTTTCGATTTTCCATCAACACCCGCGGTCGAGCTGCGGCCCGGAACCCGGGGAGGGGAGGAGGGTGGGGGGGGGGGGGGTTCCTTAGACAGTCCGCTTTGTTCGCCGGCTAATCACAGAATTTACGTTGCTTGATCGGTCAAAGGACTCCGTTGCGGCGAACTACTCGCACGTACGAGTATACGGATATAGAGTCGATCCGCATCCGGTGTACGCACGCATGCTCGCTCTCCTGAGATAGAGCGGAATGGGCCCGAGGGGTGGGAGGAGGGTGGAGTAAGAGGTAAGGGGTGAGAGTTCGGGCACGGAGAAATGCCGACGTACGGCTCCTGTTTGCACCTCGCAGCAATGCGCCACGATATCGCAGGTCAAACGCCCCGGGAGCACGACCCTGCGGTGATAACGGACGATATAACTCGCGGCCTTATCTTCCCTGTACGTCGCCGAGAATGTTCCCAAGAGGGGGGAGGGAGGTGGTAGCTTGCAGAGCGCGCCCCTGCGTCTGCCGTGACACAGCGGGAAAGCCACCCTCCCCGAGCGGGTGTCTAACTAAAACTTCGCACGAATCTTCTGGCCGACCTTTCTCCGGTTCTAGATATCACTTGATACTTTGAATTGCGTTAAGCCCCTTCGACGCACGAGTTTATCGCGTCCCATCTCGGCACCTTCCTTCCTAGTCGGCAGTTTCATGCCAACATTTCACGTCTAATCGGACGCTGGGGAAGGTCGACTATGATTCGAACGAAGAATGATTTGCGAATACTTGCGGAGAGACGCATCGTCGGTGAAAATGGTCGGCCGACAATGAAAAGGTCAAACTTTCGTACTCACTGGGGAACGAGGATCTAACGGGCCGCCGCTTAATTCGCGCCGCGTCCAACGTCGTCCATCATCGGCGTGTTGTTTCTGGCGTAGAATTTCTAACATCGTTTGTCACACGGCGCGTGGCCTCTCGAGTGTAAAGGGTTAAAATATCACTTTAGCGCTCTGCCGACTGTCGCGGTAAAATTCTCGCGCCGGCGACGATAAATTTGGCCCCGGCCCGGAGGGCGTCGGACTCGGCGGCGTTCGCTTTCACGGATCGCGCATACTCCCGTGCCATCGCATTGGCCCCGGGATAAGTTCGAAAAACAGTGTTCCAGAACAACGGTACCCGGGGATGCCGGGGCATCGTAATTCACCGATTCAGCAGCTTCCACCTACCGACTGCCGCGCGTTCTTACGTGCGCGCACAAGGTGGTCGGCCGGAAAGAAGAACGGGAGGAAGGATGCCTGCGCTGGCAATATCGCCACGGAATTCGATGCACGGCAGGCAACCGGAGAGAGAAACGTAAAGAGAGAGGGAGAGAGAGAAACGTAGAGAGAAGCAGAGTGAGAGAGAGAGAGAATAAAGCGGAGAGAGGCTGAGGAAGAAAAAGGGAAGAACTGCCAGGGTCTCGCCTATATACGAACCCCGACACCGAATTTATGAACAGGATCGAGCCTTCGCCTTTGATGATATCTCCATCGCCTCCACGGCCGTCTCTCAGGGCGACCCTCGCTGAAGGAAACCTTCTTATCTGGACCGTGAGAAAGAAACATGAGAGAGTAGATGGAATCGGGAAGAGGAGCCGGGAACATTTGATGTGTCATCTGCGATGCCATCTTTCAGCCGAGGACGAATCCCGTGCCGGCGGGGCCACCTCCTGAAGGTGTCCTCGTGATCAGCGAAATCGGTCCTCTCGCACGGACACACTCATTCGAGAGCGACGAAACGAACGTAAAATCTGCGCCGTGCCAATTCGGTGGGATGACACGGAGAGTAAAAAAAAAAAAAATGGAGGGCTCGTGAACCGCAGGTCCGCGGGATCGGGAAGGAATCGATCGGGGGTTCGAAAAAGCGTGGCTAATTAAATTCAGGAGTCAATTTGCCGTGTCGGTAAAGCGACGAAGCAGCCGAGTCAATTGGTTTAGGCGAGCGCGTTCGGTAGATTTCGGTGGGTGGCAAGGTGACATCGTTTCGCGTTAGAGACGGAACGCGCTCGGTTGCGGAAAGGCATGCGGAGAGAGACGGGGGGGAGAGGGAGGTGGAAAGAGAGAAACAGAGAGCGAGAGAGAGAGAGAGAGAGGGAGAGAGCGAGATGGCAGGGCAGAGGGTGGAAGAGGAGGATGATGACGGTGGCTTGCGAGAGAAGCGAGAGCATTACCTCCGGAGCATGTCCCGAATAGATTTCCCACAGGGCTCTAATCACGCATCGGCATCGAGGTATTAGCCGCAGACCCGCGGGATCGGTAGCACACGTTTCCCGTTGCCGATCGGCCACCGACGGCGATACGTCCGCTCCCATTTGCCCTCTCGCAAGCTTCGTGGAGCCGCCTCCGATGCGACAAATCGAATCTCGCCGCCGGCCAGGCCACGGCCAAAAGCATCGGCCAAAAGCGTCGGCCGAGAGCTCTCACTGCCGAAAGCTTCGCCCTGACAAGCTTCGCCGGCGCGCGATTAAAAACCCGCACGGTCAACTTATCTCGGAATCGCAGGGAATCCGTCCGATCACGATGCTCGCCATTCATCTCCATTAATGCGTCAAATTATCATAAAACGATGTCGCGCATCGCGGCATTGTTGTACATTGGCCGGCCGGCGCAGCCTGCCGTGAATTATACGCGCGGCAGCGTGCCTTTATAAATGGAATGCTGATGAAATTTTTGAGCTACGTCCAATGACTCTTCATGCCGGGCTGACATTTACGATACGAGCGGTCGGGCATCGATCACGCGACAATGGCTGGACGGGCAGTTGAAATGTAATAACTCTCGGTTGCCGGAGATAATTCTCGTCTTGTGCCAAAAATTTGGCCAGGGGAGGGGTGGGAGAAAGAGCGGGGGAGGGAAAGAAAGGGAAGGGAAGGGAGAGAGGGTGAGACGAAGGAGTAGGCTTGCCAGGGCTAGCGAAAGCTGTACCCGCAAAGCGTGTTCGGAATAGATTTCCCCGCGGACTCTAATCACGGATCGGCATCAAAGTATTAGCCGGCGACCCCGCGGGATCGGTAGGGTACGATCAGCCCCGACAACGGCGTTTCCGCCTCGACTTTTAACCCTGAACGCTGGAAAAGTTCAACCCGGTCATCCGTATCGACTGCGAAGTCGATGAGCAAACGACGGCGTCCAGCTTCGAACGTCAAACTCGTGCGTTACGGCCGTAAAGTTCAGCGTGGAAATTTACCTCTATCAATGACGTCAATGATTGGATGACGGTACGAGATGACGATAAGCCAGAGCGCAATAAGGACGCCGGACGGAACGATGTTGGCGAGCTCGGTGGCGTTAATGGCGGTTCCGCACTCAGTTCGAAAAGCGGTACAAGCTATAATCGCGTAAATCAGTGCCCAACCGGCGGGCGCAATGCAATCTCTCGTCTCTGCACACAGGCACGCCCGGTATATGTTGGCCTATGCGGAGGTTGCGCCGGCTGAAATAGTCGAGCGGATCCCGCACCTGGACCGCTGATTTTCCAACGTCCTTTCCTCGCCTTTGCGTTGGGCAGCCTGGCAAAGCCGGACCACGAGGACCGAGGACAGGAGGCCACCGGAAATGCGGCAGGGTCAAACAGGTGTCACGTTTTTCACGTTGCAGGACCCCTGCGCTGCAATTTGTCAAGCTACGAACGCGACTTAATATTCCAACAATCGAGCAAAATATGTTTCCATTAGTTATCGGTTCATTATCCTGGCCGATGCGCGCCGAATGCCGGCCGCCCTCGCCGAGCCATGGGAGCCTTATTAATTGCAGAAATCTGCTTCCAATTAATCTAGATGGATATTAAGAACGGATGATTTAGTAAACGATATTGATTTCCGTTCCGATTTCCATCGTTTCATATATCATGAGCGTAACGTTACGTTATGGAGAGTTAATGCCGAGTTAAAACGGGCCTGCATACCGTATCATGCGATACTGTTTTCTGCGTATGGCGGAAGCGTGCGTGCATGCGTGCGTGCGCTCGTGCGCATTCTGCGGCCTGGCTCGGCCGTGACGCAGTGCGTCTCGGCAAAAGGCCTTTCTTTCCCTCAAGTTTCGCGTAACGAGTCCGCAAAACGAACTGAACCATCGACGAGCCGCCCAACCACCCGCCGCGTATAATCCGCAGTTCCAATTAGTGATAATTACGACGCGAATTGGGAATCCGTAATGGCGACGCGACTCTGTAGGCGGACATCCGCGCTCGTCGACGAGGAACTCTCACCCCCTCCCGCGGCCCAGAAACCGCCCCCATCGTTCCCAACCCCTCTGATTTCGTCGACGACTTTTGTGAGCGTACGGGCCCAATTTGAATTCGCGTCCGATTCAGCGGCGTCACATAAGCGGCGTCGTTTAAGCGCCTCGAACTACATCATCAAAAACGAATATCGACGCCGAGTATGTAATTGAAAAACGAGCGTCGAATGTGGCCAAATTCGAGTTAAATTCCGATGGCTCTCTCTTTCGGCGCAGACTACCTTCGGAATTATTACAACATTTTTATCCTATAGAATAGAGGAGGCCAATAATTTTACAGGCACGCGGGTTTTGAGAATCGTTGAAATATTTCAGAAATTCGGAGTGGTCGAGAGTCCGTCGGATGACCGAAAACACTTTGACAGCGGTAGTTCGACAACATTACAATATGGTTATAGTTATGGCTGTGTGGAGTACGTTTAGGTACAACATGCTTGTCCGAACTAGTACTATTCGCGCCCACGGTCCACACCGGTACATTTGGGAATACTCTCTCTCTCTCCCTCTCTCTGGCATACGCCAACGTGTTCTCCCGGTTAATAATTTACGTATTAATAATTGATTCCAATTTGCATGTAATTTGATCCTGTAATTGTGGATATTGTATTGCGTTACGGCTCCGCCCTCTTTATTCTTGCCATTATTATTGCCGGTATTATTATCGTTATGGCAACTAGCGCACACCTCGTTCGGCGCGGCAAGACATTTTCCATTTTGATCGTTAATGAAACCCTCGTTCCGCGTCCGGTAATTGGGCCATTCCTCTCGCGGACCATCCCACGATACTCCGAACATCCTCTGCCCGGTCCACGAAGGATAAATGAAAGTTCGCAGGCTAATGCGATTGTAGAGTCGACCCATTGTCATCAATCCAGGCCGGGGCTCAGCCGGTCGAATGGAGATTGACAGGCGTCTTAGCAGTAAACCTTGGAACGCACCTCGAATTTGTACGCGCTGTCGATCCGACTTAATCGATATACCTCTCCCTCAGCCCTCCCCTCTTCCCTCGGCCGCGAATAAATCAGAGACACCCTCCCGCTCAAATTCCAGTTCCACCTACCGTCAAGGACGACAGGATCGAACCTGGCCTCCCCCCATAAGCCACCTGATGACTATCCGTCAAAGTTCTCGCTTTCAAGTCTGTCACACCGACCGGCCGACTGATTACAGACTCTCGGCCGCACAGGAAAAAAGTTGCGCGTATGAATTTGGCCGGAACAAAGCGTTAGGGCGTGCCGGAGCGTTGAAAAATGAGGAACGCCCGAGACAGATTACGTTCCAGCCGTCATCCGCGCCAAGAGTAAATACTACGCCGTGTCCGATCTTTACTTACGCGCGGACCTGCGGCGAGTATAGAGGAAAGGAAGCGGTCGCAGGAGGTGCGGCGAGGAGAGTGGAGGAGCGAGGGGTGGGGCCAGAACGGTGTTGGCACCTCGACGAATGGGGTCATTTGTAGACACGAGTATTACAGTCCGGTCGGCGTGAACGGACCAGGACGGGAGGCGGGCGAGGCAGGGTGCGAGAGAGGGGACAGTTTACTCGGTGTGATTTAAAGGTCTATCGAGCGATGATGCCTCAAGATTAGTTACCGGGCCGAACATAATTTTGCCAGGACTCCCAGCGTGTGCGGGGGGTGCTCGTAATTTACGGAAATGCGCCTCGGCAGAATGTCGGGAATCCGGCCGGCCCTTTGTTCCCGCCCTTTTGGCCAGGCCTGACCGATCTATCGGGACACGAGGGTGGGTTGGGGGGGGGGGGGGGGGGACTCGGACATTTTTGCCACTCGGACGACAGAGCCGACAGAGCCGACAGAGCTCGGACATTGCCGACCTGCCCTCCGAACACCCGAATGTTAATATTTTTCCGCCCGAGAGCGAGCGTAACGTGCGCGAAACACTCTTCGATATTATAGCGTTGTAATATCCATCGAAATGCCGGCGATGGCTGCGCCGGATGATTAAAGGCAACATTGAATATCGCGTTACCAAACAATACGTTATGCCGTATCGATGCTTCCGCGATGTATAATTATGCGGTTCGTCGCTGGAAACTATTGCGCGCAATCAAGTTGTAATTACGCGTGCATCAATATTGCGCCCCCGACTTCGATGGAATTTCTACAGAGGCGGAGAGAAAGAGGGACAGAGAGAGAGGGAGGAGAGGCGGAAGGAGAGAGAGAGAGAGAGAGAGAGAGAGAGAGACACACAGAATCGTGACACCCCTTCCCACTGAACAATTACGCTCCGGCATTATCCTTTCATAGCCTCCCGGAATTCAAGTATCCTTCAACCCGCCACTTCCGGCCAGTTCACCTCTTCCTCCGACGTTCAACTTTTTTCCCAGCGAGTCGTCTTGCGCCCAGTAGTCGGCCGGGCTCGCTTGCCAAATTTTCATCGCAAACTCGCGCGGCGGCGGGCGATACGTAAATATTGGTCTTGTAACTTTGTATCGATCCGCGCGGGTTTATCCGTAGCTTTTTGCCCGGCGAGCGGGAGCAATTTGGCGCGGGCCATTCGGGTAATGTAAGTTCCGGCCGGAATTCCAAAGTTCGTCTGGCGAACGTATGGCCCGAGCCCCGGGACTTTCCACGAGCGTGCGCCGGGGCTCTCGAGGGGTGGCGAGGGGACGCAAGGGGGGGTGGGGGTGGGGAGGTGGTCGGATAAGATGGAGGGTAGTTACGGAGAACGTTGGACCGAAAGAAGCCGAGAGGGGTGCTGCGAGCGGGATCGCGAACGAGCGGAAGGTATTCAGGTACGAATTTATTCGTAAACTAAACGGCGCAGTCTTGCAAACGGGTTAAATCCGACCCACGCCTCGCCGAGTCCGAGGCGGGTCGAAGTGGAGAAACTACGAAGGTAGGTAGGTGGACAAAAACGGAAGGAGTCGCGGGGATGGGTATGGGCCAGAGTTAGAAGGTGTACAAGACGCCTATTCGTGGAGTCAGCCTCGCGGGGCATCTAAATCCAGCTGGCATCCTTCGGTCCCGAAGGAGAGGCGAGCAGGTGCGACGGAAAGAGAGGCAAAAGGCTTGTTTGCGCCGCGTTAAGCGAGAGGGAGGTATTCGGTAGGGTAGGTAAGTCGGTAGGCGGCAATATAAGGGCGTATCGAACTTTTGGCAAGTCGTAACTATCGACCGGTCCGATCCGCTGCCGGCTTGGATGGCGTCCAGCCTGGAAGGGTGGTGTGAGGCGAGGTATAGGGTGGGGTGCGCGGAAGAGACCCTTGATGAGCTTCCCAAGGCCGACTGACAACGACTCGATCTTCAGCCGCCGGCTGTCTCCTCCCCCTTCGGAATCCGAGGCCGCAAGTCACCCCAACCCACGCACGTCGGCCAGGCCTCTATATGAAACCTATCACCCACCCTGTCCAAAGTCCGGAACCGCTCGGTGTCTATCATATTCGAGTTCCCTACCCCATAGAGTGCGCCGGGGACCCTCGTCCCAGTCAGGCTCGACGGGCTCGGAGGAAGCGAAACTTTTCTGCCCGCTTCCGGGCCAGATGCGATGTCGAACAAGCTGCCCACCCGAAGTAGAGAGAGCTCTATATGCAAAAGTGCTCTCCCAGGCTAAGGCGGCTCTAAGCGCTTCTCGTGTCACTTGACGTGTCATTTACGGTGCTGAATTTTTGATTGTTGCAGGATGCTGCTTCGTGACGTTTTATACGAGGAAAGCGGCGCTGGACGCGCAGAACGCCCTGCACAACGTGAAGACCTTCAGCGGGGTACGTAGCCAACATTTTTAGATATGCCGGTGCGCTAGTTTTGCCTACGAGAGTTCGGCGAAACAAGTTTTTCGCGGAAAATGTCCGTCGTGCTCGGAGGCATCGGTTTATTCTCCGCGTACGTCGACACATCGTCCGATCGCCATCGGCGCGCATCGAACGTACCCTGAACGTATCGAACGTATCCGAACGTATCGAATAGCGATTTGACTGATAGAAATGTTTGAATAACCGCGCACACGCGGACGGTCAGCTTGCCGGGCGTCGAATTCGGATCAATCGCCGTGCGCATCCGCTTAGCTGGATAATGAACGTTTACGCAGATAATTATCCGAGTGCCGATGATTCGCATAATCGAATATTGGCCGAATAATGAATATTAATACGGTTGATCGTTCGAATAAATTATTCAAATGACCGCGGGCCCCCGCCGATCGATCCCTTCGATTAATCATCGGAGCAATCGAATCGGCCGCCAGCTCTCTGTCGGCCCCGGCGACCTCCGCCGAGGCAAACAATGAATCACGACCTTTGACCCGGGCCGTTTCTCACAGCCACGGCCAATCCGCCCGTACGATGTAACGGAGAATCCGTGATTCTCAACCGTCACGCGACGATGAGCCTCGAATCTGCGCGATACAATGCCGCCCTGACGGCGATCGTTAAAGTCCCACTGTCATGCCACTTGCCATGTCATACGTCACGTAGACGGAGGAGGGAAGAGATCCATTTAAAAATGAGAAGCCAGGAATTTCATTTCTACCCCCTATCTTCGACCCGCTCTCCAATTCGCGTAATCGAGCGATTCGCCGAATTGGAGAGTGGAATTCGTACGAGGCATTTTTTAACAGCCCCATCGGCATACGGAAAACATAAGCCTGCCAAATTCGGCCCCACCCTTCCGAGCGCGTTTCCACCCTATCTCCTTCGACGAGAACGACCCCCCGAAGAGCGGCCTCGGCTCGACATCGGACTCCGAGGCTCGCGGAAACAAAATATTCACGCCCGGCCGGTAGAGAGGGGTGGCGGACATTTTTTTCATCTGACACCAGCCCGGGAAACGGCATTCCGTCGATTGCGACGAGCCGACGAGAAGGTATCGTTGGAAATGCGCGCCCGCACGATAATTACAGTTTCCCCGGGAACTTTCGATGCAATTACGAGACGTCATTACGAGCATTTAGCCCGAGCAGGGCTGCCAGCCCTTCCACCTTTCTACCCTCCACCCGCCCCCTCTCCTCGCCGACTACGACCCGACGAACACTCCCCCCTTCCTCCGACACCTCACCCTCGTCATCCGTAGCTACGCGTGTTTATGCCGGAATTTACGGGAATAATTATTATCGATCGCGCGCGAGCGAGAAACTTTGCGCTCGATATTACCGCATTGACTGCCGCGCAGAAATAACAGTGTTTTCCGACGTGGCATTTTTCCGTGCGCGCAACCTGTTCGGGCCGGTATCCGATAAAAGGCGAGCTGCCATTTACGCTTATTTTCCGCCCTCTTCCGGCCAAGCTGCGCCGGAGGGTGGCGTCCTTGCACTCATCGGCTTAAATCGTTCGACTATTTTCATCCGGAGCCCCGAATAAAGAATTAGACGAGACCTTAATGACTGTAGGCGGACTTTTGTTTGCCGGACAGCTTGAGCGTCCCACGCGGCCGGATAGAAAATCGAAGGGCACGGAATTTGAGTCGCGGCACGCGAGGGCGCCAAGGTAAAAGCCACCCCCGGGAATTTGCCCTGGCTTCCGGGAAACGAATTTCCCTACGCCCTAATGTACAGTTGACGGAGGCAAATAATGGACGATCGGACGTTGGATCGTATGTAAATCAACGTCGGCTCGCGTCGGTCGGCTAATCGGTTCGCCGGCAAAGCGGCGGCCCAATTAAGAGTGGAGGCTGCGGGAAAATTCATCGCTTCTGACCCGCCGAGTGACGAGTCAGTCTAAGCCAAGGAACTTTCGACGCATAACGCGAGACGGCGCCACCACCCCTCCCCGACGCGACGGAGCCACTCGATTATTCAATTTGTGATTCGTCACTAAGTCCGAATTCGTCGCCGTTCTCCGCGAAAATTTGCCGATTATTTCCATGACTTTTCTGGAATCGACGCAAACCCAGATGAGAGCCAATGAAAAGATCTCTCGATTCCAAGAATCCGAGCGTTTAGGTCAAAATTATCGTGAACGAAGTGCCTTGCCAACGGAGGCGATAAGTCGTTGCGAAAAATGGTAGAAAAAAAGTAGTGGGCAGCTGGAGAAATCAATCTGGCGTGAGTTAAGGAGCCACTGACGTAGAATTGCGCCTGACAGCTTTTAATTGAAGTCGGAACGGGGGCGTCGAGTAGAACATCGTCGAAGGCCATTAATTTTTTTCACTCCAGCCCAACCCACCCCCTTGCGCACGGTATTATTAGCGATCCGGCTCGCAGATTGGAAGTAGACGGCGGACGGTTTTCTGCGAATGAAATCGTTCGCGATTACACGGCAATAACCGTTTGCGACGTATTCGCCGACGTTCGTCGCCGACGGCTCTCGCTCGTAATTTCGCGTAATTTGATCGGGCGCGTCGTGCTACGCTCGTCTACTCGCGTCGGGAACGGGCCACGTAGAAGGCCGGCCATCGCTGATGAAAGTCTCTCCCGTTTCAACCCCCACCCCCACCCCTGGTACAAATAGCCGAGTATCCATAAAATCGCATTAAAGTATTCCGACCCGGCCTCTCGCGTCCCACCAATTTACCCTTCGGTCCGGGGGTAGGTGGAAGAAGCTGCGCTGGGGGTACAAAAGGAGCACGAAATATATCTTCGCCGACTACTTGACTTTCATCCGCGACGAGGACGGGAATCCCAGACGGGGTGGCAAAAGCTGGACTGGGGTGGATCGAGGGGTGGGCAGTAGGGAGGGGGTGAGGATGGTCGCGTGCCGTGAAAGAACGAGCCCGAAAGCTTCAGCGAAGAACTCCGCGCTGGAAGTTAATTAAGGGGGTTAAACAGTCTGAGGTCGAGTCGTTTTCTCTTTCTCTCTCTCTCTCTCTCTCTCTCTCTCTCGCGCACTCTCTCGCTCGTCAGACATCGACTGCTTGGGGGACCGATCGAGAGTGCTGGAGTAACTCGTGGAAAAGAATCGGCCAAACGCCGGAGTACATCGAGGGCAAAGGACGGAAAGAGATGAGGTGGGAGGAGGGCGAAAGAGAGCGAGCGAGAGAGAGAGAGAGAGAGAGAGAGAGAGAGAAGATCGAGGGCTCTGAAGGAGTGAGAGAGTATGGCCTCGGAACAAGGGAAAATGAAGAAGAGGACGAGGGAGTTAAAACACTCTCGAGCGGCATATAAAAAAAAGTGAATCGCAGAACGACGTTTTCGCAATGAGAAGGGTTGACTGAGTACAAGTGGGGAGGTGAAAGGAGCAAGAGTCGAGGGAAGACGAGAGGGTGGAGGGGCTGCGAGTGGGGTGAGACGGAGAAAGCCAGGTTGAACAGGTCAGAGAGAGAGAGAGAGAGAGAGAGAGAGGGAGGCGGAGTGACTGAGAACAGAGAGCGGGAATGAGAAAGAGAGATAGCGGAAAGTGGAGAGACGTCGAGTGAGGCAGAATAAGAAGGCCGGAGTCGGCAAGCGAGAGGGAAAGAGAGAGAGAGAGAGAGAGAGAGAGAGAGAGAGTGGAGAGAGAGGGGAGGAGGCGGCTTATGCATTTGAAGGAGTTTAGCTTTTCTCGTATCAGATTTCGTTTCCACGAGTGGCGTCGAGTTGAGAGGTCTGTGTTGGCTCGGAGAAATGAGTCGAGAGCTCGAGGGAGGCCCCCGCACCCTGCAAACACCCTCCGCACCTACCCCTTTCTTCGTCTCGCCCACCCCACCGGCATCCTCGAGCGACTATGCCGACGCCAAGCCTGTATTTCCTCCCCGATTCTAGCCTGCATCGCCCCCCCCCCCCCGCCCCTCCACGCCGACAGGGCAGATTTATCCTACGGGAAACGGCGAGCCACGCTCGATTTTCGTTATCCCGCTCTTTCGGGCGACAATCAAATTCGACCGAGTTCGATCGCTACTGTCGGCCGACATTTTCCACGCGGAACTTACCGAGGACTACGAAGCCCCGCCGGATAAACGTCATCGGCTAAAAGGACTTCTTCCCCCCCCCCCCCCCTGCAGTCTTTATCGCATGCCAGCGTTCATCTTTCCTCTTCATCTATTTTCATCGCAGCCCGACAGAATCGTCGAGCGCCAGCGAGGGTGGTCGAGTAGGTGTAACATTATCCCATGGAGAGCGCGAGGCGAAAGATTCTCACACCCCCTCAGCGTGCGGCCATCCCTTCTCGCGCCAGGCCGCGTGCCGAGCATTCTCTTCCACTCGCGCGCAACGTATTTGCTTGACGCCGATAAAAGTGGCACGACGGTGCGTTCAAAGAAGACACGTTGCGGCCACGTTCTCCAATACGGATAGAATGCGTCAACAGTGGAAAGGTAAATCGGCGGGGCTGAGGAAGGGGAGGGGGTGCGTCCGACAGACAGAGAAAGAGGGGTGGGATGAGTCTCACTATCAGGATACGAGGAATGTCTTGCACTGTACAGACCCGTAACATTCTCGTAATTTTATTCCCGAGAAGTATGCCGATGGCGAATCGGCATGGCCCGGAAAGTGGAGGGCGCCGGATGAGGGGGGGATGGGTGAGAGAGGCGAAAGGGAAAAAAAGGAATTTATGTACATGCACAACGGCGGGACAGGAGTTGCTGAGCGGGCAGGAAAAGGGTGGCAGTCGCGGTGCTCGGCGAATGGAGCCGGTAGAGAGAGAGAGAGAGAGAGAAGGGGGAGGGTGCCGGTGACGATGTCAGCGGGGAGAAAGAGAAAAAGAGGGTTGGAGAGGAGATCGGAGGCGGGATTGGAGGCTGGCTCGCAGCCACGAAATTGGCGGAACACCGTAGGCGAATTTACAAGCGGGGAAATACCGTGCTCGCAACAATGCGTAATATTATTAAAGCACGGCCAGACGCCGGCGCTGTGGGAGTGAGAGAGTGCGAGAGGCCAGTCAGGGGAGGAAGCAGAGAGTGAGAGAGAGATGCCGATCGACAGGTAGACGGATAGAGAAGGATCGACGGGAAAACGAGGAGTGGGGGGGACGGAAGGTATTCGAACGGAACCGCACGAGAGGCATAAATGGAAAATGAAACCGTTGTGTATGGGCGATGGTGCGTTGCTATCGGTCGCCGGACACGTAGGATGCGTTATCGAAAAGGGGGTGGACCGGAGGGGAGACCAGGGGTTGCCGGGGGGGGTGCCAGGGGGCCGAGAACATCGATGCGCGCGGTCGTTCAACGTTTGAAACAGCAAGTCGCCGTCCTTGCCGGAGGGCCCTTAAAATATTCACGATAATGCCCCCCACCCCCTCTCTCCCGCCGTACTTGGGGGCGGCATGGCGGGGAGCAAGATCAATATCGATGGAATGTCCACCGAATTTCCTGTGCGCCTAGACGACGGCGGGAGACGGAAAAAAATTTAATAAACCGACATACTCGATAATGTCACGACGTGGCCGCGACTCTCCTCTTCCTCTCTCTCTCCCTCCCTTTCTCTATATACTCTCCGCCTGTCATTCTCTCTTCTACGGCCCCGACGTCTGCCTTCCTCTCCGCAAGGTGAACGTGTACCTCCGGATCGTGTGCCACGCGTGTACGTATCCACGTCCTTCCGCACGTTGCCGTGCGTATACGAGCGAACGAGCAATTACGCGTTTGCGTGCAGCCCGTTTTATCGGCGAGGCGATGACTCACGAGCGTGACACTCTTCTGCCCCGGTATAACGATAATCGATACGCACGCCCGGCGTCGTCAGCTTCGACTGACAGCGACGCGAGACCGTCAAGTTCGAAAAGTTCCCTTAACCCTTCGGATACCGGGCCGGAGTCACTTTTGACTCGCATTTTCAGACCGGTAACGCACACACTCTCATGGTTGGCGGCACCTCCGAACGACGTGAGAGTGTGCGTTATCGCTTTCGAGCGGTGGCACATCCGGCTTAGCGCTGCCCCACCACATTCTCAAACATTCGGTGCAATACGGAAAAGAAATTTAGTTTGCCACAGATCTGTGAACAGTGCGCACCTTTGGGCTATAGGGCCAACAGGAAGAATAATTCTAAAAAATTCAATTATACAAGAGTAACAACGGACGCGATATTCATTTTGTCGTGGGAGTAACAACCGTTACTCAACAACGTGTCATAAATGTGCAAGATATGTGTGTGGCAACCATTCTACACAAACTCGTACAAATTCGTGAACGTTTGCACGAATGAAGATAAAAATGAATTGTAAAAAATCAAAAATAATAAAATTATATTTTCTGCACATACGCTTATTATTGAATATGTATATATGTAGACAGAAGCCCGAAACTCAGCGACAGACTGCGATTCCAACTCCTTTGAATTATCCGACAATGTAGATTACCCAGTAGTAGTGTGTCCGTGAGACCTTCGAGCTCGAGCAAGCGACCGATGAGTCACATATCGGTGAGGAGCTCGAGCGACTGAAGAATGTATTAGTGAATGTCGGTGTGACGAGTCAGAACTGACTCCGGCCCGGTGCTTTTCGTGCAGTACTCGGAGGGTTAAAAAGGGGGAGAGGCGAACGAGGCTGTCTCGAAGTTTACGCCTCTCTCAACATTTTGCTTTCTCCCCCTTCCCCCTCCTTTGCGAAGAAGAAGCTGACGCGACGTCGGTCGTAAAGAAATCTCACCCACATTGCGCGGACGTAGCGTGGCCCATTGTAAGCGTGGCACAATTTTCGCTACGAAATCAGGACGCGTAACGACGGAGGCGTCTCTTCGCGCTGCCCCCGACGCCCGGTAATTACAATATGCATTTGCATGGAGGAAGTTCGCCTCGGGTTAACCGACCGAGCATTTACTTCGCGCCCGCTTCCCACGATTCGTACTTTCGCGCCGCAGAGTCGAACTTCCTTCTTTTTCGCTCGCGATTTTCTCTTCGAGAATTTCAGCTTTTTAACGCTTGTCTTACGCAATTGGGAGTGCGTCGTTGACATACGGTGGAAAAAGAGAGTGTCTCGAAAGTATCGGGAGGCGTCGGATTGTTAGACTCCAATCTCTATGCTAATGTTGGCGGATAAATTGGTGCGAGCCCAAGGACGGCCCAGACGGTGGATCGGGGAAATAAAGAGGGGGAGGGTCCTCGGCGACTAAATAACAAAAGTTTCAGGGATCGATCGAAGAAAGCAGACGCGGTTCGCAAATGTTAATTGTGTTCCTCTCGCCGCGAAAGTGGCACTCCAATTAAAATTTTTCATCGCTCGGCCGTGGAGGGGGGTAAAGGGAAAAATAGGAAAACGATTAATAAGCTCATTATCAGTCGGAATAATTATTCGCCATCGGCGAAACGTTTCGCTACTTCTCCCTCTCTCCCTTCCTCTTTCTCACTCTCTCTCTCTCTCTCTCTCGCTCTCTCTCTTAGCCTCTCTCCTCGTTTTCACCGTCGGTCGGTAATTGCTTCTCATTATTTCACGTTTTTATGCATCCACTTTTACACTCGTCAACCTCGCACTTTTCTCCGTCGCAATATCTAAAAAGTGCAATGGCCAAACGACCCCGTCCTCTCTCACATTTCAATTTCACTATTTTTCCCCGGCGCAGTTGACTTACTCAAAACAACTCAGACGATTTCGTCCGTCTATTTTCCACGACCACTTCGCCTTCTTTTTCATTATTACCGCGACAGCCGCGAAATGAGAGATTAATTATGACGCTCGTGGCCGAGACGAGTGACAATAAAAGGAGAAGCAACGATAAAACTTCGCAGTCCCACTGACTTCGAGGTCACGTACCGATGTATCTGTCAGTCGTTTTATACGTCAGGCGCACGGAAAATTTTCTTTATAGTCGCGACGAATATTCGAATAATGAGAGTCAATTTCGCGCGCATTCTGTTCGCGAGCCAAGCTTGTTTGAAAAGTTTCAATGCGCGCCGGAGGAAAGGAGGTGCAAAAAGCGGTCACCATGCCGACCGAAACTGCGTTTCCGGGCAGGAAGCATTCATCGGCGAGACCCATATTAAACGACTGTCGTGAGGAAGGACCGGGGCAAGATGGAGAGGGGCTCTAAAGGGGTGAAAAGGGATCGGAGCGAAGGCGATGCAGGAAAGGAGCGGTAAAGAAATGATGCCGGCGGTGGAAAAAAGTAAAGGGTGCCGTAGTCGAAGAAAGGAGATAAAGGATACGAGCTCGGGATAAAAATCGAATTGACGGATCCGATGCTCTCCCGACGGTAGGAAAAAGGAGGTGAAGGGCGAGGGACGGGGGAGTGGAAAATATAGCTCTCGTAGATATATCGAACCCTTAACCCATCGTCAATGGAAAGATTCGTTTCTGGCGGATGTAAAAAGCGTGGAACGCCTGTCGTTGGATCCTCGTTGCGTTTGAATCGCTGATAGTATTTCGGCGGAAACGATGTCGCCCAGAGGGGGGATCGGGACTGACCCCTCATTATCTCTGACACTTCGACATCTGAAACTAGCCGTGTCTGCCAATACCCGGCGTGTGCACTCTTCATCTCCGTCTCCACCCTCGTGCTGAATCTACGACCGCAGTAGGAGCTGGTAGAAGCTGGTAGAAGCTGGTAGGGGCTGGTATGGACGGTTGGGGTTGCAGGGTGGGTGCGATTGCACGTACGTCGGAGGGGGTGGAAGATCGCGTGATAGAATCAGTAATACGCGAGAATTCTCGCTTCCGCGCAGATCGACCGTCTAACATGGCCGGGAAGTTGTTAGCAGAAAGACGTACCCCGGCTTTACCGCACGATATGGCACTTTACGGCATGCCAGGGATAATTGCGGGCCCGAGAATCAGATCGTAATTCGCGAAATGGCCGCGGGCATCGTCCCTGGCAGATCATCGAAGGAAAACCTACTCTTACTCTTTCTTGTTCCTTCCACATCGGTCGAGAGCGTACGTTGAAAACATTCGCACGCTTTCGACTGGCGAGAGTTTTCTTTCGACGACCAACGGAAAAGTCATCGAGAATCCGTGAGGGATTATACGTGAAGCGTATGCGGTCTTCAGAGGGACTGCCGGTGAAAAGGGGGGACAGAGGTGGAGAGAACGATTCGCTCGTACAGAGATTCCGACCATTTATCCGTGCACCTGCGCAAACCGCCATCTTTAAACGCGACGAGTCCCGGAGGTGGACCGAAAATAAATCACGTCTCGTCTAGCGAAGCGTCAATGCTCCCGCAAAAGAGAGAGAGACAGAGAGAGAGAGAGAGAGGAGGCGGATGAAAGAGGGCGAATGGTGGCGGGGATGAAAACATTTAGAGTGGGAGGACAGGGAGGCATGGAGGAGACACGACGACGCGACTGACCCATATTTCCGTTTTAAATAACACCAGCAGCCGGCCGTTTGTTCAAACCTGACATCTCCCTCTACCTCTACTTCCCTCTCCCTCTCTCTCTCTCTCTCACTTTCTCTGTCCCTCTCCTTCTTACACTCTGTCTCTCTGTACGCGGAGGCGTGTGTTGCTCCTACAAAGGAGGGATTAAATCACCGTGCCTCGAGATTTGTCATAATCGGTACGCGATGACAACGGCTCGTGCAGCAAAAGAGCCAGAGGGAGAGAGAGGGGGAGAAACAAAGAGAGAGAGAGAGAGAGAGGAGAGAGAGAGAGAGAGAATGTCGAGGAACGAATACGAACGAGGCGACGAGAGCCGGTGGACCCGGTATAATGATATCGTATGATTCTTTCGGGCGCTAACGAACTTCTCCGACCTTCGACCTGCCATTACGCCGGGGTAACAAAAAATAATGGACGTCATTACGGTGCCGGGATAATGGCCGTGACGGGGGCGGAGCGCGAATTTTCCCGAGGTAGGAGTGCGGTCGGCTCCGTTGGAGGTGAAAATCGAGCGGGAAACGTAAGCCGCGATATTTCCCCCTCCGACCCTCTCACAGGTGAAATCCTACGTCACGCGTGAGACGGTATCTGTCGGGAGTGGGCCGAAGAAAAGAAAACTGTCCGACCATTGACCGCGCTTACGCGAACTCTCGACGAATCGGGTGAGACTCTCGTTACATCCGAGAGGTGAGAGCGCGTAAACGGAAAAGTGGTTCGCGTCGGAAAGTCGGCGTCAGTCAGCCTCGTCGCCCAATCCCCCCCCCCCCCCCAGAACTACCCTTCGGAGTACCCCCCTCCTCCCATGGTCGCCTACTACCGCCGCCACCGCCATCGAGGCAAAAGTCATTTCGGCCGGTAATTAGTTGCTCGAGTCACGACAAATTGAAAAAGTTGGTGAGAAATGGAATGCAATTTAGTCCGCGGCCGTGAGAGGGACAGGCAGATAGAGAGAGAGAGAGAGGGAGAGAGAGGGTGGGGAGGGGGTAGGAGAAGAGAAGGGGCTGCTGCGGCACCATCCATTGCCGCGATGTTGGCGACCTGGGCCGCGATATAATCGAGACGACAAATCGAATTCTTCGCCGCATTTCTTTCCCCTGTCGAACAATAACCGGCAAGCAGCTGCCGTTGTTCTTTTACCGAGAGTCTGGAATGACAGAGAGCCTTGGCGCCGCACTTCGACGTTCCACTCTCCCGTGTCTGAACACACTATTCCCCTGCCGTTTCGCAGACCGCTCGCCGTCCGGACCACGATGCTCCTAGCCAAAATTCGCTGGCCGTGAGAGAAGCGCTACGCTATAAAGTCAAGGATATTAAAGCGGAGGGAACAGGTGGAATTCGAGTGCAGCGCGAACAAATGTCCATCCACAATTACTGTCTTTTACTACGATGTTTACTTTCGCTATCATCCTAACGTACGGTAGCGTAAACGGAATTCAGCTTCATACAATGAATAGAACGATTCGAGATTTAACGCGTTCGCGGCCATTATTACTGCAAGTATAAGTATAAGCATAAGTAAGCAGCTGATCCCAAACGCGGCGACCATCCGGAAGCCTATACTTGCAATGAATAGAAAGATTGATATCTGATGTTTCGTCTAACGGCGCATACTTAGACGAAATAATTGGATACTTCGAAGACACCCGTTCGCGCCAAGATCAACAGCGCCGAGTTTGGACGTCTTGCACGTGGCTCGCGGCGCAAACATCGGGCCACCGACTGCGAATTCGAAGGCGACTTCCCGGCACCGCTCAAAGTGGATCGTCTATATCCGTGGAGCCGATCCCTTTGATAATGTCACCGCGTCACGGCAGTCATTGAATTCAATCTCAAAGGCCCGGCGAGGCGACACATTGACGTCCGAACGAGTCGTCCCCGGAGCCCTGATAGCCCGCGCGCGCGCGCGCACAAAGTTTCCCTCGGAACAATTTTTCAACGGCCGCCCGCAGTGTGCCAGACAGGTGTTTCTTTCCGCTCGCCGGAACATTCGTCATCCGACACCTCTCGCGTCACCGGAAGCACATCGAGATTTCTCTCCTGCGCAAATGGAACGTAGAAGCATCGTCTTCGGCCCCATCCCTCCGGCTTCTTTATTCTCGTCGTTTCGGGGCGCCGTCTCTCTTTCCCCGGGCCAGCTTTACGCCCGTGTAATCTCGGCTGCGAAAGTGGTGGCCGGGAATGGCCGGGGATACGGGACAAATTTGCTGGAAGAACGGGACACGGGAAAGCAGGGTGGTTGCGAATGAGTCGGGACAACGAATAGAACGTGTGGCACATTCCTCTTTCATTGGCAGATTTATGGCCAGCTTTTTAACGTCAGCTGTCCCAGCTCGGTCTACATGCAAATTGCAAGTTTATGCCGGTTTGCGCGGGCAAAGTGTTAATAATGGCTCTGATGCGAGTCCTGTACTGTACCGATCGACCTGAGCGTGTGCCTTGCATGCTTCGGGTATATTTAGCGTACGTGTTCCTGATACACGACAGTTCCGGTGCAATGCTTACATAAAGCTGTTATCATCCTCTTAATTTCTGCGTATCTGTAATGTTATCGGCACCGTTTCCTTCGGCAGTCCACTTTATATACGCTGTACGCTAACATTGTAGAATGAAAATAATACTTAAAGTTTCTTATATTATGTTTATTCTTAACGTTTGTAGAGGAAAGCACATCAGGTGCGAGGTTTTTTTTCTGCTTTTGTATCACTTTCGGAGTTACAGCCAAAAAACCATCGAAAAAATGAGGATCGAAAAAAAGGTAAAAAATAAAAATCTTTCGATCGAGTTGTGGATATGCATACTGAAAGAGAATGAAAAGAGGATCACAAAAATCGCAACCGAAGCCTTCTAAGTGCAATACTTTCGAAGATACGCCAAAAAAACGGTTAAAAAACCTGACAAACGAGGTTTTCAGCACCGTGTTGGCACAAAGTTTTAGCAATCGGAACGCTATCCTAACCACAAGTAAAGGGATGAAAAATAAATAAGAAAATCGCACCCGGAGCCTTCTCGGTGCAATAATTTCGTAGACGTGGACAAAAATATGTAAAAAAAACAACGAAAAATAAGGGTTTTATCGACTGTATGGCACATATTGTTATTTTCACAAATTATTCGGGTATGTAATAAATTATAAGGCAAAGTTGGTTACAAAAACCGCAACCAGACTCTTCGAATTGGTTTCGGAGATACTCTCGATCATCGAACACACGTGGAAAAATCGATTCTCGCCCCGAGCACGTGGGAATTCCGAAACATCCAAATATTCCCAAAAAAGGCTGAAAAAACCAACGGTGACACGTTTAATGCACTTTCCCCTGCCGCTCCCGCGGGACAAATTCCTTGACATCGGACAGTTTTCACGTCCTCTTTACTTACGTCAGACCGTATCCGGACGTTATTCAGGCCGCGTTCGACTTCAATTTGGATCACTCGCGCAAGTTCCGCTTTGGCCAGGAACTTTTTTCAATTCCGATCGATTCAAATATTTGAGAACACGCTCTCGGGCTCGCGTAAATGTTTGCGTATCGCGGATTTCTACGCTCGGCCAGCTGGCAAATTCGAAAAAAGCGAGCGATGCCGATATCAAAAAAAGCGGCCCGGCTGTCTTTGTGAGGAGGCTCGGGAGGGTCAGGGAGGGGTGGGTCCGGCGGGGAGAGGTCAGGGGAGGGGGGGAGCCGACCATTCCTTGGGTGCGGAAAATTCGTGGGCTGATGAAAAATTTGCAGGACGAAAGAGGGGGGCTGCCGGCGAAAGCCAATTGTATGGCACTTGGCCGCGGACTCGCGCACACATACAACGAGTGTAGGCGGCGCACACGGACGGGGGATGCGATGAGCGGCACGTGAGGGTGTGCGCTTGGCACACGCGATAGCATGGCCATACGCGATATCCACCGTCAACTAGGGTGTAACCGACTGCAAACGAGCGAGGAGAGAACGTTTCGCCGCTGCTGTTTTTTCGCGGACCGACATTTTTTTCCCAGCCACGTAAATTGCTCGGGTGGGAGACGGCGACTGGAGGGGGGCAGAAGAGGGGTGCGGAGCCAGGAGCCCCAAGGCCAAAAGTGAAAATAACATCGGTGAACTCGGGCGCGAAGTATGCAACGGGGACGATGCGTGGAAAGAGCGAGAAAGAGAAGCGAAGCGGCGGCGAAAAGTTTATCTCGAATATTTCTTCCCGACGATCGATATCAGTCGGACGAGAGGGCAGGCCAAGTGGACCGAGGGGGGTGGATAATTTTTTCCGACGGGCCACCGACAACACTTTTCGGGAAAATTCTGACCCGACGAGGCCGAAATTATCGGGGCCTTCTAGTACTTTTTACGGCGGGCGGTAGGGGGTGGAAGGGGCGGTAAACGGATTTCGAGCTCGTCGAACGCGTTAGCGAGGCGAATTTATCGTCAAATTTATCGGCCTCACATTTTACCCCATCTC
The DNA here is from genome assembly GCA_914767735.1 of Anoplius nigerrimus. Taxonomy (NCBI): domain Eukaryota; kingdom Metazoa; phylum Arthropoda; class Insecta; order Hymenoptera; family Pompilidae; genus Anoplius; species Anoplius nigerrimus. The sequence goes on along the minus strand of OU612085.1, from coordinate 11,817,940 downwards.
ACTTTCCGCCGCTTTCGAGCGCGCCTCGCGCGCGAATGATGCGCGATGTTATACATTATTATGCGGCTGCGAGAGGATAAAACTGCAATGCAATCGACAGGGGGTGTGGGGGGTCAATAATTATTTTCCGCGATTTATAATGCGGGATAATATGATAATTTACTTAACGTCAGTCGGCGCTTCAATTATCGTTTTAATAGGGCCCTATCTATCGTAATGGCGGTAATTGGGGGGGGGGGGGGGGGGGGGGGGGGGTAAAATATAGTTCGACGCGCGTCGTTCAATTTTCCGCGAGCGTGTCCGGAGATGTGCGACGCTAACGGGCTCGAGAGCGTAATCCGTTCTGCATCTCGATAAATCAATAATAAATCGGACGTCGCGCCGGCAAAAAGGGCAATTAATCCTCATCGATATTCGTGTTAGCAGATAGTCGGAACGGTCTCCGATCGGAAGTGAAGGACAGTGCCTTTCGTCTGCCATCGATTTACCAATTTCGAAACTATCTTCTATTGCGCACCTGGCGCACATCGAACGTTCAACCGAATTCCAGACTCTGATATCCTGCGACTGGACGATAAAGAGAGTCCTTTAACAATTCTAAACAGTTTATTTCTTATTAACCGCCAGGCATCCTATTCGAAGAGACGGTCTAAGAATTTTCTCATCTATTCAATCGATTCAAAGCCTCGGTCAACACAGAAACATAAATATATAATATTAAACCTCTGTATACCTTGTAGTCACATCCTGACATATCGGTTTTCTATTAACGAACAGAATTTCTACTCGCCACTTGACACATCTCGTCCAACAGATTCAAATTCCTCTTTAATCCAGACTTAAACATCCCCACTCTACTGCACAGAAATATACTTCCGACCTCGGCAAAAATTTGCACTGCACAGGCTCAGTACATAAAAACCAGCCTCGAAGTCGAAAGGACGTTCTCCTAAAAAAAAGGTCCGTAACACAGCGTGCGAGGCGTAGGTTAAGAGGGAATCTTTTTCGCCGGGAGGCATTCCGCTCTAGGTACAGGAAGGTAGCGAGGGAAATTGATTTGGCCAACGACGCGAACGTAGTCGCCCCGTTTCCGGGTTTGCCGGGAGACGAGGACATCGAGGTCCTGTCTCGTCGCTTCGCTCCCGAATCCAGTTCCCTGCCCGCCCGAAGACATTAACGCGAGCCGGGCAACGATCAACGACCGCATGACTGCTCTCCGTCGACGGCCTGCCTCTCTATTCCCACCCCCGCCACGTCGTCCGCGTTAAAATATTGCCAACGGAATTTCGCCAGGCAGCGGGGAATTTTCCGGCCGTGGTCGAGGAGGTCGGTCTCGATGCGAAAGGAAAAGCCTGATAATGGTCGGGCTCAATGGAAAAACGAAGGATCATGTTGATGTCTTATAGTTGACTGGTTATCGCTAATAAAGCAGACTGGAAACAGCCCATCAGCCAATAGTCAACTATCTGACATAGACATGCACAATAATGGGGGCAGTATAGATTTTTATTGCAATTTATTTTCTAACGTACGTAATATACGGCCCTAAAGTTTTAAATAAAAAAAAAATAATGAAAGCAAACTGGAAACAGCCCAAAAATACATCTCAACGGAGGAGCCCCTTTACGATATAATTCGAAATCGCGCCGAATCATAATGTATGTTTAATCGAGCGAAAAATGTTCGCTGTTTGCCGAGCATGGTCATTTCGCACGATCGTTGCGAAGAGGGTAGTATAATATGCGTTAAATTCTCGAGCGTGGGCGAGTAGGTCGAGGAAAATATGACGTCATCGATACAGGCCAACGGTCGTACCGCCGAATCTATCGACGTGTCACGGCATTTTCCGACGTCCGCCAGGATCGGTATCCTCGAAGGACATTATAACAGCAGGACGTGTCGTCTCGCGGGCGTCATTAGATATTCGACGCGCGGCGAACGATTTCGTTCGAACGGCGGCACGGAATAAAGAAATAGTGATTTTTCCGCGGCCCTGGGAGACAAATTCTTCTCCCCGAACCCGTTCTCCTCCTCCTCCTCCTCCTTCACATCCTCCGAGACTCCTCGCGTTTGTCACCGGCCCTGTCACTTCTAACGTCTGTCGATTCTCTATCTTCCCGGCTCGGCCACTCTTTCTCGCCGGGAAAACTTTCAATTTCCGGATATACGATACGACGCGCGTCGTATTTATCGGTACCGCGTCGTTCCCCTCCCACCCCTCGCCCTCGATTACACGGCTCGCGATCAGTGACACTCAATGGCCGATCGTGGATCACCCATCCTAGATCGTAGCCAATAGCATCGTCGAGTATCGATCATAGACGCTGAAAAGCGATCGACCTGGGTAAAAATAATTAACCGCCATTAGCGTCGATTAATTGCTCGGAACGATATCGACGGTATCGTGGCCGGCAGCGATCGTCGGCCTGAAGATTGGGACGGGGGGTTGGCCGACAGGGGTTGGGGTGAGCTTTCTTTCGTGCCGATTGGGAGCCTCGAGAGCGGGTGAAAGCACGGCTCTTAATTCGCACGGGAACGTACTGATAACGACCATTGTCGAAGGGTAGACGATTCGGAGCTTCGAAAGCTGCTTACGAGGCATTCTTTCGCGCCTAATTGCTTTACCTCTCCCTCTACCCTACCCCTCCCCAATCGACAGTTTTATAATATTCAAACTCGATCCTCCTCTTAATTTATTTACCAACTCTCGCTAATAATGATCCGCCGAAAAAAGAAGAGTAGAAAGCGGAGGGAAAATCTCTAACGATGTTCGATAAGTAATGCCATGGGAAGAAATGGAGGTAGCGGTCGAGTTAAGCCGATGGGGGATGAAATATTCGGAATCTGACCATTCTGACGAACTCGTTCCGTAAAGCCATCGGAAAAATGGAGGAAGTCATAAACTTAATGCGGCAGGCTCGAAACATTGCAATCGAATTCGAGCGACTCGTTTCCTATAATCATGACAAACGGATCGGAAAAAACTGAAAGTACCCAGAGAGTTAAGGCGATCGTGGGTGAAATATAGAAATCGGACGATTTGACGAATTCGCCCTGCTCGCCGAATTCTTCGAGGGCAATAAAGCCTAACAGGGTAGCCGTCGCCACACTCCGGGTGTCTCCCGTCGAGAGTAAAAAAGTGCGCAGCGCCCGACGAGCGGAGGGACGAGGAGAGGGTGGCGGAGGGTGGGTAAGCCACGAGAATGGGACATCAGAGGGATGACCACCCTCCTCGCCCCCGCCGGCAGCCGCCCCCAGCCCTAACCCAGTCCGATGGTGCGCGACTGCAGGGACGGAACAGGCAGAGGGCGTGTTGCCAACTGCAGTTTCGCAGCGGCATTCCGCAAATCGATTCCCATTTCCCTGAGAAATGCGCCACGCCGGGAAACCCCTTTCCATTCCGCCCCCTCCCACCCACCCTCCCACCATCTCTCTCCCTCATCCGGCCGAACCTCTTTCGCCCGCACCACCGACGGCGAAACACGCCGCGCGAGGATGATCGTACGTCAGGCACGGATCAAGGGAACTGTCTGAAGTGGAACCGAGAAGCCATTTACCTTCGGGCTTCTTTTTTCGAAGCTCGCGCCCGAACGCTGACTCGAGCCCCAACTTTTCCACGAACGAATCTATGACGCGTCCCGTTCCTAACGCGATAGCCGAATCCTATCGTCTGGGCACGAAGATATTCCGCCTTGACGAAATATTCGCGAAGAAGCTCGAATGGTCCATTCGCGAAGAGCCATCATTGTCTGGTCTGCAGAAGAAACACGAAATATTTGGCCAGCAGCTGAAGTCCGAGGCCAGCCGAGTACACAGTCGTACACGGGAAGATTAAGATATCCGCTGAATTGCGCTCGCGACACAAATTGCGGACGCTCGAGGCAGCCAATTACTATCTCGGATAATCACTTATCGCCGTTGAGTAATTACGGGCCGACGATGTAATTCACGGCTAAATGCCGCGCTGCGGCCCGGGAGATAATGCCTCCTCGGCACTCACAATCAGTCTTTTTAAGAAGAAGGACCCGCCTCGCCGGAACTTTCCGCACGGTCCTCGAAATAATTGAAATAATCCTTCGCGCCTTCCAGCGGTCCGGGTATAATAGAAAGATAATGACAGTGCGCTCGTCTTCGGGACGAGTATGTAATGAACGTCTTAGGCGTCGTTTATCCGGGAAGCGTGCGTCAGAAGCAGCCGGTCGGCCAGCAGGAGAGATTCCTGACGCTCAAGGGCATTCTGCGGACAGCGGCGTTCGGGACTGGCAAAGATAATCGGCCGCGTTGTTTAAACGATTTTCGACCGAGAGGCAGATCCATCCGTCTGTCCGGTCTGCGATTCGCCGCCGGCCTGGCCCAGGCCTCCGCTACGCTCTCTGACGAAAACCGTTGGATCGTGCAATGCGTGAGTAAATCGCCTAGGAGGTAAACAGACGTCAATCACGCATAAATGATCGCGCGCCCGCTGCTCACAACGTGCATTCGGTCAGATGAGCACACGATCCACCGTGCGCCGTGTGCGCGCGAGCGCCATGCGCGCGCGCCTACATATGCGAGCGGACGGGCAAACAGACACGCGCGTATCAATCACCGGCGGAGTTTACCGAGTGCCGGCCGCTCACCAAGTAATTTAATCACTTTTAGTGCCCCATTGGTATTCCGGAAAATCCGGCCAATCGACTGCTGCACCCCTCGCTCATCTCCCCACCCCCTCCCCCTCGCCGCGATCGTATCGCATTCCGACGTCGCCAGACGCTTGGCTATGAGTTATGACTCGCGTCGGAATAAGTATGGCGGTCCGAGGCCCGGGCAGGATTTATAATTAGAGAGCGCGTCAAACGTCCGCCAAAGTGGACTTCTTTATTGATGATCGGCAGTAATCAACTTGCGAGGTAGATGCGCGTAAAGAACAGATTCGGTCGAATGCATCGTTCAGCGGATGGATCCCAGTTTTGTTTATGTCGTAATAATCGAGACTGTATCGAGTGAAGAGTGAGAGAGAGAGGGGTTGGAGGGGATGGATGAAGGAAAGAGTGAGTTCGCCAGCGCGCCGGAAATGAATATACAAGATCGCGCTGGCGGATAAGTCGACGAGCCTCTCGAAGAGAGCCGCGACTTGAAAGGCGCCCGCCTCCCTTTTGCGAGCGATGGAAACTTGTATCGGGGAAATTGAATGACGTCGCGTTTACGACTCCCACCGGAAGCACGGGAAACGTTCTGGCGGAACGTTCGTCTGACGATAACGATGACAGCGCAATCGAGGGCCGATAAAAATTCATGCGACGTCGCCCGGTGAATGGCGGCAGGAGACGGGGAGAGGGAAAGAGATCCGTGACGCGAAGATCATTTCATCGATGCGAAGGGAAGACTTTTGCCTATAAACGGTTTCGGGTACGCGCCGTACCCGCGTGCGGCTAGGCTGGCCAACGTCGAGGCACGAAAAAGATTCGATGAAACATCGTTATGGGGTACATGGCGCGCGGGAAGCGGTCGGCTTTTGTCGGCCGGGTGAGCGATGAGGGTGATATTTTTTGCCTTGGCCGTGAATTCCGACGAAATAAGGCTATGGAGAAATATCGACGACGCGGAAAATGGCGGCGGGGGGTGGAATTAATCGGCGGAAGCGTTTTTCGGCATTTCGCTCGGGGAACCCTTCTGGGCCGGCGTTCGACGGCGAGAACATCGGTTACGACGCCCTCTCACCCCCTCGCGCCCACCCCCTTGGTCCCCTTTGCCCAACCCTCTAGCGACATCGCGGGTGCACGTGACGCCCGCATTTTTTTCCCCCGCCCCCGCGGTGCGCGAATCCATGCAGATTTTTCACGAGACTTTACCGTTCACCCCTATCCCATGGCCGACCTACGAACCCCTCTCGTGGCGCCCTTGGCGCAGAATCGACCCTCTCGACGCCAAAAAAAGTCACCCTCTCCAGCCACCGTTCCCTCCCCCTTTTTTATTCTCTGTCGACGGCCCCCGTACACCGAGCGAATTTATAAGCAACGATACGCGACCGAATATAGAGACCCTCCAGCGACCACCGTCTACTTCAATACCCACCCCCCGTACTCGACCACCCCCTACTTCTTAACAGTCGAAATTTCGACGTTTCTCCGGCGGCCAGACTCTCTCCCGAATTCGAGCGACGCCTCTTACGCGTGTCGGGCATGCGAATAATTCTTTATTACGTCATTCGGCCAACTCGTCCACTCTGGTAATGTATCTGCGACGGCGGATATTCGCTATCGGCTGCGCGGCTTGAATGGAAAAATGAAATCTTTGACAGACTGCTCCGAGCGAGAATCCGCCGATTTCAATGGGCGCGCGTCTCCCGTCGCAGATCTTATCACGACGACGCCCTTCAACGCGTCGCTCCTGCGTGCAGAATTCACACCCTGGCGCGCGCGCGCACGCCAACCTCGGAATCGTTCGAGCGGAACCACATTCCACCGACTCGTCGACCAGAGATTCGCCGGTATTACCAGCGATGAAACTCAAAAATCTCACCCTACCTCCCCGACCATTGCCGTCATATCAGGAAAGGGATATCAGGAGAGTTCGTCCGTCCCCTTTCCGAGCTGGAAGATACGACGGCGAAGATTAAAAGTCGGAGTCTGACTCGGCAGACGGCGAAAGTGAGAACTGCCACTTTTGTAGTTTCGCGTACAAGAGCAGAAAGCTGGGTGCGGAGGGTGGGTGGGAGGGACTCGCTGAGAGGGAGTGAAAAGAGCGGCAAAGGGTATCAGATAGAGACAAGGGAAGAGGAAGCTCTCGCGGTGTCTCTTTAATGCGAGACGAAGCGAGAACCGACGGCGAGAGAAGCTGCAACTCTGCATCCCTTCCGTTTGCCACCCCCTTTGCCACCCTTCCCACTGCGAGGATTATAAAAATTACTCCCACCCCGCCTACACTTTCGCCACCTCGACCCCTCGCACAATGAGGTCGAGATTAAAAGTCACGAAGCCGGAGTCAGCAGGATGCCACCCCCCCCCCGTCCCACCTCCCGGTACGGGGTGGAAAAGGAAAACTGCTACTTTCGCAGTCTGGACGCAAAGAGCTCTAAGGAGGATAAAGAGGGAGCTTCGTCGTACCTTGAAAATGAGCGGGAAACGAGAATATCTGAGCAGGGAGACCTACCCCTCTGCCTCGCTCTCTACCGACTTTCGACTTTCGAATATTATTTTCCGCGATACCTTTCTCCGAGATGGCAAGACGGAGAGGCGAATTTACGATCGTTAAGTTGATCTCGTGCCAGGTACCTCTCTCTCTCTCTGTCTCTCTCTCTCTCCCTCTCTCTCTCTTTCGCTCAGATGACGATTTCGTCCGCTGCCTACAATTAACCCTATTCCCTCTACCCCTTCGCCTAATCCTTGGCAAGAATCCCTGGAAACACACAGTTTTCCCCCTCCCGTCGCGATGAGGTATCGTTAACACTCGCGAGACACCGTAATTCCAGCTTTCCTAATTTCTTCCTCCATTTCGAACGCGCCCGTTTAGCCCGAGCGCGTCGGGACACCCGGGGAGGTTTAATGAAATTCTTTCGAGGAAATTAAATCAAGCTACCGGCCGGGCAGCCGTCCGAAAACAAGTCAATTGCCGTGCAAGGTACAGTGTGCGTGTCCGGACGCGCATACTGTTTCACTCGCAAGCTCGAAGCACGAGGCCTAGGCAGGGCGCGGCGGAATAATTTAAACGCTCGAATAGATCAAGAGCCTTTTGCGCGGTCATAAATAGTTGGAGGGGGGTAGTAGGATCGGCAAGCGAACTATGTTGCTTGGAGAGTTGCCTGGCCAGTCGTAGAGTTTGGGCCTCAACCTCCTAAATCACCGGCACGATACGAGGCAGTCGCGGCTAATATCGCTACGGCATGAATTAATCAGCCGAGTTACTCTCGACTTACGCCTCTTTTGCTTAATGAGCCCCAGCGGCCCGCAGTACAAACGCGCGACGTCAATATCAATATCGTCAGCCATCCTTGCCAATGTCAGGCATCCGACGTGGTCCACTTCGACAAAACAGCGAATAATCGGTGGTCAGAGGACTCGTATCGTATACGATCCGCGTACGAGCTCTTTCCGTGGAACGCACGGCTATCTTTTCTTCTTTCGATCCTTTCCTCTATTTTTATATAGGTATGCGACGAAAGGCGAGCGAGAGACGTTAGACTTACGCCTCTTTTGCTTAATGAGCCCCAGCGGTCCGCAGTACAAACGCGCGACGTCAATATCAATATCGTCAGCCATCCTTGCCAATGTCAGGCATCCGACGTGGTCCACTTCAACAAAACAGCGAATAATCGGTGGTCAGAGGACTCGTACCGTATACGATCCGCGTACGGACTCTTTCCGCAGAACGACGCACGGCTATCTTTTCTTCTCTCGATCCTTTCCTCTATTTTTATATAAGCGACGAAAGGCGAGCGACGTTAGAGTCGATCGAGCGGTTTGTTTAAATGATCGGAGCCGTAAACTGGAAGACGTGACGAGCGTCGGGCCAGGTGCATTCCCGAATATAAATTCAGCGAACGGTTAGGAGGTCATGACGCACGGTTGCTTTATAAAAATTCACCGTCGACTACACTCGCCGCCCTACCGTTCAGCTACCCTCTGTGTCGGGCGGAAAGGACCGGGCTTCTCTCTCTCTTTAGTGGTGCCTTTAAAGATAAGAGCCGCCGGGGGTATCTCGCTTAAGAATCCACGTTATTCCAAAGCCGAAAGTTCAGGATATTCTATTTGCGAATCTCCTCGATCCTTCCCAGACGCGAAGGAATTTCGCGTATCGTGGGCGCGAGTCAGTATGAAATTCATATCTATGCTAAGCGCGCGGCCGTAAGGAGGGGGTGGGGAAGAGAGGAGGGTGGGACACGTTTCGGTTTAGTGCTTTCCGCATCGTACCTTTATATTGCGGGCCGATTCGGTAATTTTGTACATACTAACCTTCCCTTAAAGTCGAGCGGCCGGCTCTCGAGTACGTACTCGGAGTATATTTGACGATTCGACCGTCGACCGTTGCGCGATATCTCCTACTCGAGGGCCAATAAACTACCGAGATAGAGAGATAGAAAGAGATAGAGAGAGAGAGAGAGGGAGAGAGAGAGAAAAAGTTGCCGCGTAACATATGAAAATTCATCTCGGCACTCCGTCGCATACTCACAGTCTCGCTCGGGATACTTAGGCGCATCGTTTCTGCAGAAACTTCCGGGAATGGTATCTCAAGACGTTCGAGCCGAATTTCGGAAGGGCTCCTATTATCGGACATTACCAATGGAAATTCTTAAATTGACGTTTCTCTTATGCGAGGATCGCCGAGCCGAGCGATCGATCGAGAGGGGGGGGGGGGGCTCGAGGAGGGGCCAGATTGTCGGGACGGCATTATTGTCGTCGCTGTTGGCCGTACCGTGCCGTATATACGGATCGTTAGTCGTTCGGCCTAATCTTTGATCGGCATCGGCATCGGGGCAAACGACCGGCCGATAATGGCATCCTCCGACGGATCGAAACGGCATTCGTTGTCGATACCTCGAATCTTGCCTGCGATCTTCCCTTATTCTCTCCCTCTCCCCTCTTGCCTCCCCTCTCTCGATAGCGAGCGAGAGAATGAGAGCGGTCGGGGGTGGGAAAAGGAGCGGCGCAATTGCGAGCAACCCAGTTTCGAGAATGAATGGCAAATGAGGGATGGGGGGGGGGGGGGGGAGAATTACGCCCGCGACTCCTAGTTAGCGTGACACCGCCGATAGGCATCCTTAATGAGGAGTAACGAAATGATTAAGGGGGCTTCCTACGAGAGGACTCACTTTGACCGCAATCTCGTTCGGCGCCCCTATTTCCCGGAAGGACACTTCGCGGGCTGAAAGTTGAGCGAGCGGAAAAACGTTGGTTAGGGAAAAACGGTCGGCCGTGGCCAAAGGGCAAATTTATCGCGAACGAGAGATGCAAGAGGATCGGATCCGATAATGCGACTCGTTGGATGCCATGAGAGTAATGGCAGCGATAAACAATGAAATGTATCGTGGAGGGTAGAGAGGATATAAAGCGACTTGCCGAGTTATGGCACCGAGTAACATTTCCAGTTATGCCCCAATAAAATCGACCTGATTTAAGAAGAACGGCCTGATATTTCCATTCGCCGTAGGCGCCTCGATAATTATCGCGGGCCACCTGCGACGCTTTAAACTCGGCGCGGCTCTTTTTTCGCACGCCCCTGACACGCAAATTATTTCGATCGGGGTGGCTCGCGCCCTTATTTCCAATTTAATTGCTCCCCTCGTTAAATTTCGCTCTCCCACCCAATGACGACGAGGGCGAGGAGTGCGTTTCAGAGATTATTTTCACCCGAAGTTATTCGAACGATGACTCGGAAAATGTAATGAAAGATATCAGCCGATCGTGAACGCAAAGCGTCTATCAAAAATCGAAAAACGGAAATCGTGAAATCGGCAAACGACGTGCGACCAATTTTTGCTCCGACAATCGTCGCTCGATCGTCGAGATGTTTGGCGTCTGGCCGTTTCGTGCAAAGAAAGGGCATTTAATCATCGGGACACCGTCGCGGCGCTGGCTACGTTGGCCGCGGCCGAGGATTAATCACGCGTCGTGTCGCGCTGCAAACAAAACGCGAGTGCCGGCGATCGATCTCTCTCTCCGCCCGCTGAGGCCCGATGACGTGTCATACAGCATGACGCGATCCTCGATCTCGCCTCTGCGCGGATATTAGTGGCATAAGTGTCCTTCGGCGCCGATGTTTCATTCCGTGCGTCGCGGACGACGCGCCTGACTGAGAGCGAAAAACGAAAAAAACGGCCGCGGACGGTGAAAGACAGAGGATTGAAATGGGAGTTGAGAGTGAGAAAACAAGAAAAAAGAGAGAGAGAGAGAGAGAGAAGGGGGGAGAGTACATGGTTCGCCTATGTACGGACGGAAATTTAATTTCCCGCACGTTTTTTCTCTGTCTCGACCTTCCTCTTTATACAGAGGCGTTATGGACGGTATTCCGTAGGGGGGAGTCAGGAATTTTGCGAAAAGCAAATCGAGACTCGCACGCGTCTCGCGGAAAATCGTACGTGCGCTCGCACGTAATCGGAATCGAGGATGGCTCGCGAATTATTGCCTCCTCCGACTGGACATTGTCTCTCTGCGCGTCCCTCCTTTCCCGGACTTGACGGACGCCCGATATTACGGCAGCTCGCAATACGGCCAGTCGAATTCCGCTACCGAGCGTGGAGTAGAACTCGAAGATCGGCTGCGATAGCGACGCAGATTTCGAGGGTTGAACAAAAAAATGCAATTGCGTACCGGTAACATTGGCGGCGAGTGCGATAGGAAAAATACAATCAACAGGAAGCGTAACGATCATTCGCATCGTTGCTCGCGCGAGATGCGCCGCGATTATTTTCATGCACTCGTACATGGGGAGCGCATGATGGAACGACTTTTTCCGGCCTGCCCTCTAACCCTCTCTCTCACTCTCTCTCTCTCTCTCTATCTCACGCACACTCTCTCTCTCTCTCTCGTAAATATCGTTTATCGAAGTACGATCCTGCGGCCCGATAGCTGGGCCCGATCGTGCCTCCTGCACAGTTCGGCTTCCTAGATCGCTCGACAGCGATAAAACGGCAGCGAACAAAACGCGAGCATGACGAAATCCGAGGTCACAGGGCGATCGTAACTAACGACGATCGACAACCATCATCGGCCGCGCGCGTGTCATCGACTGGCACGGTCGGAGGGCTCGCGAGATCGACTTTACCATTATGCAAACAAAGCCCGGCCGCACGTTCGCTATCGGCCCATTCCGACGTAATGACCGATCAATTCGGCGCCCGATAAAAATCGTACAAACTTCGACCGGTCGACCGAGCGCGCGCGCGCTCTCTTTAATTCCGATTCGAATCCGAAATTTCGAGCCAGATCCCTCGGCGGAGATAATTATTGACGCGGCCACCCCCACGGATTGTCGATCGTATAATTTAATCCGTTTCTCGGATCCCATTCGAGCTGCCGTCATAAAAGGCCGTCGGGGCCTCCAGGACGACGCCGAATGGTCGATATTCGATGCCTCTCGCAGAGAGTCGGCCTCGGATAAAACCGACGAGCACTCGTTCTTACGTAAGTACGGCGAAAACGACCGGTGACTACGGAAAATGGCGCCTCGTCCTTACATATTTCACGAGGTACCTCCCACCCTCCCGGGCCGACTCTCTCCTCGGCAGGCGAATTTTACATGCGTTTCGTCGCCGGCAACGACGGCCAGCGTATCCGCGGAAGCGCATAGGGAATCGTTAATAATAGATGTTATTTTCCCCGTTCCGGCAAGCGTGCACCTTTTCCCTCCCCAGTTCATCTTTTACGGAAGATAACAGCGCGACCGATAATGACGTTCCATTAACCGGCTCTCCTTGTTTGCTTTTTCCAGATGCGTCATCCGATTCAGATGAAGCCGGCGGACAGCGAGAACAGAAACGGTGAGTACCTTGAACACTCCGTTACTCCTATCTTCGACGTTCTGTCCCGATAAATCCCACGAACACGGCCAACCTAACTCCGTGGAATTGTTCTTAACCGCGTTAGAGGCAATCGATCGAGAGTATCGAAAATGGCCTCGACATTCGAGTTTCTCTCCGACGCTACGGCCTCTGGCGGAGAGATGCGATTACGAATGAAATAATGAAGAAAATTTCGCGAAGCGGCACGCAAAGTCGAAAACAACCGTCTAATCGGCAAAGAGGAAGGCGAAGTTAACCGTCTCCAGCGCCGTCGCGGCGCTCGCCGGAGAATACAGTTCAAAGCATGTTCATTAAGTGCTAATTAATTGGCTGAATTGAGGGGGTTGCCGAGATTGCGCAGTCAAAGAAGACATAATCGAGCCCTGGAACACCGAGTTCGTTGGCGCGGGGGGTGGTGGTGGGACGGGAGGGGGTTCCTCCTGGCTCGGAGGGGATGGATGGGAGGGGGTGCATGGGGGCGGCGGCGAGATTAAGGGAAGAAAAGGGAACTCTCGCAAACGAGGTATACCGCGGTAACCAGGACGACCAAGGAGTCACTGTATATCCAACGCTGACGTAGTTGCCCTCTTTACCTTGCGTCAGGAAAAACTTGTTCCTCGCTCCTGACACCCATTAAAAAACGAACGAAAGGGAGGAGAAAAGAAAGAACCGAGGAAGGGGTGAAGTATTGCCCTCGACTGTGATGAAGTGGCGAGAGAAAAATATCATAGACCCCTAAACCGCCGTTCTCGGAATGCTGGAGATTTTTGATTCGTTCGCGAGCACTCCCTATCGCCGTCTTGCGATTTCCGCGGAGCAGTTATTAATCACTCGCGGGTAAGAACTCGCTTGGCCAGGATTAGCGCCCGTAAATTATCTTTCCCCCCCTCGACAATGTAATTACCCGCGATCGGACAACAGCTCGTATATAATATCCGCGATTAGAAATCAATTATCTCGCGCGTCCGTCGGGCTGCTCGCCCCGCCGGAAGCCTTAATTACGAGAGACTTGAGAGACGAAGTGGACGGTAAGAAGAAGAGGATGAAGAAGAAGAAGAAGAAGAGGAAGAAGGAGGAACGAGCCGCCGACGTGAGCGCCTTTTGGCATCGTCTCGTCCTCGCACTCGTAAATCGCGCCACATGAAAGAGAATGGGCGAGGGTCGGTAAGAGCCCCAGCATGCGACGATGTCGGCGTATTTATTTAAACGAGCGACACGTCTCAATTACGCGGCGGAACGTCGGTCGCGATCGGGCCCGCCATTCTCAGATAGCACTCACGCAATCCGAAAAAGACAGACAGATATACCGGACAGTGATGGAGATAGAGACAGAGATAGAGAGAAAGAGAGAGAGAGAGAGAGAGAGAGAGAGAGAGAGTGAGTGAGTCAGAGAGGAGGGGGAGGGAAAGAGGGACAAGTCTGCTGATTAACTGGCCGAATTAGTCTCGCAGCTCCCTACTTTTGTTCCCTGGCAGCCGGTATTCGTGGGAACTGAATCGAAAGAGATACACCTGCGCGAGGCGGAGGAGTCGTATTCTGCTCTGGCGGAGAGAGAATTATTTCCGCGCGGCCGAGTGACATGACTCCGGCAGTATGCGACCGGCTGTACAACCGACCCACCCACCCCCACCCGCCGTACACGACCGCCTCCGCAGTCCACTCCTGAGAGAATGGGGGGAACAGAGACGAAATAAAGAGAAGGTTACACCTTTATGAAGGAGGACGGTAGGCGAGGTGTACGAAATTTTACGAGCAACTGCGCCGCGCCTGCAATAAAATCCCGGTGGTTACCGGTGAGAGCCGAAGAGAGTGGGGGATAGAAAATGACAAACAGAGGAAGAGAGTCAGTGAGAGGGAGAGAGGGAGAGAGAGAGAGAGAGAGAGGTGAAGGGTGTATACGAGCATAAAATCTGCGCGTCGAGCTGCAGGACGAAAAACGAATGCTAATGAAATATTAACGACACCCGTCACGTGCTCACGGCCGGCTGGTCCGCACGCCCGTGCTTTTTATTCCACGCTCGTGTACGCGAGCGACGGAGATGCGCAGATAACGGAGAGAGAAGGAGAACGAGACAGAGAGAGAGGGAAAGAGAGAGCAGTGCTGGCAGCATGTAGATGTTACGCGTGGGACGTGTGCGTGAAGCCACGGCCGACGTGCGCGCGCGCGTGCACTCTGCCTTTTTTTCCGTTCCGCAAAGAGAGAAGAATCGTAAGCCACAATGGATACACGTGACGACCGCGTACGAAGAGCAATTCAGGGCCGTGCCGAAACAGAGAGTTGCACGTGTCCGTTGGCCGCGAGAATTTTCCTCCGGTACGCGGAAAATCAAAGGTTCCGCGTCCATTTCGCCGGCGAAACCCGCCCGCCCCGCGGAACGCGGACGACATCGGGCAGCGAAACAACGCGGGGGATGAATAATAATTTTCCCAACATTTTTGCCAAACAATTTTCCGCAAACCGCCGCCGGGCCATGATTTATTCCGCGCGCTGTACCGCGCGTCCGCTACGAAAACGATTCGCGCTGTCACGGATGCGGTGGCCGAGTCGGGGGCTGGGATTTTTCCAGCGGAAAAGCGGCCGAAAAACGATGGGCCCATTCGGGCGTGGTACAAGTGCCCGTCGGACGTGGAAAGACGGTGTTTGCCGAATGCGGCAGGCAAAGTGTAACGCCGAAGAGAGAGAAAGAGAGAGGATCGTGAATACGTTAAACGCGATAATTGTCCGCTCTCTCAAACGCTGTAATTGCGTCCTCGCGCCTCGGAACAAACGAGGGAGAGGAGAAAGGGGAGGAGGGACAAAGCGAGAGAAAAAGAGAGTGACGGGATGGGGGAGGAGGAGGAGGAGGAGGAGAGAAAGGGAGAAAGAGAGAGGAAGTGTGAGCCGGCCTGAAAGAAGGCATTATGTAACGGCGTGCGAGCATGTGTCGCGACGTCGATTTTTTCCGCGCAGCGCGGAAACAAAGAGTCTCACTCGGATCCCTCGCACGTGGAAGCACACGTACGTACCCCCCACCCTCCGCTCTCTACACACTCGGTACGTGCCCGTCACGACTCTAACAGCGCGCAGCGGCGTACGCGCGCTCGTACGTCCGCGGGGCAGAACGAATATCGGTTACGGATATCCGATCATAATACCGCGACGAGCAAACGAGGGCAATCGTTTTTCCAACGTCGAAGTGGATGGCGCGATATTAAGCGGCGCATCGCGCATACGAAGGAGAGGAGAGCGGCACGAAATTACGCGAGGGCTCCAGCCATCGGCTTCGCGCCAGTTCGAACGTTGAATGCACACTGTACCAGCGCGTACTCGTACCTACGAACGGGAGGATAGATGCGAGCGAGACACAGGCTGCGAAAGAGGCGAGATGACGGACGTAGATATCGGTTATATAATGCGGTGGCAAACAAAATGTATTGACCGGTGACGCGTATTTTCGTTCCCGTCTATTCGCGTCGACGCGGAACGTACAAATAGTCCTCTCTAAATATATGCCTCCTCGGGCGTCGGGACAGTCGATAATGCCCCGCGCAATTTTCCTCTCTCACGAACGCATCCTGAAGGAGAGCTCGCCCTCGTTCCAGGCACCCCCCGTAACCCGCTCGTCCTATAATTACATCCGTTAATGACGCATGCCGACCGCGGACGATTTTAGCCGGGATTTCGTTTCGTGAAGCGTGTCGATCGAACCCGGGGACCCTGTCACGAGGCCTCGGTGCGACAAGTAGGTGAGTCGAGGAAGCCCGTAAGAAAAGAAACGGGGAGGAAAAGCGGGACGAGCGAGTAGGCCGAAAGAAAGAGGGAGAGAGCCTCGGAGAACGGGCGAAAGCTTTATTTATACCCGTGACATTCTGTTTATTTTGGCTGACAGAGCGCGTTCGGTCTCCGCTGTTGTAAAGTAACGAGCTCCTACGACTAAATTTCTCCCCCTCTCTCTCTCTCTCTCTCTCTGTCTCTCTCTCAGTCTCTCCTTGCTCTCCTTCCATTATGCGCAATATTTCGTCCGCGATACATCCTACTCAACGATCACGAATTTAGTGGGTACAAGATTGTTAAAAAGCGTCGAAGGCACTTTCCGTTCGAGTTTCGCAAAGAGGTCGCTAGTACGGCAAATAATAAGTAGGACGGCCGAATTGTCTGGGTCGGAGTGAGCCAAACGAAATTTCGCGCGGCGTTGCTCAAGGGGCCCGTGGATGACGAAGAAGATGAAGATGAAGTGGGAGCAGGCCCATGCGGCTTCTTCGTTAAGGAAGCGTGCCTCCGCAATCCTCATTATTCGCAAGCCGCGTCGTTGGCGCGGATTACGCCGCGCGTCCGCGAAAAATGACGCAACGACAGCCGATTACTTCATCGCCTCCCGCAGCTGAGCTGCAATTTGCGCTCGGGGACCAACGACGAAATCCACCTATCCTCTTTCCCGCGCTGATGATTTGTTTGCTCGTCGGGATGGCGAACGCCTACGCAAAACGTGCGTTCACACGTGCATCCGTGTTTATATACGTCGGGCGAAATGTAAAGATAACAGGCCGAGCGTATGGGGAGTTCTAACGCACACCTTCGAACTACACATACGTATCCATGCACGTATGCATCTACGTATGCACGAACGTCTATGCTCGGGGTCGAATGACGTACGCCTGTCGGGCTCAGAATAGGAAAGAAGCCGAGAATCGGGTGTCACTCGAGTGTCGATATGACGAACGATACGTTGTAATGAATATATTAAAATCGGCAATCACTGGAAGTGGCGCGCGGCAGAAAACGTCTGTCACTTGAATCCGGCAAAAAGTTGACCCCGATGGCGAGTAACAGAGGCCTTCGAGAGTGTGCGCTCGCTCGCGCGTCGAACTGACGTTGACGCGCATGCACGCGGAAACCGAGCGTGTGTGTACCGTGCCACGGGTACCAACACCGCTCGCAGTGCACACTGGGAGCCAGTAGATTTTGCTCGTCGGGGGCCCTGAGTGTTTGTTTGTTCTTCGTCACGGCACTATGTGTCGACGTTTCGAATCGGTACGGCGTTCGGGATTGAATGATGTAAGCAGCGCCCGCCTGTGAATGATTGCTACCAGTTGTTAATGGTGTCTTTCAAGCGGGGCCGTTATTCATCGACGATCTATATATAATGCGCCGTTGCTGCCTGCTCGCAGCTTTGCATTCGAATGCTCCGCGCGAAACACCCCCTACCCCCCTTGCTCGTCTTTCACGAACGGGGGGGGGGGGGGGGAGTCTGGCGTATTCTGACCCCCCACCCACCGTAGGTAACGGTTGTAAAGTGCTTAAGTAACTCCGCTTCGTTGAACGTACGCGATGAGGCAATCGCAATATGTCGGCCGATCGCGATGATTAATTATTGCGCGGGGCCGAAAACAACTCGCCCACGCCTCGTCGACGAGGAACGAAGAGTCTCTCTGTTGCCCCAGCTCGCGCCACACGTACAATCTAAAACGCAAACAGTCGAACGGCC